>VDFB02000002.1:192456075-192970854 GCA_007258455.2 Sequoia sempervirens | reverse complement strand
CAATAGGATCAAATGATTCTTCATTCCTAGTATGCTTTGCTCTTTTAGTTTTGGCACCACCTTTCTTCAGTCGGAGAAGATGTTGTTCATTGATGTCTCTATGTGTCACACTACAAATGGCATCAAATTTGAGCTCTTCAAACCTATCTAACAAGGTTGTCCTCTTGCACCCTCAATATACATGCTCACTACTAAAGGTTTTAGTTGCCTTCATGCAAATGTCATTTTCCAAAGGCTTCTCTAGGGTTCCTAAGAAACAACCCTCCATAGCTTGTCACTAGTTAGTTTGTTGAGGACTCTTTCCTCACTTTTATTGAGGGCAACAATAAAATCAATCAAGATTTTTAGCTATTGGACAGTTTTTGCTTGGCTTTTAGATCTATTATTCAATGAAGCAAGACCCAATTTCATAGGCAACTCATTACTCCTATGGATGGAAGCGAATTGACAATATGGAGATTTTTAGATTGCATCCTCGAATATAAGCCTAAAATTCCTTGCATACTCGATTTTTGTGATTCCTCCTCACAAAGTATGGCAACAACTAATATAATTTTTTTTGGAATATGATTTAGTATAGCCCCTTTTGCAAATTGCACAGCAATTTTAAGATATATTGAAATCATATTTTAACCTTGTACAATCAAGATGAAAAGCAGCAACTCTTTTTCAAGTATTTGAAATAATATCATAAACTTATGAAAAAGGTTCAGCCCAACAGGGAACAAGCAGTACAAATAATAAATTTGCTAGATGGAAAATATCACAATGTCATTAATAATAAAGATTTAATTGCTGAATTTTAGATAAAATATATATTTTGATATCATACATATCTAGAGAGATAACAACAATTGAAAATAATTTGTAAATCCAATACAACCCAAAAATGATAGAAACTTGAAAACTACCACCGACTAAAACCTAGAAATGCTTCATTTTTCGACCAATCTCCAAAAATCTTCAATATGCTCTTGAAATTGATCTTCTTGTACAAATGCAATCCCTAGATGGGAATCGCCTTGTTTGGATAAGAGGGTTTTAATACCCAAATCCAATCCTAAAAGCGAGAGGATTTTTGTCCTTTGATTTCGTTACCGAGAAGGTTTTCATCCTTTGGCCACAAGATGAAAAAGAAAGCTCAATCTTTAAGGGTTTTTGACAACAATAACAATCCATGCTTTTCCTCTAGCCCAACTCATTTTAAAATCTCCTATTTGCTATTTTTAGCACTCTAGAAGAAGTCTCTAGAAATTCTTCTTCTTTTAATTTTCAAATTTCAGTTTGCCCCCTTTTCCTAGCGACACTTTTAAAAACATTTGAAGTTGTATTTTCAAATAACTTTATAATATTACTTTAAGGAGCTTTTTATTTTATGATAATGTAATGTTCCTAAATAGGAATTCCTAAATCTGCCCTAATTTTCTTACTTAAATAAACAATGAGTTTAGAGAGTACCTTTCTTTTGAAGGTTGAGCCCTGCACATAAGTTAGAAATTATCACGATAATCATTCTAAGTAACAGATTATAAACAACTAACCATATACCAAGTATTAGTAAATTCATGACATCATAGTAGGGTAAGTGAGGCTGCAGCGGGTGTCCTAGTAGCCAACTCTTCTAGACCCAAGGGCAAAGCCCGTTGAGGCAGCTACAAGTACCCCCTTGGCCCATGTGGGCTAATCTTGTCCCCTCACGGGTGGCGTATCTAGGAGATGCCCTCTTGTTGTACTCCCTCAACGACCCTCCCTTCCCTTATCCATGGTGTGGGTAGGGTAAGTGAAGTTGCAACAGGTGTCCTGGTAGCCAACTCTTCTAGATCCAAGGGCAACACCTATTGAGGCAACAACAAGTACCCCTTTGGCCCATGTGGGCTCATCTTGTCCCCTCTCCGGTGGCATATCTAGAAGATTCCCTCTCGTTGTACTCCCTCAGCAATCCTCACTTCCCTTATCCAAAGTGTGGGTTGTTGATGTTATTGTAGCGGCGGGAGATTTCTTTCTCCAATCAAATTCAAATAATTAAACAGCATTTTGAATGAGGCTGACTCTTGAGATAAGTCATCTCATTTCAATAAATAATAATTTATTTTATTTATGGAAGTCGACTTAAAATCAAAAAGGCATCACCCTTGTAAAGTTGTCTCTCTTTGTAAGAGGCCGACCATTCATGAAAGGTCACCTCACATGTGTATATATTGAAGATGTCTTCCTCCTCATTTTACATCAAAATCATTATCAAGACAAGTTCGCATATTTCTAAGTGGAGTTCACTTTCATCAGCAGATAGATATATTGCTACAAGGAGATCGATATTGTGAATAAATCATTATTGATTGTTAGATTCGCATCTAGAGAGGTATTATAATTACATCAGATCGGCCTAGAAGTTGGCCCAATTGTAAAGTGAATTGTTGTCCATTTATTCAATATATAAGTGATATACTGTTGCTAGATTTTTCTCCCTCAAGGAGGGTTTTCCCAAGGTATATGTTGTGTTCTATTATTTAGATTTGTTTTATTTCTACTTAATTCATTTTTGGTAATAAAATTTAACATGGTATCAAAGTGGGTTTAAGCAAGATCAAGATCAGATTTCTTTTAAGCAGCGAAATCTTCTTCTCTTCGTCTCATCTAAGGGAGTCTATCTTAGCTTCGAAAATGGTGAATGTACTCAAGGTTGAAGATAGGCTTGATGGTGAATCTAACTTCATCTCTTGGAAGTACAGAGTTCTTATTGCATTGGAAGAGAATGATCTTTTCGATTTCGTGGAAAGTGAGGTGCCCGAGCCATTTGATGAGGCTGAGAAATCTCAATGGAAGAAGAATGGAATGAAGGCTAAGAAGATCTTGATTGATTCTGTGAAGGATCACCTTGTGCCAATTATCTCCAAGTTGAAGATGGCCAAAGATATGTTCAATACTTTGGAAGGATTGTATGAGATCAACAACACTAGCAGAGCTATTGCCTTGAGGCAACAGCTCCATCACATCAAGATGGCTAAAGGAGATTCAATCATCTCCTTCTTCATGAAGATCATTGAGTTGAAAGATCGGCTATATGCCATTGGAGATATAGTTGATGACAGAGATTTAGTCATGTTGGCACTGAATGGTCTTCCCCAATCTTGGGAGCCCTTTATCCAAGGTATCAGTGGAAGATCTAAATTACCCAAGTTTGATCGTCTTAGAGCTGATTGCATTCAAGAGCAATCTAGGTTGGCAACAAGAGGTAACGGACGAAGCTCTCACAATGAAGACAATCGTGTTCTTGCTGCTCAAACTTCCAGAAGGAAAGGAAGAGAAGGGAGAAAAGGCAATTTCAAGAGGAATAGAGACAGGAAATCAAATTTTGCTCCTGAACCAAAGAAGAAGAAGGATCTCTCCCATATTCAATGTTTAAGATGTGACAAGTATGGTCACTATGCTAGAGATTGTGTAACAAGACCACAGCAACATGCTTCTACTGCGGATGTTGATGATGTCTCACCTCAAAAGGAATCGAGAGACAACTGAGGAGTATTTCTATTCATCTTTGCTCTATCAAGCAATGTCCCAACCAACAGTAGCACATGGTTGATTGATAGTGGTGTTTCACGACACATTACAGGATATCGAGAGCATCTTTCAAACTTGGTAGAAAGAGAAACCAACTTACAAGTGATAATCGGAGATGATGCTTGCCATTCAGTGAAAGGTGTCGGAGCCACCTCTCTTCATCTAGATTATAGCATCCCTCTTCATTTGAGTGATGTCTTGTTTGTACCAGGAATCAAAAGAAATCTTGTATCAATTTCAGCTTTGGAGTACAAAGGGTATCAAGTTGCATTTTCTAAAGGAAAAGTTCTTGCTTGGCCAAAGAACTCTAGCATCAAAACTGCCTGTGTGATTGGTGTTCGTCATGAGAGTCTATACAGACTTTCTATTCGTCTAGTTCAAGCTTTGTTGCATGATTCTACCAGTTCGAGTGAGCTATGGCATAGAAGAATTGCTCATCTACATTTCAGAGCTCTTCCATCCATGGAGAAGATGGTTACGGGTCTACTGAAGCTTAGTCAAGAGCATGATGGCATTTGCAGAGGTTGTGCAATGGGTAAGAATTCTAAGGGTCCTTTTCATAGTAATGAAAGTAGATCAAAAGGAATTCTAGATCTTGTCCATTATGATTTGTGTGGTCCAATGTCTGTGGCATCTTTGAGTGGTTTTTGGTATTATGTCATTTTCATTGATGACTATTCTAGAAAGACTTGGATTTACTTTTTGAAGTCTAAAGAGTCTGAAGAAGTACTTGATAGATTCAAAGAATTTAAGGCTCAAGTTGAAAATTTGTCCGGAAAGAGGATCAAGGTTCCGAGATCTGATAATGAAGGAGAATACACTTCTGGAGGTTTCCGTAATTTCTGCATTGAGGCAGGGATTAAGAGGGAGTTCTATCTCCCTTACAATCCTCAGCAAAACGGAGTTGCAGAAAGAAAGAATAGATCCATAGTTGAGGCAGCCAAAGCTATGATTCATGATCAAGACTTACAAACCTTCCTTTGGGCTAAAGCTTCCAGAACTACAGTGTATGTTCAGAATCGGAGCTCTCATTGAATATTGAAAAATATGACTCCTAAAGAAGCCTTCACAGGTGTGAAACCTGAGGTTAGTCATTTAAGAATCTTTGGTTGTCCTCTTTATATTCGTGTTCCTAAAGATAAAAGATCTAAGTTAGAACCATCTGGCAAGAAAAGAATATTTGTGGGTTACAGTGAATCTTCAAAGGCCTATAGGATTTACATTCTAGGACAGAAACAGATTGAGATCAACAGGAATGTCTCTTTCGAAGAAGAGGTTGCATTCAAAAGATCTAAAGGATCTTACATGGAGATAGACAATGAAGAGCAAGAGACACCTCAGGACATGGACATTTCTCCTAATCATACTCCTGAGATTCAGAGGAAGTCTACTGAACCAAAAGAGGCTAGTGACCCAGTTGATCCCATAGAACCTACTGATGGTCTGAGAGATATTGCTATAGGTCGAAAGAGGCCTCTATGGGCTAGGCAGACTATGCAAGAGGTAGAGAAGTATACAGCTCCTAGAGGCACATTTAGAGAAAGCAAAAGACCACAGAAGTTTCCAGGCTATGTAGCATTGATGAGTCACATCATTGAGTCTGAGCCTTCCAATGTTGAGGAAGCCTCAAGTCAGCAAGTATGGAGAGATGCTATGACAAAAGAATATCAGTCTATTATCAAGAATGATGTTTGGGATATTGTACCAAGACTTGAAGGAAAATCAGTTGTGTCTTCCAAATGGCTTTTCAAGATCAAGCATGCAGCTGATGGGAGCATTGTGAAGTACAAAGCAAGATTTGTGGCTAGAGGATTCTCTCAGAAAGAGGGAATAGATTATGAGGAGACATTTGCTCTTGTTGTTCGTTATACATCCATCAGGACTATTATTGCTATTGCATCAGCTAAAGGATGGAAGCTACACCAAATGAATGTAAAGACAACATTTCTTAACGATGTGATTGAAGAAGTGTACATTGAGCAACCAGATGGGTTCGTGATTCATGGGAAGGAATCTCATGTATGCAGATTGAAGAAGGCATCGTACAGCCTTAAACAGGCACCTCGTGCTTGGTATGAGAGAATTGATCGATACTTGATGAGCTTGGCATTCTCCAAGAATGATGCAGATTCAAATCTTTACTTCAAGGTAGTTGATGGTGAGGCTTTAATCTTGGTCCTTTATGTTGATGATTTATTTCTTACTGGAGCAGAATATCTCATTGTCAAATGCAAGGAGTTAGTCTCTGAGTTTGAGATGAAGGATCTAGGTCTTATGCATTACTTTCTAGGATTGGAAGTGTGGCAGAGACCAAATGAGATTATTCTAAGTCAAGGGAAATATACCATAGATATCTTGAAGAGATTTGGGATGATGGATTGCAAGTCCATGGCTACACCGATGGAAACAAATTTGAAGAAGTTAAGTGATTCCGCAACTAGTTCAGATCTGGTAGATCCCACCATATATAGGCAGTTGATTGGATCGTTGATGTATCTAGTCAATACTAGACCAGACGTTTGCTATGCAGTAAGTGCCCTCAATCAGTTCATGTGTGAACCAAGGCAAATTCATCTAGTTGCAACAAAGCATATCTTAAGATACTTGCGTGGCACAGTAGGATATGGCTTGAGATATACTTCCAGTGAAGATCTAAAGTTACAAGGCTATTCTGATTCAGATTGGGCCGAGAGTGTAGTTGACAGGAAGAGCACCTCTGGATGTTGCTTTAGTTTGGGGTCTGCCATGATTTCTTAGTGTAGCAGGAAGCAGACTTTAGTGGCACTAAGCACTACAAAGGCCAAATATATTGCAACATGTGTAGCAACTCGTGAAGCAGTGTGGCTTCGAAAGCTCCTTGCAGGTTTGTTTGGGAAAACATTGGAGCCAACTATCATTAACTGTGATAATCAAAGCTGTGTGAAACTCTCTGTCAATCCAGTGTTTCATGACAGGACAAAACATGTGGAGATCAAATACCATTACATCAGAGATATGGTACTGAGAAAAGCTATGCAACTGAAGTATATTTGCACTAATGATCAGATGGCTGATATTCTCACCAAGCCTCTCTGCAGAGTGAAGTTTGTACATTTTCGAGACAAGCTTGGAGTTGTGGAGAATGAAGCCCTTGCTAAGAGGGAGACTCAACATCAGTGATCTTTGTTATTTGCTATAATGCATATTTCTCTGAGACGGAAAAATATGAGGTGAAAGGCCTTGTCCATCTCTGAGATGGAGATATGGTTCTTTCCACCCAATGGGAGTAGCCATGGTGGATGTCATGTTGAGAGACTCCATGACAACATCACGTTGAGAGACTTTGTGATGAATCCTTTGTACTTGTGTTTTTCCACACATGGGAGTAGCCATGGTGGACGTCATGTTGAGAGACTTCATGACGTGTAATGTCCCCTTCTAATTGATCTTCCGAGAATCAGAGGATTAGCCTATAACATCGACCCTCGCACGCTAATGGTTCTGGATAGAGGGTCACTTGAACGGGCACTTGGTCGTGAATTTGCAATGTTGGTATTTGGAGTATGGTGACAGGGTGAATTTGTGCTTTTGGCGTGATATTTGTGATTTTGGCGTGATATTTGTGCTTAAAATATTGATCTTCACCACTTATTTCACCTTCTCAGGTTTAGGGACCATGTGTCTATATTTTAAAGGGGTCACTTTCTATTTTTCAGTTACTATTCATGACTAAAGTGAAAAAAGACATAACTTAAGTGAATAGTGTTTTTTAATGAATAGTGATTTCAATGTAAAATTATAAGACCTTGAGAAAGTTCGACCCATTCAGGCATGAAGTTATTTTGGTGAATGAAACTTGGAAGTGTGGAGTTTGGGAGAGAGGGAAACTAGGGTTCCTAATTCCTGCAGTGGGTGAGCCTGGATTGGGCTTTGTTCGTCGAATTTGTGCTTATTGATGGTGTGAAATACCACCCTAAAGTTGCAGATCTGAGTTTAGTGGATTCATTTGGAGCCATGTTTTGCTGATTACAAGTTGTTGGAGGCATCTTCTGGAAGGGGCTTTGCTGCCAGTGTCTCCATTCGCCATCTAGAGGACGTTGCTTGCATTTTTGAAGATTTTTGGAGCTGATTTCTTCATCTACAGCCAGCCGCACCTTCTTGAGGGTTTATCAGCTCATAGAAATTAAAACGCCTTTCTTTTGTGGCTGCAATCTCTTCCAAAGTGGGCGCCCTTGTCATAGGAGGCTCCCTAGTACGTTTTTTGGTGGGAGAAGTTCGTCTTTAAAAAGCTGTGTACACTTCATTGTGGGCGGGTACTGTAGCAGTCACTATTCACAGTGTTGTTTTGGCTGTAAGTAAAACTAGGGAGTAAATTGTATCTTGTTTTGAAACGAATGTAAGTTGTCCATCTTATGTACTCTCTTATGCAATGAAGAAAGCTTCTTGACTATCAAATTGAGTCTTCGCGAGTTATCATAGTAGTTTTAGTTTATTTTGAGTTCCTTGTATGCATATGCTTGTTAAAATCGTTTGTATCATTGGCACCAAACATCAAAACACGAAAAAACACAAAAAAGAACAAACACCAGACACAAATCAGACCTACAAGCACTGTGAAAATCATCGCAGCCGAGCGACGGTTCATCACATGACGACATCACATTGAGTGACTCCGTGACAGGTACTTGTGCACATGTTCCTTTCCACACATGGGAGTAGCCATGATGGACGTCATGTTGAGTCACTCCATGACGATATCACGTCGAGTGACTTCATGATGAACTCTTTTCCACAAATGGGTGTAGCCATTGTGGGTGTCATGTTGAGAGACTCCATGACATGGATATCTAGAAAGATATCTCCCTAGCTAAGAAGGAGTGTTGATGTTATTGTAGCGGCGGGAGATTTCTTTCTCCAATCAAATTCAAATAATTAAATAGCATTTTGAATGAAGCCGACTCTTGAGATAAGTTGTCTCATTTCAATAAATAATAATTTATTTTATTTATGGAAGCCAACTTTAAATCAAAAAGGAGTCACCCTTGTAAAGTCGTCTCTCTTTGTAAGAGGTCCACCATTCATGAAAGGTCACCTCACGTGTATATATTGAAGACGTCTTCCTCCTCATTTTACATCGAAATCATTATCAAGACAAGTTCGCATATTTCTGAGTGGACTTCACTTTCATCAGTAGATCGATATATTGCTACAAGGAGATCAATATTGTGAAGAACTCATTATTGATTGTTAGATTCGCATCTAGAGAGGTGCTGTTATAATTACATCAAATCGGCCTAGAAGTTGGCCCAATTGTAAAGTGAATTGTTTTTCATTTATTCAATATATAAGTGATATATTGTTGCTGGGTTTTTCTCCCTCAAGGAGGGTTTTCCCAGGGTATATGCTGTGTTCTACTGTTTAGATTTGTTTTATTTCTGCTTAATTCATTTCTGGTCATAAAATTTAACATGGGTATGTATTGGTTTTACTAACTCACATTTAAATTAAAGTATCAATCAACTTCTTACACCGTGATGGGTGGTTAGGAGTTGCAAAGGCAATACCCGTTAAGACAACAGCAATACCCCTTTGGCCCATGTGGACTCATCTTGTCCCCTCATTGGGTGGCGTATCTAGGAGAGGACCCCTTTGCTATACCATCTCGGCAATTCCCCTTTTCTCCATCATGGTGAAGGTATAAACACAACGATGTAATTTCTAAATAAGCATATCATCAATTTTCTAAGAGCTAATAACATCACACATGGATCATTCCTTCTAAATAACATAAACGAATACTTAATATAAACAAGAATACATATATGACATTAAAATTATCATCCCGAAATATCTATAAATGGTAAAACTTAAAATGTTACCTATAAACAACATTAATAAGGATCTTACTATCAACAATATTACTATGCATCATAACTAATAATAATGATATTCTAAATAGCATTATGTATAAAACATTATTTAATTACCTATGGTTCCCTATCATTATCTTTGTAATTTCCAAATAACACCAAAAGATATTATAGATAGTATAATGCATCAACATTACTAGCAGCATCACTCTCTACCTTTTCTCATAATAAACAATACATACCAGAGATTTGCAGACTATTATTCTCCCACCAATCTATAGTTTTTGCCCTCATCTATAACCAACGATTTGTAGACTCTCTTCCTTTTCCTTCCGTCCTCCCTTGGTCCCTTCTTTATTCTGTAGAATCCTCCTAAAATACCCGTACATGTGGAGAGTCATGGCTTGTCCCTTGACCACTTGCCTTTCTAAATAGTTTGACTGGTGGTTTGCATCGTTTGGACCTTCCTTGCTGATCGCTGACCCTTCTTTAAGGCTCTGACTTTTATTATTTTAATATAATCATAAACAAAAGAATATAATTTTATTACTAATAATTAGGATCTCATATTATATGTATTTTATTATTTATTTTTTATGCTTTTTTTTTTTTTAAACAAAAGTGGCAAGCCACTATATTTTATTATTTTATATATAATTATATTTACAAACCCTGGTTTGATGAGCATACCGACAAGAAAGAACTAGGTGAAGAAAACCTTCGGTTATAGCTCAAAAGTTACAAAACATTTTACAATCTCGGAACCATTTACATACAAAGAAGCCAATTTTTCCATTTGGCGTTTGACTAACTTGTCAACTTACATGTCCATAATTCAAGAAAAATACTACACCATATACAATTTGAATTGTGCCTTAATGAAACCTAACCCAAAAAAGTAGCTAACAATTTGTATTCAAAACTGTAATCTACATTGTTATAGACTGGCCAAAAAATTGCTCAAAAAACTTTGCATTCGAATACCTAGACATGTCAAAATCATAATCAAAAAACTCACTTTGGCTTTCACTTATTCTTCCATCTGCATATTCTCCACAAAGTTCTCCCCTTGCTCACCATGACCCGTGTCCATATTCTGAGATTTGAGTGCAATATTCATATTCGGTACCACAATAGCAACCCGATTTTAAACCAAATTCTGGACAAAGCTCTGCATATCTGAATGTGCACTAGCTGGTTGCCGTTGAATAACTAAAGAAGCTGCATGGATACAATTATGATAAAGCATGAAAGACACAAAATGATATTTTTCTCTGAAACATTCAAACATTTCTCTCCCCACATGATGACTGTATCTTGTCAATTCCCTATTAAGATGACTTGGGTCAGTAAGCTCCAGAGACTGCTTGAATGCATCATAAACGTTAACAAACACCCTATTATGAGGTAAGAAGTGTGGAGCTCCAGAGACTGCTTCAATGCATCATAAACGTTAACAAACACCCTATTATGAGGTAAGAAGTGTGGCGGAAAGATTCCACCCACATAACCCTCCCCCGTGCCAAAAACATACTTTTGTGCACAGTCAACAAGGGCATCATTCTGCAGGAATATGTCTTTAACCATTTTTTCTGCAATTACAATCACAGAATCTAGACATTGTAGCATATCCAAGAGGTTAGAGATGAAATTTGACAAAATATTTGATGGGAAAAGCAACCTCCTTGACTTTGGATGGAGAACTTTTGTCCCAATAACACACTTGAGACACCTCTAATCGTAGGGACACCGTAGCTTAAACCAATTTGCAGATGAAGCTCTTCCAAACTTCCTATAAATGGCCTCTCCCACCTTTGCACTGGAAACCACACACGATAATTCTTCGAACGATAATCCATCACTGTTACAGCCCTTACAACTTTTTTAAAATTAATTCTACAAAGGATAGTTATGCACTTACTGTTGTCAACAAAAACTTACTTTGGCCGAATAAATAGAGGAGCTTTTGCCATTAGACATTAACTATCATGAAGACATAGAGTTTAGTTTGTACAAAACTAAACTTGAACATCAGAATAATGACATTTAACACATACTTCATTGATCTCCTACACCTCCAAAATAAATGAATCATTTAACCATAAGATGCTAAACATATTGAAAACTGGTAAACCATTTTAAGAAATAATGAGATGAAAACAGCTATTACCATGTCGCAAGAATTAGTGCTTTCTGAAAGGACGGATATAGAAATCCATGCATACCATAGCTGAAAGTTGGCAACTCCAAATTTCACTGTAGCGTACAAAGGAATACGAACAGGCTTAACCACACAAATGAATGATTACACCAATTGCCAGCAACACAAAATGCTTAGATCATCATGAAATAGGAACGTGCCTTTAGTTGAATCCAAATCATGCGAACCTGATTACACAATATTTGGCGTACCCCCAAATCTGCATAAACAATTAACACTAGGATTTGTGTTATTCGTTTGAAATGACATACAAGCCATCTCAATTGTACTAGCACCGCATACTTTTGACAAGAACCTAAAATTGCACATATGAATAGTACGATTCAGATACAGGCTTTCAGCAGCTTCGAAATTTGTTAACATTGCTTGCATCACTTTGATTCCTTCTTGTGATATCATCAAATGATTCTTAAAATCCATGCATCTGTAATGCTTTCATTTCTCTTTCATATATCCAGTCAAGAAACTCCCACACATGTAATTGTCAATTACACGTGTTGTTAGATCTTTAATTATGCTGAATTAATTTTTCTGCTTCATAGATCTAAAAAGAACATTTGGCACTTGTAATTGCCAATTACCCATGTGTTGGCAAGTAACACACGTGTAATTTCCAATTACACATGCATAGCTAGATCACCAAGTTAATCTTTTTACATAGATCTAACCAGAAACATAACACATTTGTAATTGCCAATTACATATATGAGGCCGGATCATTTCATCTCCCCATGAAAATTTATCACATATATATGTATTCTTATTCCTGAAATATGACAAACCATGTCTAACCTTCATAGATGTTAGACAGAATTTGATATAATTTAGGAGTTTCCATCCTTAATCAGAATTACTATCTAGTGGAATCAAATTCTCAAAAATTGTACCATGCCAAATTTACCAGATATTTGTACACACCAAAAAATTAATTGGTTAAACCGCCAAATATAACAAAGTCTTTCCTCTTTTGTCAGTAAAGCGTCTAAAATAGAATGCATCTTACCTAGTGCAGCCACATGAGTAACTTCATTATCTACTAGATCATATTAATTTTATTATCAAATTAAGTGCATAGAAACTAATTCAAAATTTCAACACAAAGACACAGCAGATACCCTAGGAAAACCCTCCCCCTGAGGGAGAAAAACCCAGCAACAAATATCTCTTTATTATATATCAATAATGGCAACAAGTCTCTTTATAATGAGGCCAATCTCAAGGCCAATAATCAGCACCTTCAAAAGATGCAATGATAGACAAATAATTTGCACTTCCTTGGACACAAATCTGCACTTGAAGAGTTTGCAATCTGCTCTTGATGACTTCACAATCTGCACTTGATGAATTCGCAATCTGCTCTTGAAAATTTGCACTTGCGAGAAGACAAGAGACTTCGAACTTGCTTGATGATAGAATGAGGAAGAATGAACTTATATATACATTTTGCAAGAGAGGTCGCACCTCTTCAAGGAGAAGGTTGGCCACCAAAAGAAAAAATATAATTACAAATAAAAGCTAGGTCGGCCACCAAGGAAATTACAAATCATAATAAATATGATTACAAAGGAGGTCAGCCATCTTAGAGATATGTTGCCATTAAATAATCACAAATAAATAAGGAAGTATGAAGCCTAAAGCTGCAATAACATCAACACTCCCTCTCAGCTAGGGAGGAATACTTCCTACTGCACAAAACATATCACCTCATCGTGATGTCTACCACAATGGCTACAACCATATGTGGAAAAGAAACGATATCACCTCATCGTGATATCAACCATCATGGCTACTCCCATAGATGGTATGTACAAGTGTCCATCACTCAACGTGATGTTGTCACCTCATCGTGCCGTTCACCATGGCTCCCCCAGAGGGTGAAACACAAGTACAAAAAAAATCATCACAAACTCTCTCACATGATGTTGTCATGGAGTCACACACATGACATCCACGATGGCTCTCCCAGAGGGTGGAATCAAGGGATTTCACCCCGAACTTCTCTTACAGAAAACTCATTAATCAAGGGATTTCACCTCGAACTTCTCTCACAGAGAAGAACTCATTAATCAAGGGATTTCACCTCGAACTTCTGAAAATTGGTTTCCATAAACTAACATAAAGAACCAAGATCAACTAGATTACCATCTTCTTCAGGTTTAGTAGGCTCCCTCTGAATCTTTAAGCTCATGCATCAACCTTTTGACCTCATCGTCCAAGATTGCCTACAACGCTTGCCTTAGATAAATGTTTTCCAGTGCACACCTCTGGTACTGAAGAGAGTTCAAGGTTGACCTCCTCGACCTCATTGCAGATCACTCTATTCTAAATAGGTTTGCGGAGCTACCAATATCAAATCTAGATGACTATCTTGTGCAATTTTGATCTCAGCAGCTGAAGGATATAACACTTGGCCTTGCAACACTGTACCCTTCACTTCTTCTCAGTGAGTCACAGAACTCCCTCTTGATCCCTGCCTCAGAGATTGCAAAGAAGTCTTCTGGAAGTGAACTCCCTCTAGCCACCAACTCAGTCCCATGGCTGCAAGTCGTGACTTCACGCTTGATCATTTCTTTGGTTGGCATGACTTCCTCACAAGATGCCTCAAGTTTTTCATCACTAAGCAATCTCTCATCACCTTCTTGCTCCTAGAACTGTCCTGAAAGCATTTTAGAGAAAGATTACTAACAGTTTATAACTATCCAAAGAAATATCAATGCTAGAATCATACAAGGTTTACTATCTCAGGTTATAGCATGAATACATAAGAATTTATGAACAATATTAAAACATAAATAAATAAATCAACCTAAAGAGAAATATATCAAAAGATCAGAATGAAGGGATAAAGAAACTTATCTTTATTTAATTTTGATATAACTCTTTCTTCCATCTTTTACTCCTTTCGAGAGTGCCAAACTCAGCACAACAAAAAGACAATCTGCACAACTACAGATTTCTTGAATGCATTATGCAGTTAGCATGTAGAACCAACTCTCTCCAAGAGTTCAAGGCTCTATCACAATTCATGCATTAGAGAATGATATCGATGTGACCAACTAATCACCATCGAAATTGCAATTCTCTTTTTATTTCAGAGTCACACTCAGAAATCTTCACAACCAGCATGAAATAACTTGCAATAAATGAAATCTTCAAAGGATCTTACGCTAGAGAACACAATTCAAGAGAAACCACTATCTCTCTTTACTAATTACAAGATCCAAATAAATGATATAACTCAGAAAACAAAGAATACTTATCTCTTTAAATATTTTGATGAATGCAATTACTGGACACAGTATAGAACGTTGCTCTTGCACTCAGATTAGTCCACCATCTTCACGGCTTGAACACAGGCCCATGACTTAGAATAGAAATTCCCTAGAATCCTTTTGAGGAGAGATCTCATCCACATCCGCAAATGAAGCATGTTGATTAGGCCTGGATGGGCAATCCTTTGCATAGTGACCAAACTTGTCACATTGAAAGCATTGAACGCAAGATAGATCCTTCTTCTTCTTGAATGCAAGAGCACCATCTGACCCTTTATCTCTATTCCTCTTGAAGTATCTTTTCTTTCCTCCGTTTCCTTTCTTCTTCGAGGATTGAGCGAAAAAGAACATGAATGTCTTCATTTTTAGAGCTTCGACCAATACCTCTTGCAGCCAACCTAGACTCTTCTTGAATATAGTCTGCCCTCAAATGATCAAACTTGGGAAGTTTCGATCTCGCGCCGATTCCTTGAATGTAAGAGTCCCAAGATGAAGGAAGACCATTAAGAGCAAGCATGGTCAAATCCTTAACATCAACAAAATGACCAATAGAAGAGAGTTGATCTCTCAATTTGGAAATCTTCATGAAGTAAGCAATGACAGATTCTCCTTCCGCCATCTTCACATGAAGAAGTTGTTGCTTCAATGCAAGTGCATCGCTTGTCTTGTTGATCTCATACATCTCCTCCAAAGATTTAAACATCTCCCTTGCCGTCTTCATCTTAGAGATGATGGGAACAATATGATCCTTCACGAAATCAACTAACATCTTCTTTGCCTTAGTATCTTTCTTCTTCCATTGACTCTTCTCTTCCTTATCAACAGGCTTGGAAACTTTGCTCTCCACAAACTCAGCCAATTCACTTTCTTCCAAGGTGAGCATAATTTTGAATCTCCAAGATGTGAAATTAGATGATCCCTCAAGTCTATCCTCAAGCTTAAGACCGATCACCATCTTGACGAAGAGATAGAAGTAAACAATGATGAGAAAGAGAGTAAAGAGTATCGTTGTAATAACAATCTGATCAAGATCTTTTTCAAACCCGCTCTGATACCATGTTAATTTTATTATCAGATTAAGTGCACAAAAATTAATTCAAAATTTCAACACAAAGACACAGCAGATACCCTAGGAAAACCCTCCTCCTGAGGGAGAAAAACCCAGCAACAAATATCTCTTTATTATATATCAATAATGGCAACAAGTCTCTTTACAATGAGGCCAATCTCAAGGCCAATAATCAGCACCTTCACAAGATGCAATGATAGACAAATAATCTGCACTTCCTTGGACAAAAATCTGCACTTGAAGAGTTCGCAATCTGCTCTTGATGACTTCACAATCTGCACTTGATGAATTCGCACTTGAGAGAAGAGAAGAGACTTCAAACTTGCTTGATGATAAAATGAGGAAGAATGAACTTCTATATATACATTTTGCAAGAGAGGTCGCACCTCTTCAAGGAGAAGGTCGGCCACTAAAAGAAAAAATATAATTACAAATAAAAGCTAGGTCGGCCACCAAAGAAATTACAAATAATAATAAATATGATTACAAAGGAGGTCGGCCATCTTAGAGATATGTTGCCATTAAATAATCACAAATAAATAAGGAAGTATGAAGCCCGAAGCTGCAATAACATCAACAGATCACACTCGTAGTTTTCCAAAAAATCTGCAACCATATTTCCTTCTCTGTATGTGTGCAAGATTTGATAATTACCTACTTTGTCAAGCAATGACCATATCCGCTTAACAATATATTCCACCTTCCAATTTTGAAGCTTACAATCGCGACATGCATTAATTAAAATCATTGAATCACCTTCTACTTGAATCATAGGTAGTTTGAAACTAAGGACTAGCTTCAAACCAAACAAAAGAGCTTGAGCCTCCGCAGCATTATTAGTTCCAGACATCAATTTATAAGATTTCGCACATAACACTAAACCTTTATTAACCACCCCTGCTCCAGATAAACCTGGATTCCCCCTAGATGCTCCATCTACATTCAGCTTAAAGATACCTAGAGGAGGAGACCACACTATGGAATCTCTGTTTACTTTTGGAACATACTAATGAAGATTACCTTTGAAAGGCAGAGATAATAAAGTCCAGGAGGACATCAAGCTTGAGTCCCAAGCAGTGAAAAGTGAGCCAACATGTTTTACTTTGTACACATAAGCATTTACTATTTCAGATATTGACCTTTCCAATAGTAATAGCATTTGATCAATGTTCAATTTCTCTTTCCTAAAAATGATTCTATTTTTTGCCCACTAGATAGCCCATAATACTGAGGACGGTATGATGCACCAAATACTTGCGAAAAATGATGATTTATATAGCTGTGGCCAACTAGTAAATAGTTTCCAAATCGTGGCTGGCATAGTTGTTAACCAATTCATTTTAGCCACTACAAACAACCAGCAAATCTGCACTACTGCACACAAAAGAAAGGTGATTTATGTCTTCGAACTCCTGTTCACAAAGCACACATTTAAAAGGAACGAGTATCTTTAGTTTTGCCAGTTTGTCACTTGTTAGAATTTTATTTGGAATTGCTAGCCATGCAAAACAACCTGCTTTAGGCAAAACTTTTGAATTCCAACAAAACTGATAGGCTCTTTGTTGTGATACTTGGAGGGATGCTTTAGAAATTGATTTGTATCCCTCTTTAATTGTATAGCAACCTATTTTTGCTTTAGACCGAATTAATCTATCAGGTTTGGATGAAAAATAGACTACTCTTTCTTGTAGGATGGATGAAATCTCATCTTTATGATTCTCATCTATTGCCTCTTTTGAAAACTCCTTCCACTTGACTTTTCCAGTCATTGAATCCACATTCTAAACATAATCTTTTACTTTTGAGCCCCAAGCTTGGGACAAAAAATTTGCAGTGTTCTCAAAATTGAAATCTACTGCTAGATTCTGGTATCCATTCCAAGAATCTTTCCAAAAAGAGGCTTCAGTACCATCATTCACTTCCCAAGTTAATTGAGGTAAGATAACCTTCCTACATGAAACCAAAAAATTCCACATTGCAGACCCTGAAGGTGGATTTGCAACAGTAAAAATTCTCGATGGACAATGGTTGTCTAGATATTTGCTCTGCATAAGATGACACAACTTAATTGTAGGTTTTGCATACATTCGCCAAACCATTTTAGCTCATAATGCCAAATTCCTATCTAACAAATTGTGAAGGCTTGCTCCACCTTTTAACTTCTCTAAACACATTGTTTCCAGAGATATCAAGGGAATTTTCTTTTTGCTATCCAAATTACTTGACCATAAGAATTTCCTAATCAGATTTTGAATTTGAAAAATGATGGACTTTGGAGCTTTTAAAACTGCCATATAGTAATTTGGAATTGTTGATAATACAGATTTTACCAGTAAAATTCTCCCTGCTAAAGATAACCATCTACCTTTCCATGACAAGATTTTAGCTTGAATGGTTTGAATGGATTTTTGCCAATAAGTAATCTTGTTCTGACCAGTAAAGAATGGGATACCAAGATATTTACATGGCAAATGGGCTTGTTGAAAAACAAAAAGACTCACTATTTGATTTTCAATATCAGATTTTGTATTGAACACATAAATTTTTGACTTTCCTTCATTTACTTTTTGTCCTGAAGCTCTAGTGTACTTATCCAATAATGACTTTATCTGCAAAGCCTTTGCTATTGAGGCTTTACCAAAAAGCAAAGTATCATCAACAAAAAGAGAATGAGTCACTGATATGTTAGTATTTGGAATAGAGACACCCTGAATGAGACCTTGCATATGAGCTTTGTGAAAAGACCTGCTCAAAGCTTCAGCTAAAATGATAAATAAGAATGGTGACAATGGATCTCCTTGACGGACCCCTTGGGTAGATCCAAAAAAGCCAACTGTTGATCCATTTAATACAACTGAAAACTTAGCACCAGACAAACATGCCATTATCCACTTTGTAATGTCCCCTTTTTAGCGTGATCTTGTTTTATGGTGGGTTGGCCTATTATTTTCATCCTCGTAGGCCAGTGTGTTGGATAGAGGATCTCAGTGGCAGATGATGGTGGATACTGTTGTTTCCACCCCTTCAGTTCAGTGTTGAGCTCAGTGCAGGCCTTTGTAGTTCAGTGTTTGCCACCTTCTAACAGCACGTCAAAACACTGAGTATTGAGGGAGTTATCAATTTTTGATTGATTTAAGTGATATTTAATTAAAGGGGAATATTATAAAGTTATGTTTTAACTTTATAATAAAGTCAAATCACTTAAATTTATTAAAGTGAGTTTTAAATCACTTAACTCAAAAAGGTACGCCCAAAGTATTTAAAAGTCAATTATTGAAAATGACTTAAATACATTTTAAATGTATTTAATTGCCAAAAGTCGTGACTTCTTGAAATGCGTGCTTTTTTGGAGATATAAGGTAAATGGGAGGCAAGTCGACCTCATTCATATGATTATTTGACATTGCTTCCATTTTGCTCCTCTATGCATTTGTCTGAGACAAGGGTTACAGTGAATTTCAACCATTGGAGAATGAGAAATCTTCAATGATTTGCAAACTTGAAGCAGTGAAAGACCAGCTAAATCTATGTTACAGGGAGGGCTTCAATTCAGAAGTCCATTTGATCTTCACCAGACAATTTTTATTCAGTATTTCATCAGTTTACAATAACGGAAAGGGGTTTGTTCTTCTGGCGCCATCTTTCCTTTGTATGTCAGCATTTAGTAAAGGTCGTACATTTCCTGGAATAGCCGTACATTCTTCTTGGATGGTGTGTTTCTCTCTGGCAAGGGCGTGTGAAGCAAGAGGCTAAAACATCTCTCTTTTGGCTCCTTTCTTGGCTCAGTGTTGGATGCCTTGTTCTTCCAAAGCCTTGGGTACAGTTTCTGAGTGGGAGAAATCTAGTATTGGAGGTGGATGTTGCTTTTCTCCATTTTCAGCATTTCTTGCCTGGCATGTACGGATCTACCTTATTTAATTAATTTGGAGGTTTTCGACTATGTCTATTGTTTGCAATCTATCTGTAGAAGTTGATTAATGCTTAATACAATGGTAGTTTCCCTATTTTTGCTTTAATTTAAATTTTAGCACCATTTTATGCCTAGTGCACTTCCATATATTCTTGTTAAAATTCATCAAAACAAACAAAAACACAAAAACAGACGGTTTTAGCAGTTGAGATAGAGCTGAGCCAGTTGGGCTCTTCACACACTTACATCACTTAGGAGAAAAACCAAACTTCAATAACACCTGATTCAAAAATGCCCAATCAACCCTATCATATGCCTTCTGCATATCAAGTTTAATAATCATTGTAGACAATTTATTTACAGCAATGGAGTGCAAAGTTTCATAGGCAACAATTGCTCCTTCTAATGTTTCTCTCCCAGGAACAAAACCCCCCTATTCCTCAGAGATGATTGAAGGCAGAAGAGGATGTAATCGAAGATAAATGGCCTTTGTAAATATTTTATAAATTGTATTACATAAAGAAATAGGCCGAAAATCAGAGAAAGTATTAGGAGTTTCTATTTTAGGTATGATGGCAATATTAGTCAGATTAAACTTTTTCAGCATACCTCCTGATTTTCTTGATTCCTCCAGTGCATTGAGAATATCAACTCCGATGAATTCCTAGCATATTTGATAAAAGATGGCAGTGAAACCATCAAGTCCTGATGCTTTGTCAGGAGACATGGAGAAAACCACTTCTTTTACTTCTTTGAGTGAAAAAGAAGCCATCAACCTGACATTATCTTCATGAGATACCAGATTTGGGATATCCTGAAGAAGTTCTTCTCTTTCTCTTGCTAAAAGAGCATTGTCATTATTATTTGCAGATAATAAGGCAGAAAAAAAATTGACTCCTTCATTTTGAATCTCTTCCTCTTTAGTAAGTAGGACTCCTGTCACACTGTCTTTAATTGAGAAAATAGAACTTTTTGCTTTCTTTATTTGTGCTGATCTATGGAAAAAAATTGTATTCCTATCTCCATCTTTCAACCATAATTCTCTATATTTTTGTCTCCAATAGACCTCCTCTCTCAATAAAAACTCCTTCCATTCCTCTTGTAATTTTCTTTGTTCTTCAAATAATGCATTACCAAGACTGTTAGCAATAATGTTTTCATTTACTACTTCTAACCTTTTGTAAACCAATTCTTTATGCACAAATACATTTTTAAAAACATGTTGATTCCAAATTTTTACCTATTGCTTCACATGCTCCAATTTCTTGTTCAATTGAAACATTCTAGAACCATGAATAATGGGCACACTCAACCACCATTGTTTTAGCAAAAGAATAAGATCCGGATGTCTAAACCACATTGCCTCAAAACTTAAAAGAGGATTGAAACTTTGTTTTTACTTGTTTTGCAACCAAATCAAGTGAAATAGCAAAATGATAAGATGCGGCAAAAGCCAGTATTTCAGATTGCAATTGATGATCACTTAATACCCAATTCGGAGAGATTAAGAACCTATCTAATCTCTCCGCAATTTGAAGGAAATTCTTCCTCCTATTTGTCCAGGTATATCCACCATTTTGTGGAATTACATCTACCAAAGCATTATCTTGAATGAAAGCAGCAAAATCCTCCATAACTTTCTTTGGAGGACATATACCACCTTTTTTCTCTAGAAAACTTGTAATTGCATTGAAATCCCCCGCAAGAACAACTTTGTCTTGCCCCAAACCATCAAGTTTCAGTTTTAGGGTATCCCACATCAACTTCTTGCCTACTGTACTATTAGGTCCATATACATTTAGTAACCAAAAAGATAAATTGAAGTGATTAATCTTCATTAGCTGTCAGTTATGATCAAAAGAGACATTACTAATGCAAATTGTTTTTGCATTCCAAAGAGTAAGCAAACCTCCTGAGGCTCCCTGAGAGGGTGAATGAGAAGCTCGCCATTTGCTCCACTTCTTCAGAATAGCTTGAAAAGATTCCTCAAAAGTTTTAGTTTCTTGAAGAACAACTAAGTCTACCCCACAAGCACCCAATTGTTGCTTGATTTGGGCCCATTTGTTAGGGGCATTTATGCCCCTGACATTCCATGATATTAACATCATTGAGACTTGGGAGAGCAACAAGCTCTCCTTGGTCTTTTTTGTTTCAAGCCTATACCCATTTGGGCATCTAATGTCGTCTGTAAACTTGCTGCTATTTCTTCTTGTAACTTGATGTAATGTCCCTTCCTTAGGCGTTCAAATCTGATGCAGAGGTTGACCTATTACGAGGGTTCTCATAGGTTAGTAGTATGGATAGGGGACCCATTCTGAGGGTGTGGAACCTTGCTAGGAGTTGTTTGAGCCTTTCAGAGTCGAGTTCAGTTGATTAAGCCAGGGATAAATTGGAAATAATAAAGTTGGCTTAATGGAATAGTGAAAGGTGAATAGTAACAACAAATTAGAAAGTGAAAAGTGAAAAGTGCACCCCCATCCTAGAACTTAAGTTTTTTTAAAGGGGGCCCAAGTTCACAATGTAAAATTAGAACCTCAATGTTATTTTATGAATTTTTAGGCCAAATAGTAACCCCAAAAAGGGTTGACCCCTCTTGGTGAAAATAAAAAGGCATTTTTGTCTATTTTGGATTCATTCTTATGACTTCAATTTGAGAACAGCAGCAAACTTGAGGGTTTGAAGAGCTTGGAGCTTCCAAGAATGCAAACTTCTGGGAGAATTTGGAGATTTGGACGAAAACCCATTTCTCCTAGTGACAGGATTCAGCATTATCTAGCTTCAGTGTGGAGTTGGTAGCATTATTTGGGGTTATAATTGCAGATCAGTCCATTTTGCGAACAGAAACTGGCATCAAATTGCAGATCAGTCCTTTTAGACGACATTTCTACCATCTTTCAGCAATTGCACAGGCAGCCGCACCTTTGTTTGGCATTTGGGCTTCAAACCCTAAGTGCTAGGTGAAGTTTTTGAAGTTTTGGAGCTGAGAAGTTTCATACAGCAGTGGCACAACTCCTCTCACACCTGGAAACGAAGTGGGTAGTCATTTGTAGAGCTGGGAGAGTTCAAATTTGTTGTATCAAGGTTATATCAGACCTGAAATTTTAGTTGCAGCCTTGTAAAAAGTCATTTCCTGGTCTTTGGATGTATGTTGCAATTGGTCCATATCTATGTAATTTAAGTCTTTTAATTAATAGAATCATTGCATGCTTGGTTATTTTTCCTTTATCAGCATTGTACATGTCATGCATTTCGCATAAAACTCAGAAAAGACACAAAACACAAACAAAACAAAAAACCTATTCTATATGGCGGTCAAAGACTCCAAGAAAAACCAAAATCAGAAAATTTAGATCAGATTGAGGAAGAAATCTTTCACTTGACAACTAAAGATTTCCTACCCCTTTTGGCAGGAGAATTTTTGGTTGGAGGAGACAACGGTGATTGGGAGATTGATAGTGATACCAAATCATTTGAATTCTCCCCTTCCCCAAAAACCTCCGAAGCAATATCGTCTATCATTTGTTCACCAACAAATACTAGAGCCACATCAACAAATTTCTCAAACTCCTCAGAAGGTAAAGTAGAGGAATGAAAATTAAAACCAACAGAAGGTGATTGAGACTGTAAAACATAATTATCCTCCAATTCTTGGTCATGAAAAATCTTTAACCTTTCTTCACATTGATTAGACAATCCAAGTGTGAGCATTGAAGCACACTGATTCAATTGTTGAAAACTATCAAAATTGATCTAAGGAACCAAGAGCTTAATAGAATGAAGAAATATTTTCATAGGTGACAACAATAATTTCTCCAAGCCAGGTACGAAAAAAACAATAATAGGCTTAAAATGAAGGTCAGAAACCTTGATAACTAACCCTTCATTTCTAAAACCATTTGAGGAAAAAATTTTGGCCTATAAGGGAAGTGAACTTTCATGAAAAACAATCTCCCTTATCAGAATTACTTACGTGAGAGCCCTCGGCTTTCCCCAAAGAGAGATGTTTGCAAGAAGAACATTCTACATAATTCAACTGTGAAACTTTTCAAATCCCACAATGATGTAGCCCTGCACTAAGAGGAACTTGAGAATTAAACTGTGAACATGATCCATTAATAAATTGATACCATTTAAAGCAAATATCAAAAACCTTAGAAATGCATGGCAAATTGATCATTTGCAACAAATCCTTGTCAAGAGTAGCAAAAGCCACGAGCGATCTGTCATTCAATGAATTAACAGAGCTTTTGGATGAATGCATGTTAACATCCATGTTCAGATCGTCCAACTCCACACATTTTGTTGAAGAATGAATAGGTGAATGACATAAAAAGCAAAATTGCTTTAGATCCTCAAAGACCACCTTCTGTTTCCACAAGTCGTAGCTTGACTTAATATTAACAACTGTCAGTAGAGTCTTAGAAACATCAATAAGAACACAAAGCCTGATTAGTAACGATGGATTAGAGAAAAAAAGCGAATCATGATGCAGATAAATGCCTAGCTGATTGCCTAGGACCTCAATAATGCTTGACTCTCTATACTCCAAAGGTAACCCTTGTAACTAAACCCAAAAGGGAATAAATTAAACCCTAGTGTGAGAAGGGCAAAATTTTGGAGTCCAAAGGGTTGTAAATAAACCGTGTCCTTCACAAATCCAAGATTTTTTTCAATAAACAGCATTTCTAGAGTCTTTATTAGAAAATATAACAACAAAGAAACCTTCTCCCTTATCTAGAAAGAAAACTTGGTTAGATCCCTCCCAATTTTGAAAAACCCAATTTTTCAAAAATTCAAGATCTGGAATAAATTTCCAAAACTTACAAATTAGGGCAACGTCCTTAAGATCATTAGTCTGCGACTAAAGCATGGCATGAGGGAGGGTAACATTGACTTGTTCACTTCTCCAACTTCGTTTCGGAATCCAATTCTGCCCATTAAATTATAATTATTTGTATTTTAATATTTCATATTTTAACACTAACTTATAATAATTTGCATGTATATTATTATTATATTTGTTATTTCATATTTATATATTTTTATATTGATATGGTACATATTTACCTTGTATTTAATATTTATATTGCTATTTAATTTATTTGTTAAATTATTTGTATTTTAACACTTAGGCTTTATGGCATTGCTATTTCAGGGGCATGATAGATAAATATAAATTGCCTTTTTTAATATTTTTATGTACTTTTTGGGCAAATTAAATTAGATTATTTCATTATTTCCTTAGTCTAAAAAGCGGACATGACAACGTCATTCGAAAAAATAAGCATCACCAACCATGAATCCCATGATCAAGAATAGTTGTGTGAAGGGTAAGACCTGTCATAAAACTACAATGAATAGTAATACTCACAATCTCACTTGAAAACATCCAACAAAAAGGTTTAGTCAGAATCACAAGTAATAGACAATCTCTCTAAAAATGTCCAACAGTAAGGCAAAATGCTTGTCATTCGAGCCCTAACAGCAATTTAGAATTTTTTTTAAAAAGAATCACCACACAATTGGAAGAGTTGGACACAACTCCAACTCAGAAGAAGCAAAGTTACATTGCATGGGCCTCAAAGATAAAACAAAGGCCATGTCCTAGAGGTGAACCCCACACAAGGCAATGCCCCATAGGAATTCTAATGGCCCAATCAACATACAATCCCCAACAAGAAACTAACATAAGCAAGGAACCTAAAAATGATAAGAACAACCGCAACACAATATTGTCGGTGACCTAGATGCTCCTGCATCAAACATGTCAAGAGGAATGTTCCATGAGTCTTTTAACTCGTGAACATTTTACAAAGTGTGGAACTAAAACTCCATTCTTGACAACCCTAGACGCATTCATTTACGTTGCTTCATCTACAATCTTGTTCTTCTACTTCACCAAGTATTTCTTGCATTCCTTTCGCTTTGTTTCCTTGACTACTTAGGAATCAATTACAATTTCAACCTCATCTCATTCTATTTCAATCAATTGTCATACCCATTCTTCCTTTCAATCAAGATTTGCACCTTATTTACTACTCTACCATTCATAATGATGGTACAAATCAGCAACATTGAAAATAGGAGAAATGTCCACACCTTTAGGAAGCTCTAACTCATATGCATTGTATGTAAACTTCTATAAGACCTTATATGGCCCAATCTTCTTCCACTTCAACTTATTGTAGGTACCTTGCGGAGATATTTCCTTATGTACACGAGCTAACACCAAAATGCCAACTCGAAATTCTTGTTCCCTTCTCTTGAGATTTACATGTTGCTTCTACTTCGTTGTATTTTTCTATAAATTTTCTTTGTAACTTCTTGGTGCAACTCATGTATATAATTAGCAAAAAAAATTGCTACAACAATTTTCCTACCTAGATTAGTAGTATTTCTCAAATTACCACTTCCCTTGGGTTGTAACCATACACAATTTGGAAAGGGCATTTGATTTTGCTCCTATGAACTAGGTTATTATAAGCAAATTTTGTCTATTCCAAGATCAAATCTATAATATGCACTCTTTTTTATTTTATTTTTGGGTTTTTGGATGTGTTTGTAGTTTGATATTTTTGATAAAGTAAGCAGCATTTTCAAGGTGTTGTACCCTTCACAGAGAGCCACAAGGGCCAATAGAGTCCAATATCAAAAAAGCATCAAAACAAAACACAAAACCAAAAATAGACACAGACTAACAACACTCAGACCAACAGCAAACCAGTAGCAGACTAGCTAGTATTCTCCCAGTTCTTTGACAGAAGCTGAACCAAATCATCACCAATCCACTCCTAGCGGTCTTCAGTCTTCTTCATCTCCATCTCGTCCTTCATGACAGCCGACAGGGTACTCATGACACAGTGAACTAATTTGACCGTGAAACAGATCAAATCATTGAATTTTTTGTCCATTTTGTCCATTCTTTCTTTCAGTACACCAAGCTCCTCCCCGCCGCCTATAGTGTAGTCGAGATCATTCTGCCCAATATCTAGCGTTTCCAACGAGTGAGAGGTCGAAACCTCCTTCTTAGATTTACCCTTGTCAGGAATGGATGAGGGACCTTTGGCTTTCTCACCTTCCTCGCCTTCCGACACCTCTTCAACTCTACTATCTTTGTTGTCCAACAGCTCCTCTTCAGTGTCCAAATCCCTAACCTGCACTTTTTTCTTGTTCTTTGCCAACTTGTCAGAGCGTCGAATGATGGCATCACATCCAATAACCACAGTCTCCGCAACCACCGTATCACCCAACGAGTCCTTGCTCACAACATTTTTCCTTTTATTCAAAGGCCCCTTCTCCTCCTTACCTTTCTTTTTCGCGGCAGGCTTACTGGAAGTCTTAGCAAGCGTAGACTTGAGGTCACACAGGCTAGTCGCCGCACTGGTTTGGGCAGCTTCCTCGATACCCTTAAGTTTCTTGGTAGCAAGTTTGGATTTCTAAGAATCAGCACGAACCGAGTGACCAAGTGACTCTTCCTGACAGTGCCTTTAGATTCGGCCGGAGATAAGTTGGTCTCAGAGGGGGGCTCAATTTCCTCAATTCGGATGGCTGAAATGGGTTTTAGAGGGCAGAAAGCCAGATGACAGTGGTAGAGTCTTAGGATAAGACCTTGTTGGAGCGGCAGGGGAGTAGGTCCATTGGGATTTAAACCGGCAGACTCCACACATTTTTTGACCGAGTTTTCAAGGTCCATTAGCAAAAAAAAGGGAAAGCTTAGTAAAACTTTATGCCTAAGGTGATTTAACAAGGGAAATGGTAGAAGTAATAGGTCTTGTACCTTCCTTCAAGCGTGACATATTTCATCAGTGCAAGACACACCTGGTTCCACGGCTGAGGAAGAGCCTCCCATTCAAACCCAAACTGGTTGCACACTGGCTTTTCATCTCCCACAAAGAATTTGTCCATACTAACATTGTCCTGGGTCTTCGAATGTTTAGGATGCTTCATGCCAAAGCACTAGAAACCCGTCGCCTGCACAATCACTTCCTCATCCATCGTAAAGGAGATGCCTCCCAGAGACACATGCCGATTCTTCCAAGAGTTGACGAACGGGATCGACAGATTAGGGTCATGGCCAACAAGTCTCTCCATCAGAGGAGCAATGCCACCTTCGACAAAAATGTGCCATACCAACGGATCCTTGTGAAATTCATTGCAATTATCCGGCTCCGTCTTCACCCTATCACCCCCCATGATTCCACACTGCGCACAGTAAACCCAAGAACCCTGAAAAAATAGAACGTTAGAGATAATTGCAAGGTGAATAATCACCCGCACAATAAGGCATTTAAGCCATAAGGACAGGTCACACGCATGAGTAAATAATTTCCCTGAAACAATCTTAGCAGAGGCATTAATGAGGATTTCCTCGCATAAACGGCTAAGCAAAAAGGGCATGATCGGCAAGGAAGGATTGCCTTCCACGTAGCATGAATATTGAAATCTAGGCAAGATAGCCACGGGGCCATAGTTAGAAATCTCTAAATTGATAGCATTTAAGGGTTGGCCAACTTTAGTTATACCACAGATAGAAGCTATAAGGCGCGAAACCAAAATAGCGGATAAAGAAAAGCCAAAAAGGAGCTTTGTCTCATAATTACAAGTCACATCAAAATCGAAACCAAAGAATTTGAAAATCTGCAATCTTAAGTAAATCCCCATAAGGAGATTACGACAAGTACGATCCAACTTAAAATTAATCATCCGGTACTTGTCACAACAAAACATGATTTCCTTTTTCCAAACAAGCTCCAATCTATAATTTGACAAAATCCACTTGTTATCCATCCCATCGATACAGCTAATCATCCATCTCATCGAAACAATAAGACCACATAGCCCAACGAAAAAGCATGTGGACCCCCCAAAAATCCAGCTAAGCACATGTTGTGTTTTCATCATGGGTCAAGTAAGGGCTTTGTTCCTTCACTATAATACTTTGAATATTAGGCGGAAGTAAACTTAAATCACGCCAGCATTTGGACAATTTCCAATGAGAGCCAAAATTGGCTAAGGTGTCAGCCACTTGATTCCCCTCTCTGTAAATATGACTGGCCACCTTTAATTTTAATTTAGGCACAAGGAATCTAATGTCAAGAAGAATATCCATAGTGTTCCACCCCAACAGTCTATCAAAATTAATAGCATCAATAATGGACTTAGAGTCACCTTCAATGTGCAAGTTCTCTATCCCCAAGGAAACAGCTATATGTAAGCCCTTTAACAGCACTCTAGCTTCTGCTATCATAGAAGAATGAAGAAGACCAATCCCCCCAGCATAACCAGCCACCAACTTTCCTCTGTGATCCCTGATCACACCTCCTATACTTGCTCTGCCTAGGTTGCCCTTAGCAGCCCCATCAAAGTTTAGTTTAAACCAGCCCCTGTCAGGGGGTTTCCAAATAGTGGCTCTCCTAGCAAGAATTTTGGAGTTGTCAAACGAATTGGCATCCAGGTTCTGATGCCAAGCTTTAGCTATGCTTATCTCCATCTCAGTAGGACCTTTATCCGGGGTTTTCCCTTTGAAGAGAGATATTTTCCGCAATGAGCTAAGCTCCCATACCAAACACCTCTTTCAGGTTCATCTCAGTGCTCCTGAAGATCATATTGTTCCTCTCTTTCCATAGGCACCAGCATATAATGGGAGGAACTTGGGTAAAGGGTCCAGACCAACTCAAAATAAAGGATGTGATGTCCTTACTCATAATCCACTGTATCCCTAACCTTCCAAAAGCCAGATCCCACACCTCAGCAGCAAAGAGGCAGTGTAACAGCAGATGATCAACCGATTCTTCGTTGCATTTACACAAAAAGCATCTGTTGGGGATCTGGAATCCCCTTTTCCTTAGATTATCCTGAGTAAGAATTTTGTTATGACATACAATCCACCAGAAGAAGTTGACTTTCAGTATCATGTATCTATTCCAAACATTTTTCCATAGATTATTGGCCACACCCTGATCAATCAGCTGCCTGTAAGTAGATTTAACAGTAAGATCCCCCTGATTATCATCGATCTAGAAGAATTCATCCCCACGGTGAGAAGGGGGTATCCTAGTGAGAGAGAGTAACTCCTGTAGCTTCTTGGCTAGAAGACACAGATTAGGGGATAAAGGATTGCAAAGGCTAATGTCATTCCATTTCCTAGCTCTCAAAGGTCCAAAAACCCGACCCTTAAGAAACCTGAACTCAAAAGATTCCAACGGAGAGTTAAGTAACCAAGAATCCTCCCAAAATCTGATTTTATTACCATTACCTATCTTCCTTTGTAGTTTAATGTTTGAATGTTGAATAATAATAATAATAATAATGACAACCAACAGAAATATTTTGCAATGAAACACATATGAAACTCAACAATACCGAAACACCCACAAGCTAGAAATTAATTTCAAAAGTATGACAAAGTTTATATAGCTATATAAAATTTATTCTAACACTACCCAAATAGAGACATAACCTTGAAAGGACATTACAAACATACCCGTTAGCTATTGTTATAAACGGATCTGAAACTTAACAGTGAACAGCGAACTGGGTCTCCAAAAATGCCTTAAAACCCTTCTAAAAACTTCAGCTTTCCAATCTCAAACTTCAGTGTCTTGTGGCACCCCTAAAGAAATCCCACGCCCCTCTACAAGTTGTATGGCTAGAAACGAGGGTTATACAACCAAAACCAAGGCATTAACTACTTTGAATCAACTAATTCCTTCCTGTCCTATCCTTCGCATCACCAACAATCAATCCTTCATTGGGAAACAGGCATTAAACTGAAAATCTGAATCAAATAAGCTCATGTGTGATTCTTGGATGAAACCACCTGTATATCCACTAAGAAAGATATTTCACTTTCGAAATGGCTATTCTCTATGAAGGTTTTCATCCTCACAAAGCTTCGGAATAATGTTGTTCAACCTACAATATCTCTTCATAAAATTTCTCAAGCATAAGCTACAAAATGAGTTCCCAAAACACTTATTTCTCCTCCAAAACCGCACACCCAGCTTTGAGAAAATAAAAATTTAATTTATTTAATAAAATTGTAGTATTCCCCCTTAATTTTTACAGTTCTAACACAATAAAATCAGCACCAAACACTGATTAGCGTTAGCTCCAATATCCAAAATCAGCTTGCAAAGAATGTTCACCAAGATCCCAGAGTGGGCGAGGTGATAGCATATGGTTTGGGGATCATTAGCAACAAAAACTGAACTAAAAGTACATTCATCTGCTAACAGTAGGCATTCACAAGCAATGGGAATGCTCCACTTATTCAGTGGGTGAGATTATTACCAATTAAAGGCGGCAAGCTAGCCATGAAATCCTCACTTCCACTTATTCAGTAGGGGAAATACATTCCTTACTACCACTAGTTTCGTGGGGGGCAATTGACAATAAAGAAAGATTGATTATTAAACTCAACCACTTCTTCAGTGGGAGTGTAAAATTCAAAACTAATTTGCAGCAATAAAATAAATAGCTGTTAGTACTACTAATCAACTTTACAATAAATAAATATAGCTGCAAATAAGAAAGATATGCTTCCAAAATCTCACAAAGGTTAGAGTAATAATCTTCTAACTATTACAATATAAAATGATATGGAAATGTAGCTCAAAACAGCGTTATAACAATATCTAACTAATCTGATCAGAAACAGTAAATACAGAAAATCAGACCAGAAAAATGAGAAATCACCAAAATGGACACAACTTCTTAGTTTCAACTCCGATTGACTCCAAACAGCAAACAAATGAAGCCAATTGCCTAGGCGTCCAATCCTCAACCAGCAAACTGTGCCAAAACAGCAATAGAGACTTTGCACGAATCCCAATGCAATCCAAGTGAATGGTACAACCCCCTAGAGAAGTCGACCTCACCCCAAAAATCAGATACTCAATATTCAAATCCGATTTTTTGCACAAATGGGCGTCCTCCACAAAGAAACAGCTTGGGCTAATACCCAGAATGAAATAAAAATCAATGGTGAAGTTATCAGAAAAAAACCACTTCGGCCATGATGTTCAGCAGCAGAAATAAACAAGTTATACAGCAACAACCTATTCATAGAATTCACAAATAAGCTCTATTTGTACTCCTAAGTGAAGCACAGTCTCATTCAACCACCTAGGAAGCCATAGTTTCAAGCCCGAATGATGGATTAATCTTGCTAAGCTCCCCCTTAGCCGAGTCTGGATTCAGTCCAGCCACATAACTTTACTATCAAAATCAAACATAAGAATGAATGAGCAATGCACAAATAAATAGACTTCTTCTTGGCATTCGAATCACCTGTGTAACCTCCAAGAAAAGAATATGAAACACTTCAACTTCTCCATAAGGGACACCACCTTTTTTCCATTTGCAAATGAAATATTAAATTACCTTTTAATTCCTCTCCCTAGGCGTCCAAGGTAATTGGCTTTTAAAACATTAATAAAGATATTAATTTTCTTATTTGGACGTCCACTTGAAGGCCCCTCTTTTAAGACAACTTAAAGTTCATTGACTAGGCATGGAGTACAAACTCAAATTATAAAATTGACTAAGTGTTGAAACTTAGTCAAAGCCAAAACCAACGCCCAAACTAATTCTGCCAGAAATAGAATGATGACCTGAGCTAATGCTGCTAATAATGCCACTATCAAAAATAGACTTACTAAAAATAGTAAGTTCACTTCAAATTCAACAGAAAGCCAAACTGATCAACCATACTGCCCAAAATAGAAATGTGAACTACAGATGATTGAGCTGATGCAAGAATGATACTGCTAAAAATAGATTTACCAAAAATAGCAAACTGTTATAAATAGTAAGTTTGCAAAACTTCCTCTGAACACCAACTGAGCAGTATCATGACTTACTATAAATAGTAACTGCCCGGAAATGTTGTCAAATGCATATGCATGTCACACAACCTCAGAGGTCTCTGAAAACCAAAAAAAACCCAGAAACCTTTCCTGCATGCAAGGTATCAGTCAAAATTGCATGTCATTATCTTAACATGCATGTTACCTCATCCTGCAGCTCTCCAAAAACCTAGAAAGCTTCATCAGACATGCGTCAAAAACTCACACATACAAACCTTCAAAATTGCATCTGAACTTCCTATAAAAGTGAAAACCCTAATTTCCAATCTCTGCTTAGCCTACGAGTTTCTGGAAATAGGCTAAATCCAATTGAAGAGCGTAGGGCTAAAATGGGGACATTACAAAAATCCCCTTATGTCTTGCATGTAGACATCGCTTTTTTAAAACAACTTTTTTTTAGATTGCAGGAATCAAGTAGCCCCCCTATAAACTACAATGCACCTGGTAAACTTTTTTCACATGATAGGCCCTCCAATACCACGGGGACAAGGGAGACTAGACCTCGTGACCTCTTGCTTGCAATAGGATGCTTTAGCCAATCGAGCTAGGCCCCTAAATGCCACTTTATAAAGCCACTTTAAAATATTTAAAATAACGTTTAGTTAAATATTTAATTTAATAATAACATTAACATTATTTAAAATAATTCCCCACGCCATTAAAAAATATAAAATAATCATTAAATGCAATAATTGATCTTGCCAAGTGAAAACCAATGCAGAAGTGCCAAGTCGGTGTTGAGGAAGTGACTTACTAAAAATAGTAATATTGGGCCAAGTGCTCAAAAACACTCCAAAAATGTCAAAAGGAATCTCCTATAGCCTTGAACTCACCACAACACATGGAATAGGCCAAATGGTTGAATAACACGGCCGCCAAGATCTGTGGAGTCCCCTAACCAAACCACATTAGCCTACAAGAAGCCAAGGAATAGACTATCACCATCAATCAACTGCTTATGAAAGGGGACATTAGAAAATCCCATTACATCTCAATTAGCTACCTAGACTTCTATCTATTTGAAGAGGATAAACTAAACTAAAATTCAGTTTGGTGTTTAATTTATCACACAAAGTGCACCAAAAGTGGCCAACAAATTTAGTCTATATCTGAGACTATACTTTTTGGTAATCCATGGAATCTATTTCCTTAATAATGTGACAAATGTCTAGCATCACTTGACTTTTTACATGGACTAAAGTGTGTCATTTTGAAACATATATCTATTACCACATAAATGCAATCATTACCTCTTTGATTCCTTCACAATCTAAGAATGGTGCGCATACTTTCATCCTCCCATGGTTTCTCTAGAATAGGTAAGAGTTTTTATAAGTCGGTATTTTGGCTCTTCCCTTTTGCATATTGACTAACTCTACAATTTTGTACCATATTCTTCAAATCCTTACCCATCTTTGGCCAATAATAACTTTTTCTTAGCTATGCCAAGCTTTTGTCCACTCCTATGTCTCCAGTTAGACGTCCACCATGTTTCTTCCTTACTAGATTTTCCCTCATAAATCCATGAGGTATACACATACACTTTCCCTTGAATAACAATCCTTCCTAAATGAAGTAATATAACCATGTCAGATTTCTTTCAATCAAAATCTTGCATGTAGCCCATGCCTCTTTGAAATCTAAATCATTTTCATACAACTCCTTCAATTATCATTTCATTTAGCAACAATTATCTTCTAGTTAATACATCAACTACCCGATTTGATCTACCACTTTTATGTTTCAATAAAGACAAATAACTTTAACGAATTCAACCCATTTCATATGTCATTCATTGAGAGTACATTGGCTAATTATTTATTGCAATGCTTTGAGATTAGTGAATAGGACAAATTCCTTTGGTAGTAAATATTGCCTCCGCTTCTTAAGTGCTTGTATGATGGGATAAAATTATTGATCATAGAAGTACTTTTTAACTGCATTCAGTTTTTCACTAAAATAAGCAATGGGTTTACCTCCTTCACTCAAGACTCCTCCACTTGATGTCCCTCTTATTACATCATAGTCTACTTGAAACACATTGAAGTTTGTCAATGCAAAGACAGGTAGATCTATTACATTCTCATTTGCAAGCTGAAAACTCTTTTCTTCTGCTACTATCCACTGAAATTCATTTGTACCAACTTTAATGGTCTCTATGATAGGTGTACAAATGCCACTACTATTCCAAATAAACTTCATGTAGAAGCTTGCTAAAGCATCTTGCCTCAAATGTACTTTTTGGAGATGGCCCCTCTACAATGGCTCTTACCCTTTTTGGATCCATTCTCAAACTCTCTAAGTAAATGACAAATCCCAAATACACTGGTTCATTCTTCATAAAACTACATTATAAAATTGATTAGCGAATTTTCTTCATTTAATCTTTTCAAGACTAGCCTTAAATGCTTTAAATCTTCCTTCCTTTCATTGCAAACCAAAATGCTATCTATATAAACAATCATGAATTCACTAAGAAAAGACTTCAATACCCCACTCATCAACGTCATGAAAGTGCTTGGTGAATTAGTCAATTCAAAAGGCATAACCAACCAATCATACAACCCATTATTTGTCATTAATGCAGTATTTTATTCATCCCCCTCTCTAATAAGAATCTGGTAATACACTCTTCAAGTAATTTTTTGTGAAATATTTGGCTCCTCTTAAATAATCCATCAAATCATCCTTTGAGGTAATGGAAACCAATACTTCACTATCATCTTGTTGATGGCTTGTGAATACATGCACATGTGCCATTCACCATCCTTTTTGGGTGCCAATACTACTAGGTACTACATGCAAGCTCAAACTTTCCTTTTATCAAACATTTATCTAACATCTATTGGATTTGTTTCTTCACTTCCTCGTTGTCTATTGATATCATTTGTATGCTACTTTGTTTGGTGAGCTTGCTCTGAGAATTAAAACCATGTGATGACTAATACTTCTCATGGATAGCAACCCATTTGGCAATTCCTTTGACAAAATTTCAACATATTTTGAAGAGCACACAGAAAATACGGAGAGGGTGGGGGTGAATCAATATTTTAGAACTTTTAAACTTAAACCATAAGAATCAGCATTAAAAACAGAAAGAGCAACCATCAACATGAAGAACACCAATTTTCACGTGGAAAACCCTTTCGAGTAAAAAACCACAGCAGAACTATGCTTATATTCACTTCAAAGGGCACCAACCCAGATTACAAAAGTGAGCACCAACTCCAAGATGCTGAAGCACCAACTTCAGAAATTGAACAAATGTTTTCAAAGCATCCTCATTTCGCATATCAACTTCACCTCATACTCATGTGTATAGACAATGATAAATTCTTTGTTCTAAAATTGAACAAAGCAATTAGCTGAGCATAACCTCATTGTTCTTACAACTTGAATTCATAGAGAAGTCTCCATTTCAATATGATTTCACACTAATATCAGAAAATACACTACCAATCAAATTCTCTTAAAACCAGGGAATCCCAGGGATGGGTCCCCCCACCCCCCCCAAAATGCCCCGTCCTTGTCCCCATGATGTCCCAGGTACTGGGGGGCGGCAGGGGGACCGTCCCCTTTTTAGCAAAATTTTCAGGAAACATCCCCGAAACAGGGAGACGTCGTTGACCAGATGGGGGACAGCTAACCAGTCCTAGGGACAGCCAGGGGAATTGGGAATGGCCAGGGGACTTCTCAAGACAGTTAGCCATCCTAGAAGTCCCCTGGCCATCCCCAGGATTGTCAACCATCCCCCGCATCAAAGCATGGTCAAAACAAAAAACAAAAAACACATTTTCATAGCAAGGGAGTGTGAACTTAATTATGTCCACCCAAGAAATAAATTGGTGCCACTGCTTGTTGTCTTGAAACTTTGGATAAGTGTAACTAATACAATTATTCAATATCGGTTTATGCATTGAGGTGCCTAGATGAATTCTAGTGAATAACCCAACACTCAGTGCTTGTTCTCAATGTTGTTGTGCCTCATAAATAAGTCTCGCAGGTCTTACTCTATTGTGAAGATGATACATAGCGGGCCCTGGGACGTCTGATCATGCAAAACAATAACATGATAACTGTGCAAATTATTTGCCTAATGCAACTCACTATCATTCTCAGAAGGCTGCACTCCCTTGTTCCAGTTATCGATAAACAAAAAAATTATCATCAGAGTATCTGTTTTCTTAGTTCAAAATCAAGTTTTCCATTGAATAACTTCTAACTTATTCATTAAGATCAATGCATACCCAATAAACCATATCAACTTGAACACAAATGTTATATGTTAATGTTCTATAATGTATATTATGCATGCCTTATCCATGTTATCTAATTGAATATTTAACATTTTCCTATATTTTTTAAATTTCCCCTATATTTTTATATAGTCGTCCCCTGCCGTCCCTAAATTTGGCCTCAAAAATCGGAAACTTGGGGACTCGTCCCGCCGTCCCCTGTCGTCCCCGTCCCGAAAACTTGGGGTAACCTTGCTTAAAACACATAACACCTTTTGCTCTATGCCTGAAGCCTACGTATATACTGAATGGTTTCATATGCTTCGAAATGCATCACCCATGAGCACAGTTTCTACACTTGAGTGACCACAAGAGACTCGGATTAATTCAAGCAGCTCAACTCAGCTATATAGACCATAAGATTGCATTTTTATTTGAAAACACGTCCTCAGATTTTAAAAAGGTTTTTCAACAGTGTTGACTTCAAAACACGTGACAGAAAAAGTGATATCAATACGTTTTAAAGTCTTGCAGAAACACCGACTGAATGCCAATATGTATATAGGCTAGAGCAGAATGAAAAGATAAAGACGACTTCCACACCAAGCCGTGCATCCACTCACAGAGCCTTCTTAAAAATTAATCAACTCATCAACAGTCAGCTCAAGCCTTAAAAATGGAAGTCCAAAGATTTGAATATGCACACCTTCCACAATGAATGCAGACCCTACAAAAAGAATATGCCCCTAGAATGTGAATTAACTCCCATGATATCTATTCAATATTCAGCAAATGCCAAAGGGGTAGTGCTGACATATTTAATGTCACGACTAGCACAGAAAAATGTTTTTCTCACATTGACACTTGAGATGTCTCTCACAACACCACTACACACACTGCTCGACCTTCACAACTTCAACCTTTACAACCATGTCATTAATGAATTCACCTTAAGAATCAATTTGAACTTGTCCAAATGTGTCTGAGATTTCAAACATCTCCTAGTTGCGATTTGCCTTCATGCATATCGACCAAAATTTTGAAGAACTCCCACATACATAACCCTTGCAAAATCTTGATGAACTCACAGATACATATCACTTGCAAAAAATTTGATCATCTAACAGAAAACCATCCAACCTAAGCCGTAGAAAAGGATAGCCAAAAAACATTTGAAAACTCACAACTTTTACAAAGAGAACCAATGCAAGCCATTTCAAAAATAAATACGACAAATATTGTATCGTCAAACATGGTGAATTTTTTGACTTCCTAGAGAATAGTTAGCCATATGAAAAGTGCCACAAAGGCCTCTAGCCACTCACACGCACTAAGAATGGAGAGTTTATAGAAATATGCAATAAAATCCATAGCAGTAGCCGACACCCAAAATGAGTCGTCACTGCCAAAAATGATGAAGTCGTCGCTGATCAAAAATAGACACACAAAATAGAATCGCCACCCTCAAAGCATTTATCATCAAATATATAAAGATAAACAAGTCGCCGCTAATAATAGAAGAAACAAAGGTGCAAGGTGTTAAAAAAGAAAATGACTTGGCACTTGAACCCTTTGACCTATCTAAGCTGATTTGGCACTTTGACCTGGAAACTGACTTGGCATATGACTTTTAAATCTGACTCAAAAGATCCGCCACACTTAACCAGTTAATTCTACTACACTCATTTTCATATGTCTGACATTATTACAATTACATTGCATACTACGAACACACTGGACTAAAGGCAGAGTTAATCTTATTTGCATTTGCTAAACAAAGATTCTACCAGCACCTTTGACATCAATGGCAAAAATATTTCAACATATTCCTCCAATAGTTTCTTCACTTTTAATGGACCTTCCTCCTCTTCCCTTGTTGTCCTAACTTCTACAATCTCAAGAATAAAGGCATAACACAGCCTTTCCTCTTCTATATCTTTTAAAAATTGTTTCCCAAAACCAAACATACCTTTGGACTATTGTCCTCTTCCTCTCCCTTGCCCTTCAATGGGTTCAACGTAAATTATTTCCCATCGTTTAGAATGTGGCGTAGGTATTCATCTTGCCATCATGCATAGCCATCATGTAATATTGCCATAGTCTTCCCAACAAGACATGACAAGCATCCATCAGCATAATATCTTAAATATCCCGAGCTAAATTACCATGCAAAATTTTTTCAATTTCTTAACTTCATGTGCATATACATTTCATCAAACAGTTTACCAATCTGTTGTTTTGAACTTGTTTTCAATTTGTTTCCACTACATTGATGATTGTTTTTGTATACAGTTTGCATAATGTTACACCCCGATTGTATAGCTACTACATATTAATACTGCATAGGGATAGATGATTGTAAAGTGAATTCTGTGAATGAATAAAATGTTGTACCTTGTTATCAATATGAGTGTTTTTACATTTAATGATTATCTGTAATGAGCCAACCCAATTTTTTCAATTTTTGAATGAACACACCAGCACAAGAAGCACTCGTTATGGTTAGCTCAAACCAAACCAGCAATTGGAAAGTAACTCTTTGCCAAGAATGCGCACTCAATCTCAAGATGAGAATAATGTTGTCATATGGCAAGAGGGTCGTCAGTAGCAACTGGAAAGAATTACAATGCTGAAAAGTAAACTCGACACCAAGCATGTGCACTCCAAACCCAAGGTGGGAATAGCACTATCATATGGTGGAGAATCTATTAAAACAATGTAGAGCTGAAAGTAACTCAATCATCAAGCATGTGCACTCCAAACCTGAGATGAGCAAGGCGCTATCATATGATGAATGAGGATCTAATGCAAGTACAATGAAGACTGAGCAAGGGCCAGTCTCTTCCACACCCGTGAGAATTATATATGAACTTAGCAAAGAAAGAAGTAGCTGACAGTACTACTGTTCAGCTTTACAATGAAATAGAAATGCCTGCCAAGAACATGGAATTAGAGTATATCAAAGCTGCAATGATTTATAATGTCTCTCCAATTTTCAACCAAACCCCAAGACTCAAACCCAACTCCTAAGACAAAATCTTGCAATCTGATATGACTGAACAATGACTAAAAATGCATAACCAGCAACACTGTAACTCACTAAAATGCTCATAACTCTCTCTAGACTTGTCCAAATGACATGAAATCTGATGCAAATGAACACTATGAAGATGGCGACCAGATTCTAATCAGAAAATGGCTCTAAAAACTTGTAATTTTTTTTTCTAAACATTTGTCAGGCAGAACATAATGGTACGGCCTCAAGAGGTGCGATTTTCACTGGATAAAATCAGAATCTTCATTGAAAAATCTGCAAACTGGCACAAATGGTCGCCCCTAGCAAAGAAATAGATTGGTGAAATGCCCAGAACAATTTTGTTTTTATTTCATGAAATATGAGCAAAAACTACAATCAGCTATGCTAAACCAGCAACTCCAAAATGTGACTGAAATGCAAGAACTCTACTACAATATGCAAGAAACTCAACTACAATGTGCAATAAACTCAACTACAACTAATATCTCAACTAGTTGCTATCTTTCAAGCAAGAAGTCGAGCCCAAGCTAGGAGGTATGCATTCCTCGAAGCAATCTCTCACCATTCTGGCAGCATAACGTTGTAAATTTCATGGATACCAAATGAAGAACCAAAGCCTCCTTTTATAAGTTTGAGAAGATCTTCTAGAAGTCTCTGGAAGGTATGCCCAGCATAAGAAGACAAATCATTTTCAAATTTAAGTTGACTCCTTTTCCCTCCACAAGATGGCGTCCCTTTTTTCAAGAGCAAAATAAATCTTTTAATAAAATAATATCTCCCTCAAAGTTGGCGTCCAAATCCTCCAGCTATATTTTGGCCTTTAGAAATATTTTAATTAGCCTCCTGATGAGGCGTCCACCCTTCAAGTCCCCTTTTTAAAAACAACTTAAAGTTGTAATGTTAGGCCAAGGGGTCATAATATTAAAATATAACCTTAGCAACATAAATAATTCAATATCCATTAGAAATTTCACCACAAGGCCAAAATCAACATTACCAACTGAACCGCCTGAAGAGGAAAAACTGTTGAGTTGATGCCAATTGGACCACTGCCAAAAATAGAATTTACTAAAAATAGTAAAATTAGAAAGTTGCTCATATCAAAGTGTATGCGATACCATTGCGAAGCTCTCTGAAAACCCAGAAAGAATCCAAAATCCAAAATCCCAAACTCCAAGATGTAGCTGTTGTAACTTACTAAAAATAGTAAGTCTGGAAATGTTGCCCGACGCAGTTGCATGTCATACCACTACGAAGCTCTCTGAAAACCCAAAAGGAATCCAGAATCCAAATAGCCAAACTTCAACATGCAAACCCTCGAATCTTCAAAAGAAACCACCAAGCAGCCTGAAACCCTAATTCTACCTTTGACTAGCCGACAGCACACCGGGGATAGGCTATCAATCACTGGAAAGTGTAGTGCTAAAAATGGGGACATTACATTATCTCATTTAATGTTGCTTCAATTGATGTTATTCATGGTGAAAATATAGCATAAGGAGGTTAATGAATCATGTTATTCTAACTTGAGATGTTTATGTATACTGCTAATGTTATAAACATATGACTGTCGTGAGTTTATGTCAGTGGATGCAGGTTTGTGAACCATTCCTCCAAACGGAGGGGAAATATCACTCGGGAGAGGAGCTTGGTCATTTAACTAGTAATGTGAACTATCTAAGCATACACACACGTCACTATAGATTGAGTGAACTAAGTCAGTTATGTTGGTTCTAGATAAGTCATCCATAGTTCGTACATTGGCATTAGGAGTCTTGTTTACTTCTTTAGGCTTTTGTGAGTGATGTTTATTTGTATATTTGTCCTGTTGTATTACGATCATTATGATGGTAACATGAATGAATGTAAGTGAATAGGGAGTGGACATATATACATATATATAGTATATACACATATCCATATGTATATACATATCGATATAGGTGTATGATTGGCAGATGGATATGCTAATTTGGATGTATCGATATGGTATACCTACACATACGTGTACATTGAGGTATATACAGTTATATACATGTATATATGCACACAACCTATTATATATGGATATTAATAATATTATATTATTATCCCCTGAGAATTTACATATATGTGTGTGTATGTGTGTGTATATATATATATATCGGTATTGTTGACTAGCTTAGGATATGTTTACGGAATGAATATATATATTGTTGATTACTTTAATATATATATAATATATAATATGTAATTTAATATTTAATTTCATAATGGAAATCAAAGCATTTTCCACATTGAATTAATATTAAACTCCAACTATAGGAATTGGGTTAAATATTACTCAGCCGATTATTGATCATCAATATGGAAATCGGGTTTAATATACCCAATCGATTGTTATCACCAAACATGGAAATAGAATGAATCGAAATATTCTCTTTGACCATGGGAAATAAAATACATCAATCTCCAATATAGTGGAAGTCAAAATATTTCACAAATTATATTATGAACTTTAGAAATTAAAAGAAATTCAGTGCTAAGGAAAAACACGTGAGGCTATGACCAAGTCGCAGGAAATATGAAACGCAGCCTGAATGCTTGTCGATTGAGCCATAATTATAGGCGATGTGGACTACAAATAACATTGGACTTTTTCACTATGCATTTCTACTCGCCAAATTTTTGGATTGGTGCCATATCTGGAAGGAAGCTTGTAGGTGTCAATTGTGAATATTTAACCATGTGCAAATATGAATTGGTCTCCATTTTGCTGTCAAACAATGGAGGTCGACTCACCTCTTGGAAACTAAGTATGAGATTAGAAACCCGCCACTTATCAAGTTGAATCATTCAAATTACAATTCTGGCAGTTTACATGCCTTTGGAAATGGAATTTGATGGGGCTAAGGCTCTATAAATAGCCACCCAATTCCTCAAGCAATGTTAGGGCACACTCAATAACATCTAGCTAAGCCAAACTAGACCCAAGTCTAATCCCAAGGTTCCAAATCAATCTCTAGAAAAATCCACCATGTTGTCGTTGCACCACTCTGATTAGAACTATTAATCCATAATGTCCAATCTGCACTCTCCTCCCTAGTGACCGAAAAATGTAAACATCATCTAAACCCAAATTGATATACATGTGAGGGTTGAAATCTATATCATGAAAAATCTCTTACCAAGGTGCCTTGATGAGGTCCACATCTGCAATCCCACTACCTAACATGATCCTAGACAATAGGAAATATAATCTGCTCAACTCCCAAGAATACCCCTCAACATATCTCCTCACCATGTTCCAAAAGTGATACCAATTAGTCCCTAACTAGAAGCTGATAAAGAAGATAACAACAGTGTCATCCCTGAAATTATTCATCCTAAAAATACCTTCCCGATCATAGACTAATAATTCCTCGCCAACACTTAATCCCCAAATGTCACAAAACCAAACTTTGAGCACACCAACTCACCCAACCAATTGCGGTAACCATCACTCACCCTAGTGGGAGTTAGAAATAACTACACTAAAGATATAAGTTCTCCCACAACCTACTGCCAATAAATCTTGGAGTACTCAAATTCAATATGCTCATAAACTTATGTTGCCATAATTAGCGTGCAAAGCAGCAGTTGTCATTAAAAATTATGCCTGAAAACACAAAAGATGTGAGTGTGGAAATGACCATAAAGACTTCTACAATAACCAAATTACCACTACCAATCAACACCGACCAAGAATTACTCTACTACTGGGCTAAAGGTATTGGCCAATCCATATGTATGTGAACATTCAAGGTCCTATGTAGGCTGATTGGAAAGTGGACACCAGTAAGAACTCTGAGGTTTTGTCCACCACTCCAATTTTGAAACATCTCACAGTTGAAGATTGTACTTGGATCCCAAATCCTATGATTATCACCAATAATACTCATGCATACATCCTCCTGGCTTCTGAAACGAATGATGACAACACTGTTTAAGTCTGAAAATCTGATTTATAATCACTTCGAAAATGCCTTTGCTATCATAAACTAGTAAGATCTTATCCACATTCCATATCCCAATGCTCTAGTGACGATCCCATGCCCACAAATCCATGCAATTAGCTACTATCATCAATGCAAAGTCTCAAAATTTCATGATCAGCACCATAGAACAACCCTTAAACATTAATGTGCAAGCTGGAATCCAAAGAACCAAGTTTGAAAACTCTCCCAAAATTTGTTGTACATTGCATCTTGGAAGCATGTTGGCTTTGACAAACCACGTATTATCAAAATGCATTATCTTCCCTAAGGTAATCTCTTAGTTTCCATAATCAGCTCATCAATTAGATGTCACCAATGCAATCTCAACCTTCTCGTTAAAACTATGATGATGAAATCTTTACATACCTCGTGTCCTTCCATAATGGTGATAAGTAATGGTGTTTTCATGAAGGAATAGTAAATCCATTATGGAATGTCATGTCTTGTGTGTAACTTGGGTCCACAAACACTATCTCATGCTTAGCCATCAAATCTTGAATATTGATAAGATGATGCCCCTTACCAATGTCACCCATATAAATCTTATCTATCATCTCATGATGAACAAAATCATATGAAGATAATGGACTGTTGTTCACAATCATAAAAGCAGCCTTTGCTTCATGTCTTTTGTTGGTGTCTTCATAGATCTCTTGCACAACTTCTTCCATTTCTAGATGTTAATCATTATTTGCAGATCCAAAAAGTGTATCACTCAAACCCGTCTACATAACCTGTTATAGCAGTTATCTCATGGCTGCAAGCTACAACTTCATGTGAAAAATGATCCTCAAAATTCAAGAGTTCATATTCTTGATGTAGTTTCCAATTAGCATCAACATACTAAACCCCCCTAATATGAGGAATGTTGGGATCATTAAGCAATATTTACACCTATGGAGTTCATCAATCCCTTCAACTATTTCCTTAGTCTCCATAATCCGTGTATCACTTGTTAGTGTTTTGTAGCTTCGGGAGCTATTTTCTCCTAAATACAATCAGCTCAAGGCAGGTCGGCCTTTGTTCTATAAATAAAATTTGTATTCCTCTAGGTCGGCCCTAGAAAGAAAGACCACCTAGCTTGTATATATAGGAGAAGGTGTCTCCTCATTTTAGAATCAATTCATCCAATTCCAATTCGCACTATTCAGCAGCAGTTTGCCTTCTAAGCAGCAAATCCGATTCTAGAAAAGTGTTATTATTTAGTGCATTCAAGATTCGCTTCAAGGAGAAGTGACATTACTTATTGTATGAGACTCGGCCTATTCTAGGGCCTGATCTTGTGTGCTATTTCTGCACTTATTCTTTTGATTTATAAGAGAATATTTTGTTGGGTTTTTCTCTCTCGAGTAGGAGGGTTTTCCTAGGGTAAAACACTATGTTCATTGTTCTATGTGTTGAATTTTCTACTAATTTGCATTTCTGATCTAAAAACTACCATGGTATCAAAGTGGGTCTAAGAAAAGATCTGATCAGATTTGTTTAAACAGTCAAGACAAAATTTCATTCTCAGTTCAAAGGGGTGCAAATTCTGCCAAGATGGAGATTGAATTTCTAGTGAAAAGAAGGTATCAAATTCTCCATTAGTGGAGCATCAATACAACTAGGAAAATCACAATTTCTGGAGTAAGGCAAGCGCTGCAATCAAAAGGTCGATTCTGGCCTCTTTGGCACAGCAAATGATCAAGGCGTCTTGGGAATTATAGGTGTCACTGATGAATAGTAGTGTTGGGCTAATTTGCAATCCTTCCACCATTAGGTCGCTGTCCTCCAAGCAAGAGAAATTCTATATTGAAGGAGACGAAATCTATACAGACCATCACCACAGTTAAAAGGGACTATGATGTAATAAGAGGGACATCAAGTGGAGGAGTCTTGAGTGAAGGAGATAAACCCATTGCTTATTTTAGTGAAAAATTGAATGCAGTTAAAAAGTACTTCTATGATCAATAATTTTATCCCATCATACAAGCACTTAAGAAGCGGAGGCAATATTTACTACCAAAGGAATTTGTCCTATTCACTAATCTCAAAGCATTGCAATAAATAATTAGCCAATGTACTCTCAATGAATGACATATGAAATGGGTTGAATTCGTTAAAGTTAATTGTCTTTATTGAAACATAAAAGTGGTAGATCAAATTGGGTAGTTGATGTATTAACTAGAAGATAATTGTTGCTAAATGAAATGATAATTGAAGGAGTTGTATGAAAATGATTTAGATTTCAAAGAGGCATGGGCTACATGCAAGATTTTGATTGAAAGAAATCTGACATGGTTATATTACTTCATTTAGGAAGGATTGTTATTCAAGGGAAAGTGTATGTGTATACCTCATGGATTTATGAGGGAAAATCTAGTAAGGAAGAAACATGGTGGACGTCTAACTGGAGACATAGGAGTGGACAAAAGCTTGGCATAGCTAAGAAAAAGTTATTATTGGCCAAAGATGGGTAAGGATTTGAAGAATATGGTACAAAATTGTAGAGTTAGTCAATATGCAAAAGGGAAGAGCCAAACTACCGACTTATAAAAACTCTTACCTATTCTAGAGAAGCCATGGGAGGATGAAAGTATGCGCACCGTTCTTAGATTGTGAAGGAATCAAAGAGGCAATGATTGCATTTATGTGGTAATAGATATATGTTTCAAAATGACACACTTCAGTCCATGTAAAAAGTCAAGTGATTCTGGCCTCTTTGGCACAGCAAGTGATCAAGGCGTCTTGGGGATTATAGGTGTCACTGATGAATAGTAGTGTTGGGCTAATTTGCAGCCCTTCCACCATTAGGTCGCTACCCTCCAAGCAAGAGAAATTCTATATTGAAGGAGACGAAATCTATATCAGACCATCACCACAGTTTGGGGCAACATATCCAAGAACGATCAACATAATGCCACGCATAGCATTGATGAGCTAAAAAAAAAAAAAATCATAAATGGCTTAGTAAGAACCACCGGCTCAATAGAGATTCTATAAGGAGTTGCACGACAACAAAGGAATTAATGTGAAATAATGAGCAGATCTAAAGGAAAGATAAGAGCAGACCTGAAAAGGGTTTAAGTGCAGCACTTAAGGAGATTCTGATTTCAACAAGATAAGTTCTATTATTCCTTCACATTGTTCTATCTAATGATATTTGCCATATGACTACATGCTTCATTTGTATCAGGGGTAGTTTGATTTTATGAACTATTATTAATCTCCTTGAAATGCAGGATGGATCGAGGAGCAAAAGGATGATGGATTAATTATCAAAGATTGCATAAGGAATTCAAAGGAGGAAGAGCTTGAGGCATCCGGTGAGGAAGCCATGCCAGTTGGAGAAATGAACAAACATGAAGACTTAGCTTGCAGCCTTGACATTGAATTGGTGGCACATAACTTCACTGGAGACATCTCTCAAAGGAACAAGGTTGGGCCAGCCTTGGATGGAGAGTTTGCATCAACAAAGAAGATTGAGAAAGATGAAGACACTAAACAACAGAAAACCTATACAGATTGTCATTGCGATCAGCTACTTCAAAGTGGAGGAAATGATATTTAGAGGGAGTTAAATTCCGAGAATTCAAAGCACGAGATGAGAGCATGTCCTGGAAAAGGATTAAGGTTTTGAGTTCAGTCAATGGAGGGGAGTTCACTTCCAAAGGATTTCTTTGCAATCTCTGAGGCAAGGATCAAGAGGGAGTTTTATGACTCACTAAGAAGAAGTGAAGGTGTCAACTAAGTGGGTTGCAGTGTTGCAAGGCCAAGTGCTAAAGTCATTGGTAGACCTCTTCAGCTGCAGAGAATAGAATTGCTCAAGACAGTCAATCTGGATTTGACCTTGGTAGCTCCGCAAACCTATTTAGAATAGGGTGATCTGGGATGAGGTCGAGGACAGTCCTAGACTCTCGCAAGTCAGTAATGTCGAAGGTGTGCGTTGGAAACCTTTCCTCTAAGGCAAGCATTGCAGGAAATCTTGGACGAGGAGGTCAAGTGGTTGATGCAAATACTTGGAGCTTCAGAGGGAGTCACATCATCATGAAGATTTAATGTATATTTCTTTGAGATGGAGAAATATGAGGTGAAAGCCCTTGTAATGCATATTTCTCTGAGACGGAGAAGTATGAGGTGAAAGCCCTTCTAGTGTATATTTCTCGAAGATGGAGAAATATGAGGTGCAAGCCCTTGTTCATCTCTGAGACTAAGATGAGACGTCATGTTGAGAGACTCCGTGACGAAGATATCTTGTACATCTCTGAGACTGAGATGGACGTCATGTTGAGAGACTCCATGACAAACCCTTGTACATCTCTGAGACTAAGATGTGTTTTCCACAAATGGGTGTAGCCATTGTGGACATCATGTTGAGAGACTCCATGATGAACCCTTGTACATCTCTAAGACTAAGATGTGTTTTCTCCACAAATGGGTGTAGCCATTGTGGGCGTCATGTTGAGAGACTCCATGACAAGGATATTTGAAAATACCTCCCTAGCTAAGAGGGAGTGTTAGTGTCTTGTAGCTTCGAGAGCTATTTTCTCCTAAATACAATCAGTTCAAGGTAGGTCAGCCTTTGTTCTATAAATAAAATTTGTATTCTTCTAGGTCAGCCCTAGAAAGAAAGACCACCTAGCTTGTATATATAGGAGAAGGTGTCTCCTCATTTTAGCATCAATTCATCCAATTCCAATTCGCACTATTCAGCAATAGTTCACCTTCTCAGCAGCAAATCCAATTCTACAAGAAGTGTTATTATTTAGTGCATTCAAGATTCGCTTCAAGCAGAAGTGACATTACTTATTGTATGAGACTCGGCCTATTCTAGGGCCTGATCTTGTGTGCTATTTCTGCACATATTCTTCTGATTTATTAGAGAATATTTTGTTGGGTTTTTCTCCCTCGAGTAAGGAGGGTTTTCCCAAGGTAAAACACTATGTTCATTGTTCTATGTGTTGAATTTTCTGCTAATTTGCATTTCTGATCTAAAAACTAACATCACTTTCTTGTTCCTTGGGTGTGGCTGCAATAGATATCAGATTTTCTGCTTTGTATAATGAAAAGTGAGCCATACTTAACTGGAAACAAAGTTCATCAACCTCTTTTTCCTTGTCTTCAACAAACTTGATAGCAAGATCTTTACCTATGAGAAATTGTAAGTAATCAGATTTCATCATTTCTAATCCTTCTCTGATGATGTGCAATTGTGTAAGAGCGACTCCACTTGCAACTCCTTTTTGCCTCTCTCAATTTGGGTTTTACAAATGAGATCTTCAACATATTCATGAGTATTATCTGCCCTGATTAACACTTACACAACTTTCTCTTATGTAATCGGGGAAATTGTTCCTTCAAATCTTGAAACACTAAAGGTCTTTGATCAAGTTCATCAAAGTGACTTGGGCTGCCACACAATAATTTTCTGGTTTGTTTTCATTTGTTGGAACAATACCACCATCAAAATCAATCATCTCACTAGTAGATACCTTGCAATTGTCAAGTAAGAATGGTAGGACAACATTTTGATCAAACAAAGGATCATCAAAAGAATCCATCTCCTCACAAGGCTTATCAATAACAATCTCTAAATCACCAACATATAGACTCGTGTACACCTCACTTGTAGATGCAACAAGTGATTCTTTTTCCTTAAAACCCAATGCATTACTTTGTTGGAAACTATGTGGGATTCACCCTTTTTATTGATTGTCCATGCTTCCTTAGTTGCTGACTTAGAAAACCCCAAATTAGCAGATTTTTCAATCTTAACACTCTCGTGTAAATCAATGTACTCCACTTCATTAATAGAAGGATATAAAGAATTAGCCTCATCCTCATTTTTAAAATCATCGTGACCATCAAGAACAATTTCCACCTCCTGTATCTCCTCTCAAAACTCCTAATTAGATGGCATGAGGGCACTGAAATTATCAACAGACTCAATATTAACACACTCTTCTACCAAAATGTTTAAAAAGGTAATTGGACAATATTTTTCTTTCTCTTTTCCAACCTCTCCTTCTGTGACTTTTTGTTCTTCTTCTAGCCTTCTCACCTTTTTACCTATGCATTGGTGATTAGGCTCCCAGGTTCCTTTGCTTCAGAAGCAAAGATTTTGTCTTCTAATCTCATTCCTACTGCCTTCTTTTTTCCTTGCACTGAAATAATTCTTTTCTTTTGTATCTGTTTTCTTTTCAACTAATAAGTGAGGTTCCAAAACTTCAAAATGCTCTAGCAATTTTGTTAAGTTCTTATCATATTTTTGGAAGTTTAACAACAATTTTGCACGAGCTCGCACATGGATTTCATCTTTCTCATTGAAACAACCAACACACTGCTGCAACTAATATGGATAAGTGCTAATCACTTACCAAAAGCAACTAAAAATGATCTTTCCCTATGAACCCCTTAGATTGGTTGGAAACCTTAAAACTGATCAGAAATTTCTGCTAATAAAAATTGGCATTAAAACCCACCGGTTGGAAAGATCTTCAGCTCTGATACCATTGAAATATCCCAAGCTAAATTGCCATGCACATTTTTTTCAATTTCATAACTTCGTGTACACATGCATTTCGTCAAATAGTTTACCAATCTAATGTTCTGAACTTGTTTTCAATTTGTTTAACAGAATTTTTAATGGCTCACAACATGGGAATTTATTCTTATAGGATATGTGCCCAACAAGTACAATATACAGTAAATCATTACAATAGTATGCTGACCTGATAAACGAAATATATCCAATATGGAGTTTTGGTCTTCTTGTATGCTACTTTGTTTGGTGAGCTTGCTCTGAGAATTAAAACCATGTGATGACTAATACTTCTCATGGATAGTAACCCATTTGGCAACTCGTTTGACAAAATTTCAGCATATTCTTCCAATAGTTTCTTCACTTCTAGTGGAACTTCCTACTCTTCCCTCCTTGTCCTAACTTCTACAAGCTCAAGAATAAAGGCATAACACATCCTTTCCTCTTCTATATCTTTAAAAAAAAATTTCCCAAAACCAAACATACCTTTGGACTGTTGTCCTCGTCCTCTCCCTTGTCCTTCAATGGGTTCAATGTAAATTATTTCCTATATTTTAGAAAGTGGTGTAGGTATTCTTATTGCCATCATGTATAGCCCTCATGTAATATTGTCGTAGTCTTCCCAACAAGGCATGACAAGCATCCATGAGCATAATATCACACACCACTTCATCCTTGTACACACCACTCTAAAACTCTACTAAACATTATTCACTTCGCAAGATATGATGCTCCTTCTGCAACTATGAGACCTTGTGTGGCCTGGAATGTTCGATCCTCTTTAACTTGAGCTTCTCAACCATCTCCTTGGACACCAAGTTGTTTGTGCTTTGTAATGTTCCCATTTTTTGTTATTCTAACATCTCCAAAAGCTCCAATTTTCTTGGAGAGCACTAGCCTTTTTGGAATAGAGTTCAAATAATGGCATTGAGTTCAAGGGATCAAGGTATTGTTTCGACATTTTGGGTGCATTCCAAACTTCTTGTAGGAATATTTTATTTTTGAAAAATATCAATTTTAATCCAGTTAGATCTCCAATAAGCTTCAAAGTATGTTGGCGTAATTAGAATTCACTTTCGAGCTATTTTATTATTTTTTGCAACTTTGGCTGATGTGCGAGAAAATAAATTAATATTTAAGTTGTCAAAGTTTTGAGTGCATTCCAAACTTCTTGCAGGAATATTTTATTTTTGAAAAATATCAATTTTAATTCAGTTAGATCTCCAGTAAGCTTCAAAGTATGTTGGCGTAATTAGAATTCACTTTTGAGCTATTTTATTATTTTTTGCAACTTTGGCTGGATGTGCGAGAAAATAAATTAATATTTAAGTTGTCAAAGTTTTGGGTGCATTCCAAACTTCTTGCAAGAATATTTTATTTTTGAAAAATATCAATTTTAATTCAGTTAGATCTCCAGTAACCTTCAGAGTATGTTGGCGTAATTAGAATTCACTTTCGAGTTATTTTATTATTTTTCGCAACTTTGGTTGGATGTGTGGGAAAATAAATTAATATTTAAGTTGTCAAACGGCGAATATAAAGACAACTTATATTAATTATTTATAAAAGTGATTTTTAAAGTGACATTAAGGCTCAAAAGAAAATAATAAAATAAAGTCACTTATTTAGAGCTAAAAGTTGATTTATAGCAGCAAAAATCTTTTGGGGAAAAACTCGGATATAAAAAAAGGTAAAAAATTGTAGAACAAGAGATAAAAACTATTTTTTTTGAAATTGAAAGGCATTTCCATAGCATAGAGATATAGAGAGCAAATAAAATAAGGAGTTTAACTAATGAATTGTAAAAAATAGATTTTTGTAGTTTATATTCATATCGCTGATTACATTGCATTGCACATCTTTCAAACTCAAAGCATTACTTCAAATTGAATTACTAATAACTAGATGTTGATAGATGACAAAATTTCAATTACTATATAGTTTTTACAAAGTCAACCTAAGCAATTATGCAATTACTTCACATTGCATAACTAATAAGTAGGAGCAGCTGCCAATTGCATTTGCTTGTCATGGCATTCCATGAGACCACATTTCTTTGAGGCAGTTTTTCAAATAGTTCATTGCCTTGTCTATGCTACCACATTTTTCATAGATGTCGACCAAAGCATTTTATCAGTCAATTCACTGCCTTGCTGCTATGGCTAAAATTTTTGCTTGTCATGGCATTCCATCACCATGAGACCACGTTTCTTTGAGGCATTTTTTCAAACAATTCACTGCCTTGTCTATGCTATAGCTTACTATTATGCTTTGATAGATTTTTTCCAAGCATCCATAGCTTGTTCGAAAGTACCTGTTTTAGGCTTTTAGCCATAGCAGCAAGGCAATGAACTGTTTGCTAAAATGCTTTGGTAGACATGCATGAAAAATGTGGTAGCATAGACAAGGCAATGAACTGTTTGAAAAAATGCCTCAAAGAAATGCGGTCTCATGGCGATGGAATGCCATGACAAGCCATAGACATGGGAGTGAACTATTTGAAAAAATGCCTCAAAGAAAAAATGTGGTCTCATGGTGATGGAATGCCATGATAATCTATAGACAAGCCATAGACAAGGAAGTGAACTGTTTGAAAAAATGCCTCAAAGAAATGTGGTCTCATAGTGATGAATGCCATGACAATCAAATTGCTATGGATTGTCATGGCATTCCATCACCATGAGACCACATTTCTTTTAGGCATTTTTTCAAACAGTTCACTACCTTGTCTATGCTACCACATTTTTCATACATGTCTACCAAAGCATTTTATCAAATAGTTCATTGCCTTGCTGCTATGGCTAAAAGCCTAAATAGGTGCTTTCGAACAAGCTATGGATGCTTGGAAAAAATCTATCAAAGCATAATAGTAAGCAATAGCATAAACAACGCAATGAACTATTTGAAAAAAATGACTCAAAGAAATGTGGTCTCATGGTGATGGAATGCCATGACAAGCAAATTGCTATAGATTGTCATGGCATTCCATCACCATGAGACCATGTTTCTTTGAGGCATTTTTTCAAACAGTTCATTGCATTGTCTATGCTACCACATTTTTCATACATGTCTACCAAAGCATTTTATCAAACATTTCACGCCTTGTTGCTATGGGTAAAAGCCTAAAACAGGTGCTTTTGAACAAGCTATGAATGCTTGGAAAAATATATCAAAGCATAATAGTAAGCAATAGCATAGAAAAGGCAGTGAATTGTTCAAAAATAGCTCAAAGAAATGTGGTCTCAATGTGCTTGCCACAGAATTCCATCACCATGAGACCACATTTCTTTCAAGCATTTTTTCAAACAGTTCACTGCCTTGTCTCTGCTACCACATTTTTCATACATGTCTACCAAAGCATTTTAACAAACAGTTCACTGCCTTGCTGCTATGGCTAAAAGCCTAAAACAGGTGCTTTCAAACAAGCTATGGATGCTTGGAAAATATCTATTAAAGTGTAATAGTAAGCAATAGCATAGACAAGGCATTAAACTGTTTGAAAAAATGCCTCAAAGAAATGTGGTCTCATGGTGATGGAATGTTTCCATCACCATGAGACCACATTTCTTTGAGGCATTTTTTCAAACAGTTTAATGCCTTGTCTATGCTACCACATTTTTCATACATGTCTACCAAAGCATTTTATCATACAATTCACTGTCTTGCTACTATGGCGAAAAGCCTAAAATAGGTGTTTTCGAACAAGCTATTGATGCTTGAAAAAAATCTATCAAAGCATAAGAGTAAGCAATAGCATACACAAGGCAGTGAACTGGTTGAAAAAATGCCTCAAAGAAATGTGGTCTCACGGTGATGGAATGCCATGACAATCCATAGCAATTCACTTGTCATGGCATTCGTCATGACATTCCATCACCATGAAACAACATTTCTTTGAGGCATTTTCTCAAAAGTTCACTGCCTTGTCTATGCTACCACATTTTTCATACATGTCTACCAAAGCATTTTATCAAACAGTTCACTGCCTTGCTGCTATGGCTAAAAACCTAAAACAAGTGATTTCGAACAAGCTATGGATGCTTGGAAAAAATCTATCAAAGCATAATAGTAAACAACAGCATTGACAAGGCAGTGAACTAGTTGAAAAATTGCCTCAAAGAAATGTGGTCTCATGGTGATGGAATGCCATGACAAATGTTGTGGATTGTCATGGCATTCCATCACCATGAGACCACATTTCTTTGAGGCATTTTTTCAAACAGTTCACTATCTTGTCTGTGCTACCACATTTTTTATACATGTCTACCAAAGGATTTTATCAACCAGTTCACTGCCTTGCTGCTATGGCTAAAAGCCTAAAACAAGTGCTTTGGAACAAGCTATGGATGCTTGGAAAAAATCTATCAAAGCATAATAGTAAGCAACAAGCTATGGTCTTATGGAATTTTTTTGTGCGAAAATCAGCGTGATTTTATTCGCATTTTTGTGGGTTTTAAATGCATTTTTTTGCCAATTTTGCAGTTTGAAATGGGAAAAAATTGTCCAACCTGCAGATTTTTTAAAAATCGGGATTTTTTGCAGATTATTGTTTCTATGGTTTGAACAAAATAAATAAAGTTAATGTAATAAAGCAAGGACTAACACTCTTGGCCATCTTGACATGATTTTCCTCCTTTGCTTTAATAAAGTAGGACGTGTCAATTAAAGCATTGAGTAAATTACATGTTAGTATAGGTAACATTGGGTGTAATCAAACCTCTAGGTCATTATAAGGCTATAAATAAGCCACTCTCATAGTCATTTGGGCGTCAAGTAGTTTGGGCATAGAGTAGTAGCATAAGCCTTTAGAGAATCTTAAAGTCATGGAGTGTCTACAAGCACTAGTATGCTCTTCTCTTGTGTCATAGAGCGATCTTGAGAATCAGAAAAATGTTTTGCATATGTAATAGAAGCTTTGTAATTGTTATTTGTTTTATAAATATCAGAATTCATATTCATTCAACTGTCAATCTCTGCCATTGTTTTTGTAATTGTTGTTTGTTTTATAAATATCAGAAGTCATATTCATTCAGTCATCAACCTCCATTGTTGTATCGCCCATCTTTTGCCTAGTGGTGTGATCTCTACATATTAATCTAGTATTAGAGCCTTGTTTCTGAAGAAAGCTTTGAATCTCTCAGTTTATTCATAATAAAAGAGTTAGACCTTTGTTAATCTTGAATTTGGAAATTGCTGAAGACTCTATGTTCTGTGGGGAGTATCTATTGAGATTGGGTTGATCTAATTTATTTTTGTCATCAATTATTATTTATTTGGCAATTGGTTGTTTTGTTGGGTGAGGTTGTATCCCTTGTTGATCCTTTGATCGTCTGAAAGCATTCATTCCCTACTCTCATTACACGTCTACAGTCTAAAATGGTAGAATTCCAAAAGGCTAAAGCTACAAATGATGGAATCGAAATCAACAATGAAGCTTTTGTTGAAGGATTTTTCAAGGTTCTGCACATAGACCCTACTGAGAATGAAATCACTGGCGAAGAGGCACAAGACATTCAAGTCACAAATGAAGCAATTACAAGTGCAATCTCTACATAGCAACCTCCAAATTCAAAACCTAAAAATGTTTATAGGAAGTATGATTTAAAGCCTGGTCTCATTAAAGAATATCATTTCCCATTCTACTTTTAAGCAATTTGTTAAGCCAAGAGTAAAGGTTGTAGAATTGACTTTAGAATATAATCCTACCAAAACATTCCAAACAAAATTGCTACCTATTGTCCCAAAATATGAAATAGATTGTATCAGAAGTCATAAAGAAGTAAACTTTGTACATTTTGGTGCCATTCTAGTTTATATTAGCTCTTGTCTTCCTAAGAATATTAAACTTATGTCTTATGTTTCACTATGTGATAGAAGGCAAAACCAATATGAACATGCTTGTCAATTGTCTTCCCTATCTAGACTAAATCAAAATGAAATCTTTTTTGAGCTATACCCAAACCTAACTATATGTGCTTGAAATAAAGGATGTGATGAGGTCAAATATGGTTCTTTAGATTGTTCGGGCTTATTCTCTTCAATATATGGGTTGGAAATGTTTGTGAAATTTAAGTATACCAATGTCCAAATACAAGTCTTGTACAATATCACAAATACAAATCACCCAAAGATACTAGAAAGCCTTCCTTATGCAAACAGATTAAATGGAGATGTCCACCTGCAGAAAGGCCATATTAATATTATAGAAATTCCACCAGCTTGGAAACTTGATTGGATGAAAAATGTAGCCCCCAGGCTACTAGAGGCAAAAAATCCAATGCACAAAGTCAAAGGAAATTATATCCATGTATTGCCTAAGAGTTTGTCACAAACATACTCCAAACTTGCTTCTCCAAGCCCCAATTTTATATCTACAATATTATCTTTCAGAAGACCTAAATAATGTGAAGGAAGTAAAATTACTAGAAAGGCCCAAATTTTTGTAGAAGTTGAAGGTGAACCAATAAATCAAGGCCTTGAGATTCATTCATAAGGGAAAAGCAGGTATTTCAGAAGAAAATTAACCTTGCACAAATATGAGTATGCCTCTACCTAGAGAAAATACTCTAGATATATTTAAAGAAGATGATATATCCTTTTATAAAGGAGGAAGATGGCCACTTTTGAGAGGAAGCCATAGATCAGCTGATGGAGCAATTAGCCATTTTCAATATGCTTTCCAACAAACAAAACTAGAGGACAAGGAGCCTGGCCTAGATTATAAACACAGAAATTATCTAGCCAAAGTTGCAAGTCATCTACATGACAATTTTGATGATCTATGTCAAGATGTCTAATACATCAGATATGTTGTAGATAGAATAAATTCTAAGTGTGACAAGAATCTCTAGTTAGCTACTGAAAATAGTACTCATGTACAGCAAATTAAGAAAGATTGTTCTGAAAACAAAACTTATTCTAAACAATCCTTAAATAATCTCCATCCATTAGGGGATAATATACAAAAAATTGACCAAAGGATTGATAAGATAGATCATAAGTTGATGGAATTAGAAGAAAACCTAGATTGGCTTGTGGTAGAAGAAAAGAGAGACAAAGATAAGAAAAAGGGGAAAGAAGTATCTCCTACTTCAACATCATCAGATATGTTTTCCAAAATTTGGTAGCAATCATTTTCCTATAAAAAAGAGATTAAAAAGAGTGATGTAGATCGTCCTTTCACAATGATGATGGGTTCAAGTATCCTTGTTACTCCCTAGTATTTAAACATTGATCATGATTTGAATCCTATAGAAACAATTAGAGCATGGTCGAGCACCTTTAGTACAATCCAAGCTATAACTCAAATATTTGGTGATGCAACTGCTACACTTGTTGCCCAATACCTATGAGGAATCACCGAAAAATGGTGGGGGGATAAGGATCTTAATGAAAAGAATGTAGTCCGAAAATAATCCTTATAAGTCTCATTGTAATCAGAAAAGTAGATAATCATAATAGTTTTCTTGTAATTGGAAAAAGGAGTTCCTGACCATTGACAGTTGTCGACAGTTGGTAGTCCCCAACCACCGTCGACCATCTTATATATTTCTCATTGTACAAATGATGGAGGTCTACATGCACGAATTCCTAGAACACTTTGTAAAAGCATTTTGGATGAATCTAATGACATCTTTTTGAATTGTTGTTTTGTAATATTCACGTATCTACTTTACTGTTTGCTTTGTAATAATCAATTAAGTAGAGTTAGCAGCAAACATTTGGTGTCATTGCCTATAAGAACTCTAATCAAATACGCAAATAGAAAAAAATGACAATCTAAATGGGACAGCCAATCAAGGAACCTATAGAAACTAACGAACAAAGAGAAGACAATCTCACACAATATTTGGTAATTCTATGGAACATATTGGTCAAGGAGCACATTTCGAGGGAAGCCGTCAAAAGACAAATCCCTCAAGACATGATTCGGAATAATTTGTAGGTAAACAACGAAGTAGGCCACCTTTTAAAACAACTTCTAAGACTCCTTGCATAGCACTTCATCATTCTATAAGATATTTGAGCCGAGAAGGAACAAGAACACAAATAGCAAATACAATGGTACAAAGAGAGGAACCGATGAGAGTAAGAGGAAAGTGATATTGGCCGAAGACGTACTCCTAGGAATTAATGCCCTTACAGCCAAATAAAGACAGGAAACAATTTCCAAGTGGACATGAATCAGCAGAGGAGAAAATTAGGTCACTACGGATGAGAGAACAAATAGAACAATGTAGAAGATTGCAAGGAATTGCCGAAGACACTGAAGGGTTTTTGACGAAAAGCTCGAGCCCACCGAGTAAGCGTCAAAGCGTCAACTGAAGCCGTAGTTAGGAGGAGAGAAAAATTTTCCAATCGAAGAACATATGAAAAGAGTGGGAGGAAATAGCAAGACAGCTACCACTCCCCAACGAAGTGTATGAAGATCTCGCCAACCAAGTGGGAAGACCGACCATATCATCAACATGGGATGAAGAGGAGGGTGGAGAGTGTAAAGAAGAACTAACTAAAACATATGAAAGTAATATACATATTAAAAGATTATTAATTTCAAAAGAACTAAGAATTGGAGGAACTAAAATGAAGACCATCTGGACGAAGGGAGTACAAAAATGATCCTGAGGGCAACTTGAGTGCAAGTAGGAGTAAAAGACTCTTATGTGGCCAAGAGTGCAAGTGAAGCACCCGAGTGTAGAGATCAAGATTGTCCAACCAAGTTTGAGGCACAAAGGGTACATCGAGCAAGAAGGATGGTGACTCCCCCAGCAAGTCCCAACGTGGAAAGGAAAAAACTCCCCAATTTCACAAGGAATGGATCGGAGGATCTCGTACGTCATTGTAAGACATGTGAAAAATATGAATAGCAAGCAGTTAAGAGGATAAAGACTATTGGCTGAGAGAATTTCCAGCAACCCTACAGGGCATATCAATAAGATGGGTCACAGAACTCAAGGCAAACTCTACAACCTCATGGGATTCATTGAAAAGAGCACTTGAGGCAGAATTTAAATTGCTTTGAGATGATAACAAGATCGTAGTAGAAATATATAACACAAAACAAGGAAAATACGAGAACGTGAGAGCCTATAATTGTAGGCTCAAGGAAATTTTGGTCAAATTGGAAAATGAACCTACAAATGGACTCACAAAGAGATGGTTCATTGAAGGATTGATTCCTTCGTTGTAGAAGAAAATGAAAGTGGTGCCCCTATCTTCTTATGTTGACGCATATAATCAAGCTATGGACATAAAAAGCAAAGATAAAACATCCTCTCAAGGAAAGCGGATGACAGAAGAGGACAATAGCATAGAAGATAGCAATGACAATGAGTCAAAAATGGTTCAAGCCCTACAAAGAGACACGATGAGGATGATTAAAAGAACTAAAAGAAGAAAAAGAAATCACCAAAGAAAACAAAGAATTATGGTGTATCAAATGCAAAGTTGAAGGTCATACTAAGGTAAACTGTCTTAAAAAACTATTTTGCAACATTTGTCAAGTTATGGGACATTCCATCAAGGGATGCCCATATAATCTAAAGCCAAGAAGCACACAAGTGCTCTTCACGTAAGGGGTACAATCAACCCCACCAAGCACACCACCAAAACTACAGAACAACACTACCGGTACCTCCACAAGATCGAAGCTTGAAGAAAATATCGTATGGCAGATGTTGCAAACAACTATACCTATAAGGATAACAAACCTTCTACAAAATATGTCACAATTGAGAGTGGCAATCGCTAATTCAATAGACAAGGACCAAAAGCAAAAACAAGAAAATAGAACTGCCACCGCAAGGAAAGCAAGTCATCAATCCGATGTTGCTAATAGTAAACATAAGCAAGAAACTAGTCATCGGGGATGTTAATGATAACATACAGCATCGATTTAATATTCCAGCTTGATAAATTAAATGATAGCCAAGAGGCTATTTAATTTATATATATGGCACGAATTTGTTAAAGAAATAAAGAGACACATCTTCATCCAAGGCCGACCTCCTTTCATCATTGGCGCGATTACCTATGAGGACGACTTACCATTGATTGGTCACATCTATTTGTAAGAGATATATATTTATTGATTAGCCGACTTGCTTCATAGAAGGAGGCGTCTCTTCAATATGTATATATAGGAGTTCACTTTATCATTTGTAATGATGAAGTTCAAAAAGCAAGTTCGATTCATTTCATTCAAGTGCGAATTTCCTTAAGAGCAGGTTGCGAATTTATTCAAGGGCAGAATTAGATATCAAAGAAGTACAGATTATTATCTGTCATTGCATCTAGTGTAGGTGCTAAATATTGGCCTTGTGATTGGCCTCATTGTAAAGAGAATTGTTGCCACTATTTATATATATAAGAGAGATCTTTGTTGCTGGGTTTTTCTCCCTCAAGAGGAGGGTTTTCCCAGGGTATCTGCTGTGTTATTGTGTCTGATTTGAATTAATTTTCTGTGCATTAAATCTGATCATTAAAATTTACAGGGGAGATGGAGATCTTGGGAAAAACTCTCACAAATACCTGGTCAAAATAAGGACCAATGATCAAAAAAATTGTGGAAAATAGATGTTAGAATTCCTTAAAAGACACCAAGATGCAAAGCACAATGGCACCATGTACCTGCAAAAAGGGATCTAAAACAGGGCCTCAACAACAAGATGGGACCCAACAAGGTCACAACAACTTCCTAGGGTATTGTAAAGCGAGTTACTAAACTAACATGCTTAGATTAGTGGTTAAGGCGTGTGATGTACCCAAGGAAAGTGAAAAAAATTTTGCTAAGACAATTGAGGTGAAGTCAGGGATACATGTGGTACTTGCAATAAAAAAGCCAGTATGTACATAGAGAACTCATCATTGTTTTACACTCCCCCATCAAGAAAAACCATGTCTTAATTAGTTATGTCTTACTCATAGCACCAAAAATCTTCTGGGGAAAAATTGGCAAACCAAAAGTATAAGTTTTGTTTTACAAACCTGAAAAAATCAAATATAAAAAAAAAAACATTAAAAATTTTAGAAAAAGGGACAAAAACTTATTGATTTTGAAATTCGAAGGCATTTGAATAGCATAGAGGTATAGAGGGGGAATAAAATTGAGAGTTTAGCCCATGAATTGTCGAATATAAGTTTTTGTTGTTTATGTTCATATCACTAATTACATCGCATTGCACAATGTATGCTTCATAGTGCATAAATAATAACTAGATGTTGAAAATTTTCAAATTTTCAATTACAATCTAGTTTGTACACTTTAGATGCCGGTAGGTGAAATCCATCTATCCAAAACTTGTGTTTGGTAATGGATAAAAGAATAAATCAATAAAACAAATGAAGTTAAAAAATTAAAAAAGCTAAAATAGAGATGAAAATGTATTTTTGGGTTATTCAACTCTATAGAACTAGTTCTAAAGCATGTAGCATGTGTGTCAAATGTAAAGTTATCCTCCTATTTAGCCTTACCCTTGGTTCCAAGTGGCAACGCGTTGCTTAAGTGTAAACAAATTTGTTGAGTATGAGTGGAAGGGGTAAAAATAAAGCAATGCATCTCTTCAAAAATCTTGCAAGCAAATTAGAATGAACATTTTTTCAAATTAAGTTAATTATATTTCCTTTTGAGTCTTACATTTGTTTTGTACTAGATGTGACTCATTTGATCTAAAGCGAGAGATTATTTGCATCAAAAGAAGCCATCTTCTCATAATAAGAAAAATAAAAATGACATTAAGTAGTGAATTTGAAGGAATTGAAACACTAGATGTGATAGAGTTATGTAAAAGCATAAGTATAAGCTCCAATGATCATGAACCATCAGATGTAAAAAGAGATTGAAATTTTTTATTATATCAAACATAATTTTAACCTAAGATTTATTATTTCTTAAAATATATGACCATGAAGAATTGTGAATCATCTATTAATATATTACTTTTTAATATTTCACTTAATTTCTTTCAAATATTTATTTTCTATCTAAAATTTATATAAAGATATTAAATAAAAACATAAATTGTCTTCCTAATTTTTCTCAATTTAATTAACACATTATAAATTCTTTCAATTCATTCTACAATACATAAATATTTTTACAATTTTTATTATGAATATTTTTACATATAAAAACCCTTATACAATTATATTCAGAAATATTTATAATTACTTCATTTAAATATTAAATAACTATTAAATAATAATTTTGTGCTTCATAGGTTTGACTGTTAAACGCCTCCTTCAACGTCAAAACAGTGCTTTAAAAACCTAAGGTATGAAACCACGAGATTTGTTTGAAAAGGCTTGGTATGAATCTGCACTACTCTAGCCACCTCGAGCTACGCTCAAATATTCTAGACACTTGAGTGGCTCGGATATTACACAGAAACCACTAGTCATTGCTCGATCTCCGCATGAAGGTATCCACTGAGAAATGATTCATACACAACTCAAAAAAATGCAATTAAATACAAAAAAAATCAGAGAAAATGGACAAAAAATGATAGTCAACAATTTTAATAGAAGATCGTGATTTTTTGGGGGTAAAAATCAAGAATTTAGCCATTTCAAGATTAATCACAATTTTGGCGATTTTTTCCCGATTTATGCTTCATTGGTCTTACTGATATACCTATTATTCTGATGATTTGTTGTCTAGTGGTAACAAGGAATACTTATCTCCAACATGACCAAGGTTCCTATATTGACAAGCAAATTGTGCTCCATGTTAAAGTGGTGAATTATAGGGTTTAAAATTAAGGTGCACTTTGGTATTGGGAAAATATTGTGTTGGCCCGTTCAAAAACTTACACATACATACAAGCAAGCAACCCACCACATGCATGCATGTTTAAAAAATGTTACTATAAAGTTCAAACCAAACAATTAAATTGATGAATGTTCTCATAGATTATCAATTAATTTTCTCATGCAAAATTAAGAGTATATAAAATGTAAACAAGCTACTACACAATAAGCAAATGATCAAATAATTGAAAGCAATTAGATAATCGAATATGTAGCAACCACTTTGTATTTTTTTCATTTCCCTTCCTTTGATATGAGAATTATTGTAAATATAGCATTTCAAGATCAAGTATCCATTTATGAAAAAGAATTCTCATCTGTTAGATGTCATAATCAAGATGTCAATTGAAGCCTCCTGCTGATGCATATACAGGGATCATTTTTGCTTTGTTAGGCAGATTTCATGACAAGTGAATGCATATATCCTTTATTGCAACAAGATTTAAAATATAAAAGTAAATAAATGGCTACATCACCAAATAAACTGAATAATTTTTGGGGTTTGATCCTTCCACAGTCTAAAGTGTTAAGAAAAAAGGCATTCTACGATTGATTTTTCAGGAAACTTGAGTGGTGCATCAACAAGAAATTATTTGTTAAGGTATTTAATGATATAGATATCTAATGTCACCTTTATTATCTTCATTTTCCTTACTTTGAAATATACTAGTTTGAATGTAAAATGAGGGTAAATAAGTTGCAGGACCTGTTTGTTCTGTAACAGCTGAAAAGGCGAGTGGCAGAAGCTTTTTTGTTCCACTTGGCATATCTCCATGTGGCCTCTTCCTTAAAACTCTCTCTTTATTTTGTTTTGCATTCTCTTGTGTCAATTCATATACGCTATCAAAACCATGAACATCTTTTTCAACAAGAGACCAAACTCCTCTGGTTACAGAGCCATAAATGAGGATGCAACTCTGATATGCAGCATCTACTACGAATACAGCAACTTTTGAAACTGGCATAGTGTTTATATCAGAGATTGTTCTTGGAGATTCCAGTGCCTCACAAGTATCACAAGCTTCCTTAACCATTTTTTCAGTTATCGTAGCACGCTGAACAAATTCTGATGCCAATTGATTAGTGCCAGTGCCCTTCAAGACTCCCATATATGTTATGAGTTTTGCACACGTGACTACAGCAGTCTTGCAAAATGTAAATGCATCAAGAAACTCGAGTTATGGAAATTCTTTTCTAAGGTAGTAATTGTAGAGCAGTACAACTGCCCGCATCTGTTCCAGAGACAGAACAAATATTATAAATGATAGATTCCATACCAATCAATTTAAGAATGACAAATAAATTCTATGTGTATTCATGTTCACTGCCTGGACCCATATACAAGAAAATCCATATGTTGCCGAGTTACTAGTTACTTTGGAACTATGAAACCAATGAGGTTCTAAAAACTTTTTAATATAAATCTCTAAAGCATCCATCTGATTGTCCATTTCACTTTTTTCATACATTGGCACAATAACTACTTATGAGATCTAATTAAGAACAAAGGATAAGGGAATAATATTTTTTTAAATCCTTGATCATTCCCACTGTAATCAGGGTTAGATTTTCAAGTTTAAAGCATTATTAAATTAATAAACACCAAAACCCCAATCAACCATCAAGAACAATGAAAACATAAAAGTGTAAAACAAAATGAAACAATCTCACTTAATCCTTCATGCATCCATTGAATTATCTCCATAGCTCTTCTCCGTTTTGCTACTAAATGATTGATGCCCTCAGATTTATAACCTGCAAATATAAGCCTATGACTAGACAAAACAAAATATTGAAGAAAAATTATTATCTCAACAGCACGATAACCTAATTCAGGATTTTCTAAGATATTCTAAGATGATAAATGACAATGGTATTTATAGAGAGACGGATGGAAAACGGACAGTCGAGATTGAAAAGACATTAATTCGATCAATGGCCGAAATTAGATGAGACAGGATGGGATAAGATCGGAAGTGAAGGAGAAAGAGGAAACTGAATGATTTTTCGACAAAATCAAGTAGTTTGAAGAGGGAAATTGCATTTTGAAATAATGGAAACATTATCTCATTGCAAGAGAAAAAGCGAGTTCACTTTTTGACTAAATGGAAATCCAATTCAAAAAGTTAGAGGAAAATAAGTTATTTAATTAAATAGAATTTAATTTATTTGTGTCGAAAAATGCTAAAATGAATTAATTAAATAATTTATATTATTTAATTAATAGAAGAATTTATGACATTAGGTAATAATTATCAAAGATGACAAAGGGGGTTTTAATAAATTCACAGGCTTAGTGGTAATTTCTAGGTGTCTACACCCACAAACATGATGTCGCAATGAAAAAGATTATCCATCTTCCAAAGCACCTAAATTATGGACTGATTACACCAAGAGGCATAATCTACAATGATAGCAAGGTGCATGTAGTGGCCTTAGTGAATTTAAAAGAAAACATTTAGATAGACGACATCCAAATATATATATATATCAAAATAGATAGGTGGCATCCCAAAAAATTAAAAAATATCAAAATAATATATGGCTGATGAAATGGATAATGTAAAAATTGATTTCTACAAAAAAAATCACAATGGCATTCACTCATAATAGTTACTTATTAATTAAGATCATATATATTTTTTGCCATCGTGTCTATTATGGTAACTTCAAATATATGTGAAATAGTTACTTGTTAGTGCTAGGATTGGCATTATACTATCAAGATAGATCATATTTTAAGATTTACTTCAGTAAATTTCTGTTGCTATTTACTCCAAGTGACATCAAGATGCATGGTAGTTTAAGATTTAGAGTTAATGAAAATTTAAGAATTACTTATCAATGAAAGCTTTGTATTATGATACAATCCACACTAAGAATCGTTTTCTACAAAGTTTTTTATGATTGTTGGGGATTTACACTATTGCAAATGACCAATAGATTGGGACTAAAGAAACTTAAGATTTTGTGCACCGGAAATAGTCGACGGTATTTACAAAATCTAACTAACAATATTTACATAAGTAAATGGAACCAGTGTTGAAAAACTTTGTGAGTACTCGCACATCAACTATTGCGGCAAGTTAGTCACACAAAAACTCATTGCCGAGATTTCTTAAAAATAGCAGCAATTTTTTACTAAAAAATCGGAAAAACGCATGTTGTTTGCTGCAAAACTCGTCAAAAAACGTCCAGATTTGTCATAAATTCAACTTTACTGTGGATGCGATTTTTCTTAAGATAGTCTTTCATTTTGGGTCGACAACTGAGGGCACCAGCTGCACGCAACATAATCTAGCGGATGCACCCAACATAATCCGCCCTATCTGTCTACAACATTCCAGCATTTCAATTCTTCATATTTGTTTGTCTGTGCGGGAGGGCTTCCAAACTTTCCGTATTAAATTTTTAATATTAAAACTTAGATTTTAAGTTTTAGGCTTTTAGCTATAGCTATTAAAATTTAATTTAATTTATTAAGTTTAACAATGTATATTAAATTGGGGCGGTTGGCCTAGCTCAATTGGCTAAAGCATCATATTGCAGGAAAGAGGTCACAAGGTCTAGTCTCCCCCCAAACCCGTGGTACCGGAGGGCGTGTTGTGCCAGCGCCACCGGTCACATGAAAAAAGTTTACCAAGTGCACTGCAATTTATAGGGGGACAGATACCCAACCGATTCCTACAGTCTAAAAAAAAATGTCTATTAAATTATTAATAATTATATGTTATAAATTTATAATAATATAATATTATACTTATATTAATATATATTATATTATAATGGGTGGATGGGGGGGAATCTCTCCACAACAAGGAAGTAGAGAGACCGCGACTATCAGCACCCCAGTCGTGGCTAAATTGGCTTAGGTGGCAGGATGGATGGTTTTACTTTCATAGGTCTTTGTGGTTGGTCGGGGTCTTGCAGGGCAAGGTGGTTATCCACGTGGCATCCCATGCTAGCAATCCATGTGAGCTAGCAAACAATATAGGCAGTAGGCAGTCTTTTCATTGAGTGCCTTTTGGGCATTATGATCAAGTCTGCAGGGTGGCGAAAGGACAGGTAATAAAAAGCTTTTATGCTGATACATGCCTTTGGCGTCGGCAGTATCAAACAATAATGAGATGGTCTATGGGCGATCAAGGTTTGATACGGCCCATCTCCCAATTGGCGCGCCATGACACGGCATTATGCACGATCGCGAACAAGTGGTGTAAGCTAAGGAATTTAGGAAGGGCACGCTTGCAATTGCACAGCGTGGTAAGTGTGGCAAGCCTTGGCAAAGGAAGTCCCTTAAATGTCAGCAGTTTGGCATGCTTTTTGCCATCTTTTGGTTTCGTTTTCTGGTGAGCTCTTCGTGGGTAGCCATGGCAAAGCACTCAAAATTCATAGTTGAGTTTTCATCGAAGGTGATGGTGAGCATAGGGCAGGACACGTCCGTCCAACTAGATTGCAAGGTCAGGCAAACTGCATCCAAGGCTATTACCGACCAGTGGTTGAAAAGGATAATGCTCAAAATCAATCCTCATGCAGTGGTTGCAGTAAAGATGGTTTTGGGAAAGGATTTTTTGGTGAACCGAGAGACATTTCGGGTTAACACCCACATTGTCTCTAGGTTCTTGGTGTCTCTGCTTGATGTGAGGACCCCCAAAGCTGAGGCGAAGGTGATTGTCTACAAGCTCTTTAAAAAAGAGCTCCTAGACGGCTTGGACAAAGTTTTGAAATCGGCTCTCCTAAGACATGGAGCACCTCAGCCTCGTGATCTTCCGTTGGTTAGGGTAACGGGTGAAGTCATTAAGGTTTATCCTTTGCTGCTGGAGCTCAAGGGCATGGCATTAGTCAAGCATCGTCAAATTGCAGCCTACGAGGTTAGTTTCCTCATGAAGTTGCTAATGTTGGAGCCAGTTAATGGATTCGATTGGGTGGCAGATTTTGATCAATTCACCAAGATGAATGGCTTCTAGCTAGTAACTGAGTGGTTGGGTAGGTTTGTTTAGGGTTTGCAATCTAAATATTATAGTTTAATATAGTTCTTAAGAGTGGCAGTTGGTATCTCCTTCTCTGGGCTTTTGTTTCAATATGGTGTTCGTCTTTGGTTTTGTCTCCTTGGTCTCAATGAAGTGGGTGTAGTGAAGTCTGCAAATTTTGGTGGCCGATGGGGGGCTTTTTTGGTTAGTGAATGGATACTAGGTTGGCCCGAAAGGGCAATATTCTGCAAATTTTGCAAAACCTGCTATGCAAACGAACTATAATTTTTTGGCAACTTAATATAATTATCCCTTACGAACCAATATATATATATATATATATATAATATTATAATCTTATAGTTATATTATTAATATTAATAAAGTTATATTATTAATATTTATATATTACTATATTATTAATATTAATAATTATATATTATAATAATATTATATTTATATATTGTATTGTAAATTTATAATTTTATTATCTTATAATTATATTATTAATATTTGTTTAATATTATATAAATATATTTTATAATTAATTATTATATATACATATATATATTACAATATTTATAATATTATAATCTTCTAGTTATATTATTAATATTTATATATTAATATATTATTAATATTAATAATTATATATTATAATAATATTATGTTTATTTATTGTATTGTAAATTTATAATTATATTATTAATATTTGTTTAGTATTATATAAATATATTTTATAATTAATTATTATTATATAATATATTAATTTTATTAATATATATATATATATACGGACAAACCCAAAATGAATCCGACCCTCATAATTTTTTTGTCGGATCCATGAATTGAATCCATGAACTCGAACCAAGATCCTAACCAAAACCAATAACTTAGGTTTTAAACAATTGTTTAAGGTTCATTTTCATTCAACATGAGGGATTGTAAGGGAATTTTAATCATTAGCATGCAAACTTGTTGATTGTATTTGTGTTGGGCATTGACCTAGTCATGTTCAATAATATGATGGAAATCAGTAATACATTCTACACATTTAGTATATATGTTTGTTTTTTAAGAATATTTTAAAAAATCATGGTATTTTCAAATGTTCAATAAATTTGCCGAGTTTTTCCGACTTTTTTCCAAGTCTTGAGTTTTTAAAATTTTTGGGCCTGCAGAGTTATTGTCGAGTCCAAGTTTTACAACTATGAATGGAACAATATGCATACACAAGATTACACAAGACTTGGAGATTCATATGGGAAACCCTTTCGAGGGAAAAGCCCACCACCAAAAGAATTTCATAGTTATAGTATTTAGAATCAAAGATTCAATACAATAGGATATTGAACAAAGTCTCAATCTAAAGCATACTCTTTTACAATCACTCTAATGTCTCACACAACAATGTTCACTCCAATGCTAACTTTCAAGTTTGTAAAATCATCAAACCTTGGCGCCTTCACACAAGATGGCACATATATATGTGCAAACAGGAATTCCAACTATTTAACTATCCAACCTACACGTGGAATGCCAAGAGACATGCAACTATATTCCAACCATATGATGACATCAATATACTACACATATCACCAAACACAATGTCTCCACGTAGATAAACACCCTATAAACATAGCCACTATCACACACTATGAATCAATAGTTACACACTGAACATTGTCGATGAGTTCATGTCTTCCTCTATAGCCACCACTACCAACTCCACATTTGCGGTAGAACATACAAACATAACAACACTTCTAAATGCTTGCAATACCTTACACCATCTTCCAAAACATTATCTTACTCTCAAATTACATCACATTTTTAGCTTTACAACAAGCGTTGTGCCATTCATGCTCCCAACAAACACTATTTTTCATATGCAGTTATGAATTCTTCTCCAAATCACTTGTAGTTGCTCTCACAGCACAACCATATGTAAAACAAAATGAATGTTGTACAACTTACTTTCATAACATCACCACATGTAAACTAACATATAAGTTGTACCGCAACACCTAATTCTCACCACATTTCTCTGCATTGTATTCCATAGACAAATTCTAACTACAAGGACTTTTTGCAAGTGAATATCACCTAAGTCCCAACAACAATGGCATTCACTCGTAATTTATGTATATTACAATACCCTACCATATACCATATATATAATGGTTACTTATTAATTACGAATATCAAAATAGTAACTTAAGATTTACTTTAGAGTTACTTTGTGGACATTTAATATTTACTAGCATAGATATCTTACATACATCTATCTAAAAGATGTCAAATGATCAATCTCAAGGCACCTATTTATCCTATATATAATAAATAAATAAATTCACGATAGGCACCTTGAGACTGATATCTCTTAGCCTCTTTGGCATAGATGTATTTAAGATACCTATGCTAGTATTTAAGATTGGTCTTACATTTAATCATAGCAGCAAAAATCTCTTGGGAAAAAATTGGCAAATGGGAAAATATCAGATTTCAGAAAATGTAAGAAAATGATACTAAAAAAAAAAAACTTATTGTTTTTAAAATTTGAAAGCATTTTAATACCATAGAGATATAGAGAACAAACAAAAATGAGAGTTTAGTCCATAAATTGAGGAATATAGATTTTTTCTTTCATGTTCATAATGTTGATTACATTATATTGCATTGGAATATAGTCAACCAGTATTTTTAACAACCAGCTAAGACAAATGCAATATAATTTCACATTCATAAATGGGGATGTATAAGACGGCTACCATACAATATTATAAGCTACACTTTATTAACTTGTTGCTTCTGGAGGGAAGTGCTGCTTTTCTTAACAGATATTCGTTTCTAGTGCTTTTAAAGTGAGAATCATGTATAGCAGTCCATGCTGCATGTTACTGTGATGCATTTAGTAACTGCAAGTGATCAAAGCGTCTGCCTTTGGAAGATATAGTAAAGCCAGTTGTGACTAGTTTAAAGTAGTGACCAGATTTCACTGAGGCATCCTATAGTTAATAAATGTTTGATGTGTTAAGCATTTGTCATCTTACAGGACATTAGGCCTTTTCAAATGCACGTATTTATGTTTTCCTTGCTCTAGGTTGTACTTGTGTTACAAAATTGTTTGACCTGCATTTGTCGTAATAGGTGATATTCATATTTCCCTTGTGCTGGCCTTTAGAAAAAATTGCATAGAAGCTGCTCTGCTAATATTATGGCTGAGGCCTGATCTCTGGATCTTTGTGACTACAAAACTGACATAACATCCATCACAAAGCAGTGATAAATTAATAATCGACTCATTCTTGTAGAGTTGCCCTTCACTGGAATGAATCTTCAAATTTTATTTTTTTTGGTTTAAGTAAAACTATTATAATCTCAGAAAAAGGGAATTGAGTCCCATAATCATATCAAATGACATGTACGGCTGTTTAATACTTGCAATCAAGTAAGAAACCATCTTCTAACTAAGCAAACACTAAAAATCAGCCCAAGCTAGAAGCATGCATACAAGTTTGTTTACTTTTTGTAACACTTTCCCTTTACATAGTTGCCAAGTATTTTGCTAGTTTTTTTCCCATGAATGCTTGTTTTTCTATTTACATGAATGTTTCTTTGTATGCATGCATGCTTTTCTATGTGCATGTGACCAGTCCCTTGAATGAAAATTAAATTGCTTTAATATTCAATGTAAGCTTGTGTTTAAGCTCTTCCCGAGAACTTATTTCAACAGAGGTTGGAATCCCTTTACTAAATTGTAATGTCCCCTCCTTAGGCATTTAGATCTGATGCTAGAGGCTGATCTATTACGAGGGTTCCCGTAGGTCAACAGTATGGATAGGGGACCCATTTGGAGGTTGTGGAACCTTGCTAGGAGTTGTTCGAGCCTTTCAAAATCGAGTTCAGTTGATTAAGCCAAGGATAAACTAGAAATAATAAAGTTGGCTTTAATGGAATAGTGAAAGGTGAATAGTAACAGCAAATTACAAAGTGAATAGTGAAAAGTGCACCCCATCCTAGAACTTAAGTTGTTTTAAAAGGGGGGCCAAGTTCACAATGTAAAATTAGACCCTCAATGTTATTTTATGAATTTTTAGGCCAAATAGTAACCCTAAAAAGGGTTAACCCTCTTGGAGAAGATAAAAAGGCATTTTTGTCTATTTTGGATTCATTTCTTATGACTTCAATTTGAAAGCAGCAGCAAACTTGAGGGTTTGACGAGCTTGGAGCTTCCAAGAATGCAAACTTCTGGGAGAATTTGGAGATTTGGACAAAAACTCATTTCTCCTGATGATAGGGTTCAACATTATCCAGCTTTAGTGTGGAATTGGCAACATTATTTGGGGTTATAATTGCAGATCAATCCATTTTGAGGACAAAAATTTGCATCAGATTGCAGATCAGTCCTTTTAGAGGACATTTCTACAATCTTTCAGCAGTTGCACAAGCAGCTGCACCTTTGTTTGGCATTTGGGCTTCAAACCCTAAGCGCTAGGTGAAGTTTTTGAAGTTTTGGAGTTGACAAGTTTCATACAACAGTGGCACAACTCCTCTCACACCTGGAAACGAAGTGGGTAGTCATTTGTAGAGCTGGGAGAGTTCGAATTTGCTGTATCAAGGTTATATCAGACCTGAAATTTTAGTTGCAGCCTTGTAAAAAGTCATTTCTTGGTCTTTGGATGAATGGGCATGTTCCAATTGGCCCATATCTATGTAATTTCAGTCTTTTAATTAATAGAATCATCGCATGTTTGGTTATTTTTCTTTTGTCAGCATTGTACATGTCATGCAATTCGCATAAAACTCCAAAAAACACAAAAAAATCAGAAAAAACATAAAACACAAACAAAACAAAACATATTCTATATGCTGGTCAAAGACTTCAAGAAAAACCAAAATCAGAACATTCAGATCAGATTTGAGGAAGGAATCTTTCATAAATCTGCCATAGTCACCTTTTGTATTCTAACTTGCATGTTTCCTCTCCCTCTTTTTGCTTGCCCAGTGTCTGCAATTATTGGCAATGCATCTTCAATTATTGGTAGAGATTGCCCTGACACACATTTTCTTCCAAATATGACTATTTGAAGTTTGAGAGAATATTTTTTAAGGTCTAAATAATTCTGAAGATGTCAAGAATTGTCTTGAAGCCTGGGCCAATTTTTTATGCATCTCTATCCTTCTTTCCACTTGACACCCCATAACCTCCAAATAATGAAATAGGTTGATAGGTCACATCCAACCACCAAGGGAACATCATATATACACAAAATAAATAATCAGAGACAAAAATAATGAATGTGCATTCTTTAACCAATTCATGCATAGAAATTTGAGATATAGTTAAGTGATGATAGCTTTCAAAAGAGCCATGTGAATAGCCTGTGGTTAAGATTTTGTCTTTTGAGTGGCTTGGGTTGTGGCTTTGACCATGGCTGACCCACATGGATGCTGTAGTGCCCGTTACCCAATCCCCCCAACCTGCCAACCTGCTTTCCTCTTTTAAAATCTGTAGTGAATAGAGAAGGCAGTTCCCTCAAATCATCTTTTTCTGCACCTGCTGAGGAGGACTCACTGGCAGACAGCATAGGGCAGGTTATGCAGGCCCTAATAGTATCACTGCACATGGCTGAAGTTCCCAAAAGAACAACGGTTGCAAGCAAAACAAGTCATGCAAAAGCCAAGTTGGCAGCCCCCGCAGAATATGTTTATAATAATCATCATGCTATGATTTGCAAGTTTAAGGGCATTTTATCAACAATTGGACATATGAGACCTAGCAACTGTTAAATTATGTAATCAGTAGTAAATGCACAGAAGATTAAAACAAAAACAGACAAAATGACACAGCATGTACCCTGGGAAAACCCTCCTCTTGAGGGAGAAAAACCCAGCAACAAAGATCTCTCTTATTATTCGATGCAACAGTAGTAGATTTACACCTTACAATGAAGTCTTAACACAAGACCAATTAACAGATGTCAAGCTCTAGATCACACCTGAGAAAAATGCAAAACTGATAATGTTTGCGTAGCACTGAAGACTTCAATTCTCAAGCATTGATAACACTCTACAGATCAGATCTGGTAAATTCTCAATTAAGTCTGAACCTGTTCGCACTTTTCTGAGATCACTGAACCAGAAAAGATGTACTCAGATCTCTGGGAAATTCGCACTGATCTGATGATTAGTTCCGCACCTTGATAAGGATGGTAAGTAGCATAAAGAACCTGTTCGCCATTGATCGAATTGGAGTCGAGCTTCTTTATGGAGTTCGCCTTTTACTTATAGACATGTTCACATCTGTTAAGATCTCAATGTGAATTTGCCTTTTATAAAGACGAGCTCCTCTAGATCGCAGTAGTATTGCACTTGACTATATCGGACTGGCAGAGAGCAATTGAAGAAAATGTGACCACTTGTGATGAACAACTTGAAATCGAATATATATCAATTCATTATATGTCGGCCTCAATACAAAAAAGTCCTTTTACAAATGTCGGCCTTTAATAGATAAATAACAAAAAAACTTTTATGTCGGCCAGAATATAAGACACGAAATAATGAGTATTAAATGAATAGTCGAAGACTACATTCAGTTTAATACTCTCTCAAGGAACATGAGCTGGAAGGATCAACCGACGCTGTTAAACATTAACACTCCCTCTCAGCTAGGGAGAGATCTTCCAGCTGAAAATTAATTCTACATGAAGTTCATCTGCTATTGTTGCCTGCAATCAAATATAAAGAGAGAGATATCACCTCAATGTGATATCAACCATCACATGGTTAAGTACTAGTGTCCATCATTTGCATGATGGTGTCACCTCAAGGTGATTTTCACCATGGCTCTCCCAGAGGGTGAAACACAAGTACAGAAAGATCATCACGGATTCTCTCACGTGATGTTGTCATGGAGTCACACACATGACATCACCGACCTCTGGAAAGGGCTGTCAGAGAGATGTGCAATAGTAAGTACAAGTGTTCATCCCTTGCGTGATGTATCACCCTCAGTAGAGCTTTCACCATGAAGCTCTCGGTGGTACTGCTGATGTCATGGAGTCGCACACGGCATCCGCGGCTCGAGGGTGGAAACAAGGGCTTTCACCTCAAATTCTTCTGTCACAGAAGAAAGTGCACTAACAAGGGATTTCACCTCGAACTTCTCTCACAGAGAAGAACTCATTAAGCAAGGTTCACTGATACTGAGACTCATACTCAGTCAAGGCTGGATTCTCCACCATACCAAGCTTGTCTCGAAAGTACACGAACTTTACTCTGGCGAGAGGCTTGGTGAGAATATCTGCCATCTGTTCATCAGTGCTAATGTACCTTAACTGTACAGCCTTTCGCAGTACCATATCTCTGATATAGTGGTACTTGATCTCAACATGTTTGGTTCTGTCATGAAACACAGGATTGACAGAGAGCTTCACACAACTCTGATTATCACAATGAATAATGGTGGGCTCCATTGATTGTCCAAACAATCCTGCAAGGAGCTTGCGAAGCCACACTGCTTCTCGAGTTGCCATGCAAGCTGCAATATGCTACGACTCTGGCGTACTTTCGATGCTTTCTGAAGGCGCTTCTCTTTGCCACCAGGAGGAGATCATGGTGAACCAATGAAACAACAACTAGGAGGTGCTCTTAGATCACAATAACACAGCACATGGCTCCAGGAATCAGTGAAACCATTAACTCAAGTCGCATCGGAAATTATGCTTCAACCCATCCATCACGTACCCAGCATAAATTATCTCGAGGTTATGTTTGGTGAGATGTATCTGTCTCGGGTCACACATAAACTGGCTAAGTGCATTCACTGCATAGCAAATATCAGGTCTAGTGTTAACTAGATACATCAAGGATCCAATCAGCTGTCTGTACAATGTAGGATCCACCAAATCTGAACTAGCTACAACCTCCTTCAGTTTATGAAGATTGGTCTCCATGGGAGTAGACATGGTTGCAATCCATCATGCTTGAGGTATCTCGCCGTTATGTCAATGGTGTGTACTTCCCGCTTCGATTTAAAATCAAGCCGTCCAGCCTCGCGGTTCTAAACAATGTGCATAGCAGGCAAGATCCTTCATCTCAAATTGAGGAGTTAATCCAACTACTTACATTTAAGAATGGAACAGTCTTCTCGGTGAGAGTTAGATCATCAACATATAAAACCAAATTAATGCATCACCATTGAAGTTACCGCGGTAGAGATTTGAATCCGGCGTCATTCTTCAAGAAACCAGGGCTTATTAAGTCGCAGTCAATCCTTCCATTTACCATCTGCGAGGAGCTTAGCAAGACCATACAAGGCCTTCTTCAACTTGCAAACGTGTGACTCCTTCCCATGAATCTCAAATCCATCAGGTTGCTCTATGTAAACCTCTTCCTCAATTACTCCATTGAGAAAAGCTGTCTTCACATCCATCTGATGAATCTTCCATCCTCTCGATGCAGCAATAGCAATGATGGTTCGGACAGAAGTGTATCGAGCAACAGGAGCAAAGGTCTCATCATAGTCAACTCCCTCTTTCTGAGAAAACCCTCGAGCCACAAATCTTGCCTTGTGCTTTTCAATGCTTCCATCTGCAGTATGTTTAATCTTGAATAGCCATTTAGAAGATACCACAGACTTGCCCTCGGGTCTAGGAACGATATCCCAAACATCGTTCTTGAGAATTGACTGATACTCCTCTGACATAGCATCTCTCCAGACTTGAAGACTGGATGCTTCCTTAAAACAGGAGGGCTCAGATTCTATAATCTGACTCATTAAGGCAACATAACTGGAGAACTTATGTGGCCTTTTGCTTTCTCTGAATGTGCCTCTAGGAGCTGCAAAGTTTTCAGCCTCTTGCATAGTGCGACTGGCCCATAGAGGTCTCTTCCTCCCAATAGCAATATCTGTAGGCCCATCAGTAGGTTCCAAGGGTTCAACTGGATCAAGATCTTCCTTTGGTTCCATTGTCTCCCTCTGAATCTCAGGAGTAAGGTCAACCTCCATGTCCTGAGGAGACTCTTCATTATCAATCTCCATATGAATCCCTCTGGATCTCCTGAATGCAACATCTTCCTCGAATGTGACATCCCTACTGATCTCTATTGACTTCTGACCTGGAATGTAAATTCTGTAAGCTTTTGAAGTCTCACTGTAGCCCACAAAGATTCCCTTCTTGCCAGAAGGCTCCAGTTTGGTTCTCTTTTCTTTGGGAACATGAACATAGACAGGACAACCGAAGATCCTCAAATGGCTGACTTCAGGCTTCTTCCCGGAAAAAGCTTCTTCTGGAGTCATATTCTCCAAGATCTTATGAGGGCATCTATTCTGAACATATACTGTTGTCCTAGAAGCCTCTGCCCATAGGAAGGTTTGCAAATCTTGATCATGAATCATGGCCTTTGCTGCTTCCACAATTGTCCTGTTCTTTCTTTCGGCAACACCATTTTGTTGTGGATTATAGGGAACACAGAGCTCCCTCTTAATCCCTGCATCAGTACAAAAGTTTCGAAAACTAATGGAGGTGTATTCTCCACCATTGTCAGATCTGAGAACCTTAATTCGTTTACCAGAAAGATTTTCTACTAAAGCTTTAAACTCTTTAAATCTATCTAGAACTTCCTCAGATTCTTTAGATTTCAAAAAATAAATCCAAGTCTTCCTAGAGTGATCATCAATAAAGAGAACATAATACAAAAAACCACTTGAAGAAGGAACAGACATAGGACCACATAAATCAGAATGAATTAGGTCTAAAATACACTTAGATCTATTTTCTCTACTATGAAAGGGGGCTTTTATGTTCTTACCTAATGCGCAGCCTTTGCATGTACCTTCGTGTTCCGGGTTGAATTTGGGAAGGCCCGTCACCAACTTCTCCATGATGGGTAGAGCTCGAAAGTGCAAGTGAGCCAATCTCCGATGCCAAAGATCACAAAGACTGGTAGAGTCATGAACCAATGCTTGAAGAGGAAGTGAGCAGACCTTGTAGAGGTTATCATGTCTTACTCCAATTACTTGAGCATCCTTGAAGTTCTGCATCCACACTAGAACTTTGCCTTTGGAGAAGGCAACTTGATATCCTTTATCTTCCAAGGCTGAAATAGAAATAAGATTACGCTTGATTCCGGGAACATAAAGAACATTACCCAATTGAAGCGATATGCCAGAATCCAAGTGAAGTGTGGAGGTTCCAATTCCCTTTACGGAGTAGGTGGCATCATCTCCAATGATGACTTGATCAGCAGATTCCTTTTCCACCAAATTGGATAAGTGTCCCTTGAATCCGGTTATGTGGCGAGAGGCACCACTGTCGATTATCCAGGTGCTGGAGTTAGAAGGTATACAGCTTGATAATGCTGAATGAGACATGGAATCGCATGGACCTTCGAACTTCAGATCATACACCATCTTGAAAGCAATAATCTGAGTGCAATAAACTGATCACGATCCTCAAACCCGCTCTGATACCATGTTAAATTATGTAATCAGTAGTAAATGCACAAAAGATTAAAACAAAAACAGACAAAATGACACAGCATGTACCCTGGGAAAACCCTCCTCTTGAGGGAGAAAAACCCAGCAACAAAGATCTCTCTTATTATTCGATGCAACAGTAGTAGATTTACACCTTACAATGAAGTCTTAACACAAGACCAATTAACAGATGTCAAGCTCTAGATCACACCTGAGAAAAATGCAAAACTGATAATGTTTGCGTAGCACTGAAGACTTCAATTCTCAAGCGTTGATAACACTCTACAGATCAGATCTGGTAAATTCTCAATTAAGTCTGAACCTGTTCGCACTTTTCTAAGATCACTGAACTAGAAAAGATGTACTCAGATCTCTGGGAAATTCGCACTGATCTGATGATTAGTTCCGCACCTTGATAAGGATGGTAAGTAGCATAAAGAACCTGTTCGCCATTGATCGAATTGGAGTCGAGCTTCTTTATGGAGTTCGCCTTTTACTTATAGACATGTTCACATCTGTTAAGATCTCAATGTGAATTTGCCTTTTATAAAGACGAGCTCCTCTAGATCGCAGTAGTATTGCACTTGACTATATCGGACTGGCAGAGAGCAATTGAAGAAAATGTGACCACTTGTGATGAACAACTTGAAATCGAATATATATCAATTCATTATATGTCGGCCTCAATACAAAAAAGTCCTTTTACAAATGTCGGCCTTTAATAGATAAATAACAAAAAAACTTTTATGTCGGCCAGAATATAAGACACGAAATAATGAGTATTAAATGAATAGTCGAAGACTACATTCAGTTTAATACTCTCTCAAGGAACATGAGCTGGAAGGATCAACCGACGCTGTTAAACATTAACACTCCCTCTCAGCTAGGGAGAGATCTTCCAGCTGAAAATTAATTCTACATGAAGTTCATCTGCTACTGTTGCCTGCAATCAAATATAAAGAGAGAGATATCACCTCAATGTGATATCAACCATCACATGGTTAAGTACTAGTGTCCATCATTTGCATGATGGTGTCACCTCAAGGTGATTTTCACCATGGCTCTCCCAGAGGGTGAAACACAAGTACAGAAAGATCATCACGGATTCTCTCACGTGATGTTGTCATGGAGTCACACACATGACATCCACCATGACTCAGCTCAGAGGGTGGAAACGAGGGCTTTCACCTCAAATTCTTCCGTCATAGAAGAATGTGCAATAGTAAGTACAAGTGTTCATCACTTGCGTGATGTGTCACCTCAATGTGACTTTCACCATGGCTCTCGGAGGGTGAAACACAAGTACAACATATGTCATGGAATTCGCACACATGACATCCACCATAAACTCTCGGAGGGTGGAAACAGGGCTTTCACCTCAAATTCTTAAAGGAATTTTCACCTCGAGACTTCTCTCGAGAGAACTTTTGCAAACTCACTCAGTCAGTTCTCCACCATACCAAGCTTGTCTCGAAAGTACACGAACTTTACTGGCGAGAGGCTTGGTGAGAATATTCTGTTCATTAGTGCTAATGTACCTTAAGCTGTACAGCCTTTCGCATTACCATATCTCAATATAGTGGTACTTGATCTCAACATGTTGGTTCTGTCATGAAACACAGGATTGACAGAGAGCTTCACACAACTCTGATTATCACAATGAATAATGGTGGGCTCCATTGATTGTCCAAACAATCCTGCAAGGAGCTTGCGAAGCCACACTGCTTCTCGAGTTGCCATGCAAGCTGCAATATATTCGGCCTCTACTGTACTCAATGCTACAGAAGACTGCTTCCTGCTGCACCAGGAGATCATGGCAGAACCCAAACTGAAGCAACAACCAGAGGTGCTCTTCTGATCTGTAACACAGCCTGCCCAATCAGAATCAGTGAAACCAAGTAACTCCAAGTCTGCATCTGAAGTATACTTCAACCCATATCCAACTGTGCCACGCAAGTATCTCAGGATATGTTTGGCTGCAACAAGATGTATCTGTCTCGGATCACACATAAACTGGCTAAGTGCACTTACTGCATAGCAAATATCAGGTCTAGTGTTAACTAGATACATCAAGGATCCAATCAGCTGTCTGTACAGTGTAGGATCCACCAAATCTGAACTAGCTGCAGCCTCCTTCAGTTTATGAAGATTGGTCTCCATGGGAGTAGACATGGATTTGCAATCCATCATGCCAAATCTCTTAAGTATGTCAATGGTGTACTTCCCTTGATTTAAAATCATACCGTCTGGCCTCTGCCAGACTTCTAAACCAAGGAAGTAATGCATGAGCCCAAGGTCCTTCATCTCAAATTCAGAAGTTAAATCCTTCTTACATTCAAGAATCAGGTGATCTTCTCCAGTGAGGATTAGATCATCAACATATAAAACCAAAATTAATGCATCACCATTGATTACCTTGAAGTAGAGATTTGAATCAGCGTCATTCTTCAAGAAACCCAGGCTTGATAGATACTGATCAATCCTTTCGTACCATGCACGAGGAGCTTGCTTAAGACCATACAAGGCCTTCTTCAACTTGCAAACGTGTGACTCCTTCTCATGAATCTCAAATCCATCAGGTTGCTCTATGTAAACCTCTTCCTCAATTACTCCATTGAGAAAAGCTGTCTTCACATCCATCTGATGAATCTTCCATCCTCTAGATGTAGCAATAGCAATGATGGTTCGGACAGAAGTGTATCGAGCAACAGGAGCAAAGGTCTCATCATAGTCAACTCCCTCTTTCTGAGAAAACCCTCGAGCCACAAATCTTGCCTTGTGCTTTTCAATGCTTCCATCTGCAGTATGTTTAATCTTGAATAGCCATTTAGAAGATACCACAGACTTGCCCTCGGGTCTAGGAACGATATCCCAAACATCGTTCTTGAGAATTGACTGATACTCCTCTGACATAGCATCTCTCCAGACTTGAAGACTGGATGCTTCCTTAAAATAGGAGGGCTCAGATTCTATAATCTGACTCATTAAGGCAACATAACTGGAGAACTTATGTGGCCTTTTGCTTTCTCTGAATGTGCCTCTAGGAGCTGCAAAGTTTTCAGCCTCTTGCATAGTGCGACTGGCCCATAGAGGTCTCTTCCTCCCAATAGCAATATCTGTAGGCCCATCAGTAGGTTCCAAGGGTTCAACTGGATCAAGATCTTCCTTTGGTTCCATTGTCTCCCTCTGAATCTCAGGAGTAAGGTCAACCTCCATGTCCTGAGGAGACTCTTCATTATCAATCTCCATATGAATCCCTCTGGATCTCCTGAATGCAACATCTTCCTCGAATGTGACATCCCTACTGATCTCTATTGACTTCTGACCTGGAATGTAAATTCTGTAAGCTTTTGAAGTCTCACTGTAGCCCACAAAGATTCCCTTCTTGCCAGAAGGCTCCAGTTTGGTTCTCTTTTCTTTGGGAACATGAACATAGACAGGACAACCGAAGATCCTCAAATGGCTGACTTCAGGCTTCTTCCCGGAAAAAGCTTCTTCTGGAGTCATATTCTCCAAGATCTTGTGAGGGCATCTGTTCTGAACATATACTGCTGTCCTAGAAGCCTCTGCCCATAGGAAGGTTTGCAAATCTTGATCATGAATCATGGCCTTTGCTGCTTCCACAATTGTCCTGTTCTTTCTTTCGGCAACACCATTTTGTTGTGGATTATAGGGAACACAGAGCTCCCTCTTAATCCCTGCATCAGTACAAAAGTTTCGAAAACTAATGGAGGTGTATTCTCCACCATTGTCAGATCTGAGAACCTTAATTCGTTTACCAGAAAGATTTTCTACTAAAGCTTTAAACTCTTTAAATCTATCTAGAACTTCCTCAGATTCTTTAGATTTCAAAAAATAAATCCAAGTCTTCCTAGAGTGATCATCAATAAAGAGAACATAATACAAAAAACCACTTGAAGAAGGAACAGACATAGGACCACATAAATCAGAATGAATTAGGTCTAAAATACACTTAGATCTATTTTCTCTACTATGAAAGGGGGCTTTTATGTTCTTACCTAATGCGCAGCCTTTGCATGTACCTTCGTGTTCCGGGTTGAATTTGGGAAGGCCCGTCACCAACTTCTCCATAATGGGTAGAGCTCGAAAGTGCAAGTGAGCCAATCTCCGATGCCAAAGATCACAAAGGCTGGTAGAGTCATGAACCAATGCTTGAAGGGGAAGTGAGCAGACCTTGTAGAGGTTATCATGTCTTACTCCAATTACTTGAGCATCCTTGAAGTTAGAGTTCTGCATCCACACTAGAACTTTGCCTTTGGAGAAGGCAACTTGATATCCTTTATCTTCCAAGGCTGAAATAGAAATAAGATTACGCTTGATTCCGGGAACATAAAGAACATTACCCAATTGAAACGATATGCCAGAATCCAAGTGAAGTGTGGAGGTTCCAATTCCCTTTACGGAGTAGGTGGCATCATCTCCAATGATGACTTGATCAGCAGATTCCTTTTCCACCAAATTGGATAAGTGTCCCTTGAATCCGGTTATGTGGCGAGAGGCACCACTGTCGATTATCCAGGTGCTGGAGTTAGAAGGTATACAGCTTGATAATGCTGAATGAGACATGGAATCGCATGGACCTTCGAACTTCAGATCATACACCATCTTGAAAGCAATAATCTGAGTGCAATAAACTGATCACGATCCTCAAACCCGCTCTGATACCATGTTAAATTATGTAATCAGTAGTAAATGCACAAAAGATTAAAACAAAAACAGACAAAATGACACAGCATGTACCCTGGGAAAACCCTCCTCTTGAGGGAGAAAAACCCAGCAACAAAGATCTCTCTTATTATTCGATGCAACAGTAGTAGATTTACACCTTACAATGAAGTCTTAACACAAGACCAATTAACAGATGTCAAGCTCTAGATCACACCTGAGAAAAATGCAAAACTGATAATGTTTGCGTAGCACTGAAGACTTCAATTCTCAAGCGTTGATAACACTCTACAGATCAGATCTGGTAAATTCTCAATTAAGTCTGAACCTGTTCGCACTTTTCTGAGATCACTGAACCAGAAAAGATGTACTCAGATCTCTGGGAAATTCGCACTGATCTGATGATTAGTTCCGCACCTTGATAAGGATGGTAAGTAGCATAAAGAACCTGTTCGCCATTGATCGAATTGGAGTCGAGCTTCTTTATGGAGTTCGCCTTTTACTTATAGACATGTTCACATCTGTTAAGATCTCAATGTGAATTTGCCTTTTATAAAGACGAGCTCCTCTAGATCGCAGTAGTATTGCACTTGACTATATCGGACTGGCAGAGAGCAATTGAAGAAAATGTGACCACTTGTGATGAACAACTTGAAATCGAATATATATCAATTCATTATATGTCGGCCTCAATACAAAAAAGTCCTTTTACAAATGTCGGCCTTTAATAGATAAATAACAAAAAAACTTTTATGTCGGCCAGAATATAAGACACGAAATAATGAGTATTAAATGAATAGTCGAAGACTACATTCAGTTTAATACTCTCTCAAGGAACATGAGCTGGAAGGATCAACCGACGCTGTTAAACATTAACAGCAACTGATTGGCAAAACGGATATTTGAACATGTACTTCAAAGCAGTTCTAAAAGGATAGAAAGCCAGACCATGGCCTTTGAGTGAGGCCCCTGCTTGAATGTGTAGGAAGGACTGTTCAGGAAACCCTTGCATTTTGAGTTAGAATCAAGCTATAGTAAACTGGGTCGGTTTCTAGAAATTACAATTTTTTGCAACTACCTTCAAAATTCCAATTTGGATGCACTTTTTTAAGTACCCATTAACTTATTAGAGATACAATCTTCTCAAAGTGATAGGAAAAACTGTTTCCAATTTTTGGGGCATTTCATGTTTCCCCAAGGAAAGGAAAACAGTAGCATACTCAAGAATCTGCAAAGAAATGGACCTCTAAACTGGAAATTCCTTTCCAAAGCCTTAGCGATTCAACCAACAAAGATGGTTCGGGATCAACCACTTGATTACAGGGCCTTCCACTTTAAATGCAAACACTCTCATCAATAAGGCCTATAAGGCCTCCTCCAAAGAGACTTTCATTTATAATTAAAAAGCACTACAAATCCCAGCATCTCACAAGCATCAACCAAAACAAGCGATGGGCAATCAAGCTTAATGGAGAGTTGACAAAGATTTTGTTCAATTCAGGGAAAGTGTCCAGCCCTAAAGCCATGAAAGAGACCACTATAAGCATGCTGAGACTCATGCTTACACCATAACACTACACTGCTCATTTACATCACCTACAGATTTAGATTCACAAAGCATGAGTGTAACATAGGAGATAACAAAAAAGAAAGAAAGAAGTTATATTAAAGTCCACAAATGACCAAGACTAGGTCCAAGAGACTGGAATGTATATCGATTGCAATAGCAAAGAACCAGGGTAAAAGGGGCCCTAAACTCTAAGCAAACACAACAAAGCAGGAAAAACAAAGAAATAGAATGAAGCCAAAGTAAGGTGGTAAAGAGTAGAGGCTTTAAGAATGTGTAACCATTTAGCAAATGGGAAAGCTGCACAACTAAGCCAAAGGCAGCCTGAGTTTGGAACATGTATGCACATGCATGAATAAGGTTTCAATAGCTTTACTGCACAAGTTAGCATATAGAAGAATGCAATGCTTGGGTACACTGAGGACCTTTCATGTCGCAACCCTCAGCACCCTTAGCTCAACTCCCAACTTACTGCTTATTAGGTTGACCAATCAGTTGTCATTTTAAATCCAATCGTTTAACACAACCATACATAACCAAAAAGTGACTAATACACTGCCTGAGCTGACAATAGATAACTAACAATACAACTAACTTTCAATATAGCATTTATTCATTCATTTACTTGTTCCAATATTAATGAGAACATAACCAACCACAACTCATCATCAAAATGAATTTGCAGCACAGTATGCCCTGCAGGAAAATTATGATGGAATTTGAGATTTTTTTGATGTCCTAGGAGCAAACACGCTGGGCTACCTTTCAAAACCAAGACCCAACCTTTGTGTCAGGAACAAAACAATTATTTATTCATATACTGATTAGAATATTAGTGAGAAAATAACTTAAAAGATAAAGAAAAATAAAATATAAAATATAAATGAGAACATAACTGAATAGAACTCATGATCGAACAAGAAAAACAACACTTGGAGGAAAATATGGAATTTGAGATTTTTTTGAAAAACTAGTGGCAGAACTTTTGCATCTTTGTAGGCAGCAAGCAAATCAATGCAAGAAATTGATAGTTCAAACCCAGGTAAACTCCAATATCAATTTGTTAGTCATATAATGAACATTTCTATGGAATCAACAATCACAATTTTAATCTTGTGGACAATTTTTCAACTTAGCCAACCTTTACAGGTCAGAAAACAAAAAATGTGGAAATGAACTAGCTGGTTGAGGTACACAAAAAAGAACTACATATGGGAGTGAAGTAGAAGGAACCTGCACAATTGGATCTCAATAAAATATCATATAATTTGATACACTGCAAAAACACCACCTAATTGTAACCTACACAATCTAGGCAAGCAGGCAACCGATAACTAGGAAGAAAATTTGATCAAAAGAATCTGAAATTAGCAGGAAAAGCATTGACCTTGTTAAGCCCCTGGATTTGCACTTCATCCCCTCCAAGAAATTACAGTGCCATCATGGAACATAAGAGGTCTAGGTAGTGAATCCCATCAAAATAACCCCCTGGAGATTGAGCCATAGACGACAACCTCATCTCCATTTTTTTGCAAAAGACCAAAATTGAATTAGATAAAGGAACCAGGTGGCTTAGAAATTCGCCAGAACTGAGAATCAGTTTTCTATGAAACACCAGGAGCTTCCAGGAAACTAGCAATTCCCTTATTCCAAGGAGAATCACAGTTGTTGATATCAGAGTTGAAAAACTTAGACTCGGCAATTACTTGGCTAACCCAAAAAATATAAAAAACACAGGACTTGGAAAAAACTCAGCAATAACTAAGAGAATTAAAATTTAATAATTAAAAGTACATCATTTTTTAAAACTATTCTTCAAAAGCACACATATAACTGAATTTGTTGAACATATTTTTCCTTATATATATATACTGGAACATAGATCCTTGGGATATATGATAAATATTAAAACACATCATCTAAAGAAAAACAGACCATATTCTTTTCTGCAGATTCAGGGGCTAAAGGAAAATGCTGCACAGTTATCAATGGATGTGAGAATGGGTGGCATGGAGAAGTGGAGGAAGGGCTGCCACAGTAGTTATTCTCTGCTGCATCTATACTTCCTATCAATCAAATACAATGACACTGGCATCAGAACTATACTCAAAACCAGGTGAAGTAAGGTGCTTCAACATAGAGAGTGAAGGTGTGAAACTGAAAAATCCTGACTGACACCACAACATTAAGAATGGGAATATCATCATTCTTTTTATTTAGTTTCTTCTCCGTTTTTGTTTTTCCTTTTCCAGGAAATATTAATGAGGATTCAGAAACTCACAAACATTTATGAACAGAAGAGCTTAACTGCACCAAAAAAATCTCAGAACTGTGTTTTCTTTAAATGCATTTTTTTCATCATTCATACAAATGCCAGGTATATTCAGGCAGGACCCGCCCAAGATCTGTTACCAAACTGTCATCCTTAGGGCAGACCTTAACCTGCACAGCATGTTAAAGCTACAAATGAAATTACGTTTTTTTTTTTCACTTTTAGGCGGCCAAATTTTACCCTAGCCACAAGTTTTCCAATTTCTTGGAGCATTTTAGAAAATTTTCCGATTAAAATCACGCTTGAAATTAGGAGCTTTATCATTACATAATAGCTAAGAATGTTATCTCTAAAGGTCTAATACCATACTCATCTTGAGAAATGAAATTAAGAATGCCTATATCCAAGGCATCCTCTTCCTCCAATCATATCAACCATAGTTGAAAAAACCGGTGACTCACAAATGGTAATGGTTGATGAGTAACTTGCAGCAAAACTTGGCCATGAGTTTTCAATAAAAATTGCTGTGATTTTAATCGGAAAATTTTCTAAAATGCTCCAAGAAATTCGAAAACTTGTGGCTAGGGTAAAATTTGGCCCCCTAAAAGTGAAAAAAAAAACGTAATTTCATTTGTAGCTTTAACATGCTGTGCAGGTTAAGGTCTGCCCTAAGGATGACAGTTTGGTAACAGATCTTGGGCGGGTCCTGCCTGAATATACCTGGCATTTGTATGAATGATGAAAAAAATGCATTTAAAGAAAACACAGTTCTGAGATTTTTTTGGTGCAGTTAAGCTCTTCTGTTCATAAATGTTTGTGAGTTTCTGAATCTCTATATTTCTGATTAGTATATTTCTCTCTGTTGAAGCACCTTCAGGAACCCTGGAAAAGGAAAAACAAAAACGGAGAAGAAACTAAATAAAAAGAATGATGATATTCCCATTCTTAATGTTGTGGTGTCAGTCAGGATTTTTCAATTTCACACCTTCACTCTCTATGTTGAAGCACCTTCCTTCACCTGGTTTTGAGTATAGTTCTGATGCCAGTGTCATTGTATTTGATTGATAGGAAGTATAGATGCAGCAGAGAATAACTACTGTGGCAGCCCTTCCTCCACTTCTCCATGCCACCCATTCTCACATCCATTGATAACTGTGCAGCATTTTCCTTTAGCCCCTGAATCTGCAGAAAAGAATATGGTCTGTTTTTCTTTAGATGATGTGTTTTAATATTTATCATATATCCCAAGGATCTATGTTCCAGTATATATATATAAGGAAAAATATGTTCAACAAATTCAGTTATATGTGTGCTTTTGAAGAATAGTTTAAAAAAATGATGTACTTTTAATTATTAAATTTTAATTCTCTTAGTTATTGCTGAGTTTTTTCCAAGTCCTGTGTTTTTTATATTTTTTGGGTTAGCCAAGTAATTGCCGAGTCTGAGTTTTTCAACTCTGATATCAACAACTGTGATTCTCCTTGGAATAAGGGAATTGCTAGTTTCCTGGAAGCTCCTGGTGTTTCATAGAAAACTGATTCTTAGTTCTGGCGAATTTCTAAGCCACCTGGTTCCTTTATCTAATTCAATTTTGGTCTTTTGCAAAAAAATGGAGATGAGGTTGTCGTCTATGGCTCAATCTCCAGGGGGTTATTTTGATGGGATTCACTACCTAGACCTCTTATGTTCCATGATGGCACTGTAATTTCTTGGAGGGGATGAAGTGCAAATCCAGGGGCTTAACAAGGTCAATGCTTTTCCTGCTAATTTCAGATTCTTTTGATCAAATTTTCTTCCTAGTTATCGGTTGCCTGCTTGCTTAGATTGTGTAGGTTACAATTAGGTGGTGTTTTTGCAGTGTATCAAATTATATGATATTTTATTGAGATCCAATTGTGCAGGTTCCTTCTACTTCACTCCCATATGTAGTTCTTTTTTGTGTACCTCAACCAGCTAGTTCATTTCCACATTTTTTGTTTTCTGACCTGTAAAGGTTGGTTGAGTTGAAAAATTGTCCACAAGATTAAAATTGTGATTGTTGATTCCATAGAAATGTTCATTATATGACTAGCAAATTGATATTGGAGTTTACCTGGGTTTGAACTGTCAATTTCTTGCATTGATTTGCTTGCTGCCTACAAAGATGCAAAAGTTCTGCCACTAGTTTTTCAAAAAAATCTCAAATTCCATATTTTCCTCCAAGTGTTGTTTTTCTTGTTCGATCATGAGTTCTATTCAGTTATGTTCTCATTTATATTTTATTTTTTATTTTTCTTTATCTTTTCAGTTATTTTCTCACTAATATTCTAATCAGTATATGAATAAATAATTGTTTTGTTCCTGACACAAAGGTTGGGTCTTGGTTTTGAAAGGTAGCCCAACGTGTTTGCTCCTAGGACATCAAAAAAATCTCAAATTCCATCATAATTTTCCTGCAGGGCATACTATGCTGCAAATTCATTTTGATGATGAGTTGTGGTTGGTTATGTTCTCATTAATATTGGAACAAGTAAATGAATGAATAAATGCTATATTGAAAGTTAGTTGTATTGTTAGTTATCTATTGTCAGCTCAGGCAGTGTATTAGTCACTTTTTGGTTATGTATGGTTGTGTTAAACGGTTGGATTTAAAATGACAACTGATTGGTCAACCTAATAAGCAGTAAGTTGGGAGTTGAGCTAAGGGTGCTGAGGGTTGCGACATGAAAGGTCCTCAGTGTACCCAAGCATTGCATTCTTCTATATGCTAACTTGTGCAGTAAAGCTATTGAAACCTTATTCATGCATGTGCATACATGTTCCAAACTCAGGCTGCCTTTGGCTTAGTTGTGCAGCTTTCCCATTTGCTAAATGGTTACACATTCTTAAAGCCTCTACTCTTTACCACCTTACTTTGGCTTCATTCTATTTCTTTGTTTTTCCTGCTTTGTTGTGTTTGCTTAGAGTTTAGGGCCCCTTTTACCCTGGTTCTTTGCTATTGCAATCGATATACATTCCAGTCTCTTGGACCTAGTCTTGGTCATTTGTGGACTTTAATATAACTTCTTTCTTTCTTTTTTGTTATCTCCTATGTTACACTCATGCTTTGTGAATCTAAATCTGTAGGTGATGTAAATGAGCAGTGTAGTGTTATGGTGTAAGCATGAGTCTCAGCATGCTTATAGTGGTCTCTTTCATGGCTTTAGGGCTGGACACTTTCCCTGAATTGAACAAAATCTTTGTCAACTCTCCATTAAGCTTGATTGCCCATCGCTTGTTTTGGTTGATGCTTGTGAGATGCTGGGATTTGTAGTGCTTTTTAATTATAAATGAAAGTCTCTTTGGAGGAGGCCTTATAGGCCTTATTGATGAGAGTGTTTGCATTTAAAGTGGAAGGCCCTGTAATCAAGTGGTTGATCCCGAACCATCTTTGTTGGTTGAATCACTAAGGCTTTGGAAAGGAATTTCCAGTTTAGAGGTCCATTTCTTTGCAGATTCTTGAGTATGCTACTGTTTTCCTTTCCTTGGGGAAACATGAAATGCCCCAAAAATTGGAAACAGTTTTTCCTATCACTTTGAGAAGATTGTATCTCTAATAAGTTAATGGGTACTTAAAAAAGTGCATCCAAATTGGAATTTTGAAGGTAGTTGCAAAAAATTGTAATTTCTAGAAACCGACCCAGTTTACTATAGCTTGATTCTAACTCAAAATGCAAGGGTTTCCTGAACAGTCCTTCCTACACATTCAAGCAGGGGCCTCACTCAAAGGCCATGGTCTGGCTTTCTATCCTTTTAGAACTGCTTTGAAGTACATGTTCAAATATCCGTTTTGCCAATCAGTTGCTAGGTCTCATATGTCCAATTGTTGATAAAATGCCCTTAAACTTGCAAATCATAGCATGATGATTATTATAAACATATTCTGCGGGGGCTGCCAACTTGGCTTTTGCATGACTTGTTTTGCTTGCAACCGTTGTTCTTTTGGGAACTTCAGCCATGTGCAGTGATACTATTAGGGCCTGCATAACCTGCCCTATGCTGTCTGCCAGTGAGTCCTCCTCAGCAGGTGCAGAAAAAGATGATTTGAGGGAACTGCCTTCTCTATTCACTACAGATTTTAAAAGAGGAAAGCAGGTTGGCAGGTTGGGGGGATTGGGTAACGGGCACTACAGCATCCATGTGGGTCAGCCATGGTCAAAGCCACAACCCAAGCCACTCAAAAGACAAAATCTTAACCACAGGCTATTCACATGGCTCTTTTGAAAGCTATCATCACTTAACTATATCTCAAATTTCTATGCATGAATTGGTTAAAGAATGCACATTCATTATTTTTGTCTCTGATTATTTATTTTGTGTATATATGATGTTCCCTTGGTGGTTGGATGTGACCTATCAACCTATTTCATTATTTTGAAGCACAAGGTTGATCGATAGAAGAGAATTTAAAATATGAAAGAAAACTACTACCAAATGCCCACACACTGGCTGGAGACCTTGATGCAGTTCTATTCCCATCCAAAAAGAGTTTAACAATAAGGCACTTGGACCAATCCTTATTTGAACAACACCCCACCCTTCCCCTTCTTCGCTTCCATTTTTGTCAAGCATGGGATGAGTCAAGAAGCAAGCTACTCAAATCAGCTACTTTACAGTTCACTGGAATCTAGGCCCAAGAATTATCTAGTAGCAAGTTTGGGCTTGTGCAGAATAGGAGAATTTCCCAATGGGTTTTGATGTAGATTTGACTAGTTTGGGATTGTGTTATGGAGACCATTGATGAAATCATGGCAATTTGGTTCTCTTATATGGTGACCACCTCTTCTTTGGAAGACTCTACCAGCTCCAATAACATGGCAAATAAAATGGAATCAAAACACACAATGGAACCCCCCACCCCTACTCTAAAGCTTGGACCATCCTAGAATTGAATGGTGCCCCTTGAGGTTATCCAAGTTGATTCGGAAATATAGGAGTATGTCAATATTACTTTGATGACACCTTTGACAGTTCAAATCATAGTTTGCAAACTTGGACTCGAAGAGTACTCGACAAGCCAAAAAAAATTGACTCAAAGAGTACTCGGCGAAACTCGACAAAAACTTGACACCTTAAAAACACTTAAATTTTTGAAAAAAAGCTAAATTCTATTCAAAATATAGCTACAAAATGAATCAAATGAGTTTGGTGGGGGTTTGGGGGCAACACAACCAACGGGATTGAGGGGTAGTGCCCCTCACAAGGCTTTGGGGGCAGCGCCTCAAGTGCGCTCCCTATCATGATACAAGGCGCGGTTGAGGGGCGAGGTCAAGGGGCACACACCATTTTCATAATTTTTTAAAAGGCAAAAAACAATGCTTAGAAAGCCAAAAAAACAAGTTTCTGACAAGTTTGTATATAGAATTCAATTGAAAGGTATATATAGATAATTAATATACTGTAGATGCACAAAGATCGCATATATATACTGTATAGTGTATACATATACAAACTTGATAGTTCATAACTGCATACAATATACATACTTCATACTTCATACTTCATACTAATATACATACATAATACACAAACTAAGATACATCGACTAATACACAGTGATATACATTGGAGTTTGCCTATCGTGCAACCTTTTTCCCTCACATAGATCACCAAAGCCAAGTAAAATCACTTTCAATGGATGGTGTGCAAAAATAGAGCAATTTTGAGGGTTAAAAAGAGCAAAAAATGTGTCCAAACTACGTTTATCCTGCATTTTTTCTCCCACAGTTTTCACAAGCGATTTTCTGCCAAAAATCGGCAAGTAAATCGACGAGTACTCAATCTGATTTCGACAAGTTTTTCCTGCCCTAGGCTCACAAGTAAACCTAGGAGTTACTCGCTAGGGTTTTAAACCCATGAGTACTCGCTGAGTACTCACAAGCTCAGCGAGTACTCATCGGGTCTGTAAACTATGGTTCAAATGAAGTCCTAGTTTCCCCACAAATATTTTTTATGGGGCTACTACCATCAACATGAGGCTTCAAGTGGCAAAGGAATCATTGAGATGTATTCTGAAATTCTAATTGCAATTTCAAAGTCGAGGTAACTAATGAAAAAATTTATTTATATGTAATCTTTATTTGCAACTTCTCTTGCTTACATAATATTATATAATCTTAGGTTTCTGGAAACAACTGCATTTGTGAATTAAATGCATTATGTTGTTCCTATGTCTTTTTCTTATGAAATTAGCTAACATAGAGTTTCCACAATGCTGGAAATAAAATAAACTTGAAGCAATGAACAAGAAAACTGAAAAGTAAACTGCAGTAGCACTTGTCACCATGACACCATGTTTATCTTTGAGAACCCCACTGTGAGGGAAAACTCCAGCAAAAATATGGGTTGTGCCTCCTCCAACCATCAAGATGTAGATTACATTAAATGGTTCAACTATGGAGCATCATGGGACGACCATGTGATGACAACTACCCTACAATGGTATCCATAACTTGCTTTGCAAAATTATACAAATCAAACAGGTAATTCTTCTATACACACTACACACTGTTGCAATTGTGTGTCATTACATGCATCTGATATCCATATTTATGCATACAAGGAATAAACAGACCATTAGAGACACCACGTGGTTAGTCAAAACTCAACAGTTCGATATTTGCATTGGTGATGCCTACATCTGTGTGGTTTGTTCTTCACTCTGCCATTTTACAACGAGTTCAAACCCAGTCAAAGATGTCAAAGAAGTTTGGCACAAACAGAACTCATTACCATCTGACAAGATTGCCTGGCACATGTACCTTGACTGTTTCAAGGCCCTGTTGACTGCATACTGTTGAATCTGGCTTGGGGGTGAAGAGGTTGTTTTCTTCTAAATACAAGTTGATGAGTTTGGCATGGGGTAAACTCTTTAAGAGGACCTTGTTCTAAAATGTTGAATCCACTGTGGGTTTTTGTGGGTTTGAAAACTCCCCAAAACCTTTTTGTGCCCATGCGATCACACTTGTTTGAGACATTTTTCCAAACAGTTCACTGCCTTGTCTATGCTACCACAATTTTCATACATGTCTACCATTACAACTTCAAAAAGTTCTTAAGTCTCATTACTAAAAGAAATTTGCAAATTATAGTGCTACAGCCAAATAGACAACCAAAAGTTTTTCATATTTCTGCCTTCCGAGAATTTATCATGCAACTCTGCTAGACAGCCAGTTTTTAATGCATCTCCTTCCAAATAACGTGCACAGGTAGACATGTATACAAAACGCGGAAGCATAGACAACGCACGTAAACTGTTTTACAGAATGCCTAAAGAAATGATTGCAAGATATTCACAAAATGAAATTTTTGAAAAGATTTTTGAAACTTTCAAGCAAAACAATTGGCAGCTGTTGAGCCAACTTCCATAACCTTTGTCAACATCGTCCCTGCCTGTGCCAAGGCAAGATCTTTTGGAACAGGGTATGAGCAACCATCAAAGCATAAAGGATCAAAAGTTTTTGTCAAATGTAGTTACAACAGCCCTGGTAGACGTGTATGCAAAATGTAGAAGCATAGACAAGGCAAGTGAATTGTTTGACAGAATGTCTCAGAGATGTGGTCTCATAGACTACAATTGTTGCAGAATATGCACAAAATGGATTTGTTGATAGGTCTTTAGAAATTTTCAAGATAACTTAATTGACAGGTGTGAAGCTAGACTTGACAACCTTTGCTAGCATCCTCTCTACCTCTGCTAAAATGGGAGTTTTGGAACAGGCTATGGCCATCCATCAAAGCATAATGGAAAAGGGATTTTGTCAGAAGTTACAGTTGCAATTGCCCTGTTAGACATGCATGAAAAATGTGTAACCATAAACAGAGGCACGTGATCTCTGAATTCCTCCAAATCAGTGAAACCAGAAAGGCATGAGTTCAAAAAAATGCCTCAAGGAAGTATGCTCTCACCTGAATCAGGACCGTGATCTAATACCAAAGCTTTAACCTTTAATTTTTGCAGGGAATGCTGATAAAATCCATGGGATGACATTAAAGATGAATGGGCCATATATTTTATTGAGAAGAAAGTTACAGAAAATGCAAATGAAACAAAGAAATTTTTAAGTGCAAATTCCATTAAACAAGATACATTGAATCAAAGATTTTATTGAGCAGCAGAAAATGCAAGTGGAACAAGATACATTGAATCACAGCTAATTGCAAGAGTCATCTCATACCTCTAAATGGTAAAAAACCCCCGAGTCTCACCTCTATCTGCCAAGCAAGCTTTCCATGCCCATTTGAGAGCCGATTAAAGGATGCTCTGGTATGCATGAATGCGAAATGTGGAAACATAGACAACGCACACGAATCACTTTGAAAAACCCCAACAAATTAACCTCTGCACGTGCCCAGAAAGTTGTATTATAAGGTGTCAAATATACTGCTAAACAACAAGGCATGATCACACGCGTGGATACCCTTTTCCCCGCCCTTCGCTGGACCAGCTCAAACATTAGATTTGATTTTAATTTTTCCCTCCGCTCGCTTCTGATTCGTGAGAAGATTGTATCTTTTAAATTTGTAAATGGAAAAACCCCAAAACCCCAGCAGAAAATGGACCAGCTAATCAGAAAATTAAACGAGAATAACAGAAATGATAGTTTAATAGCGAAATTCATTTGCACCATAGGTTAAAAGATTTTACTCGACTCCCGAAGAACAATTAATTGAAAAACTTGTGCACCGAAAACATTAGTCTCCACCTATAAATAGGCCGGGACTAATAAGGCAATCCCGATCCTGATTGATGCTACCATAGTTGAAGCAACGTGGTTCCATACATTCTAAATGAAAATATCTCATTTCTAAAGAGAAAGAAAACAATGCTAACAAAAACTTAAATGCATTAGTAAGAAAATAATGGCAAAATCACAATCTAACAAATTTGTTTACCATGGGAAACCTTTCTAAGTATAAACCTAGCAAAAAAACAAAGCTCACTTACTGAATGCGTCAACTGGTTAGAATACAATAAAATACTTTATACTAGTGTTTAATCTTAATCCATATGCAAAAATTTACAGGCAAATTAGTATAGGAAAATGTTCAGCAGTATTACATTACAACAGGTATAAAATTATGGGTTGAAAAAAGATACCTGTAAGGACCGAAGGCAGGGGCATTGCCTGTACCTTACTAATTGTGACACCAAACACGGTCCATATGGTGTGTAAAACATGCAAACTATAAAACTCATATCAACAAGGAAATTCATAAGGAAACATCAATGTCTTAGTTCAGCATATTTGATGGTTGAGACAACTGTAACATATATGGTCCCATACACCCCTGGGTTTCATGAAAATAACTAAATCATTTTATTTTCTTTCTTCATTCTGAAAATCATGACAGAACAGGCAATGCACTTAAAACCATTTCATTTTCTTTCGATCATTCTAAAAATGGTGCCCCCATCCCATGCGTCAGGGCCACACCCGTATCTACTGTTCACTGGCATGAACACTTCTAACAACAAAATTTCCCGCATTAAATTGTCATTGAGAATAAATTTTAAATTTAAGCTTGAGCCACGTTTGCAGTCTTCAAACATCCCTCAGAAAAGACACGACGACTTATGTAGTCCGCTAAACACTTCACAATAAAAGGTATTCAGAGAATTCAAAAACCCACATAAAGAAACTGTGCTACGCAGAAAAAGAAAAAAACTAAAAAGTAGTAAAACCTGCTTAGCAACTATCTCGTGGTCCGTGGCAGAGGGTACTTCATAGCGCCCAATTTTGGCGAGCGTTGGCTCCAGAAGATACCCTATGAATGCCTGTATGCTGTCCTCCTTTGGTGGCATTTCATCATCCATTTCCATCTTCTCTCTTTCCTTCCCCTCCAAACAAAACCACCCAACACTATTTCCAGACGGCACAGAAATGGTACAAGCCACGTCTAGCAGAACATGTAAAGGTAGAGCTCCTTCTAAACATGCATGGCTTTTCCTACAGTTGGTGAAGAAAAACCTCCTGCTTTTCCAGATAAAGAAACAGTAACAAGGAATGTGCGCACACTGCTGAATTTGGAACCTCGACGCTGTTAATAAACTTCAAATTTCGTCTGATGGGTTTCGTTGGCTCCCTCGCTTTTCCATTTATTATTAGTAATTACAGATCATTGCATTTCATATTGGTATTTCGTGATACGAGGTCACAATTATTACATGATTATGGTATTGATTTTGTAATCTTAAGTAGTGAAGAAAGTGTGCGACGTCACATCTGGGCGAACTTGAAAATTATGAAAACGCATGGACACGCTCATCAATATCGTGCTGTAGGAAGAGTTAGTTTTTAAACTGTTTGTCTGTTCGGGGAAAAATATGATTCCAATTATCTCTGATTTGAAAACATGTTTTAATATTAGCTTATTTATCTTATAATAATCTATATAAATAATGCTGAGTATATGGATTGTTGTGAGTATCAAATAGTAAAATTTATATTACATTTATATTATTAATATGTAATATTATATTATGTCTACATAAATATTTGTATTTTTCTTTTATAATTCTTTAACTATTTAATTTGAAAATAATTCGTTAAAATTTTTATTATATGCAATGTATTATTTAAATATTATGATTCAAAAGATATCTTCCCCAAAGGTAATTAAAGGAAATATTACATTTGACTTTGTGTTAAGACTATCAAATACAAACCAACCTAACTATCAAACTTTCTTTGAAACCAAAGGCTATTAATGATCTTTTTTTCTAGTAGTTCTTAGTCAATGAGTTTTTGGCTCCATTAGCAGAATATCTCAAAGGCTTGATTATGTTCTCATGTCTCGTATTGCCAAAATTCTTTAGTTCATTCATTAATTTTGTTTCTCTAAATTTTGCATAATTTGTTTTCCTATTGTTTGGCAATCACTTATTATAGTTTCTTAAAAGGCCAAAAAGTATCCATTCAATGCAGAAGCATACCATTGCATAAATTTTTCAACAAAAAAAATCATAACAAGAATATACGTTCATAATCAATCAAGTATTATCTATCCTTGTCATCATGTTTTCGAAAAAATTTATATAGTCAGATGTTTAGTCCTCTTGGAAATTCTTGAATAAGTAATCGAAGTGTGGCAGTGATCCATAAGGATCAGGACATAAAATATTTAAGTCAATTGGGTTTGGAGAAAAGACCGAGACAGGAACAAAATGACAGACATAAAACTAATGAAAGAGTAAGGACAATTTTGCAGTTTATGGGTTGTTCCATTGCCTACATTTGCAAGGATGAATCTACACAAGACAGAACCACATTTGCAAGTTCAAACCCACAGCTACAGAATTGTGCTAGATTGTTGAAATATTAGAACCGAAATAAAATAGTGTCCTTTATGAGAACTCTTTAAGGCACAAAAGAATGCTTCATCATATACAGCAACTACAAATAGAGGTGGAAAGTATGTGATTTGGCATGGGGGGAAAGATTTAACATTTTATTAAGGAGACTTGGAAGAATTCAGATGTTCATTGTATGTAAAGGCTTGAAAGATTAGTAGAGGAACTGTTGTACTCACCTCTTGTACTTGTTCTTTCAATTAGTTCCACCAAAGGTAGATGAGCAATTGCTACTATAAAGATGGTTTTTACCCTCAAAAATTTTCCAAGGTGAAAATTCTACATTATTTGTGTTGAATCTTTCATTTCCTAGGATTTTTATTTTGATTTTCAACAACATTCATGTCTTTTTAATACAGTCATTTGTTGGAGGTTATCATTCATGTTGATCCACAACCCTTTGAATATTATAAAATAATGAAGGTTTCCTATCACAATGCTCGTTGAATTGTCCTAATACAAACATTGCCAAATGTAATAAAGTTAGGGATTCATCTTTATATGTCACCCCTGATCCCCTTGCTTTCATATCTTCCCCATCCCAAAATACTAAGTCCACCAAGGTGAAGATCATCAACATAGGATGCATAGAATAGGAGTTAAATAATTATTTTCATGTTGGAAAACTACCTCTCTGTCTCCATGATCATGTTGTTGAGCTCAATCTGGAGGTAAGAAATGTGATTTCATTTGGAGTTTGATTCTTTTTTATTTTTTCTCCTTTTTGTTTTGTTTGATTTCAACTTGCATAATTGTAACTAAAACTACTTAACTAATTATTATTATTTGTACTTATTAAGTAATTAAATCACATTTTTTATACCCAAGGTTTTAAAAAAGTCACTCTAATGATAAAATAATTGTAAATATTACTTGAACTACACTTCATAAATCACTTTAATATTGATAAATGAATACAATAGAAATCAAATATATTACATTCTTCAATAATGACATATACATTTCCTAAAAAATTCTCTTATTATAATTTTCAAAAAACAAATACTAACCATTACATAACACTTATTATTATCATTATTTTTTAATATTAAAATAAATTATTTCTCTATATCTTGTATTTTTTCTGGCATCCATATTCCTAAAGAAAGTTTATTATATTTATTTCATGTGCAAGCCAACCTTCATAGAGGGGGTCAAATTTTGACGTGAATTGGTGGAATGGGTCTGAATGAAAGAAACAAACATCAAAGGCTAACTATATATTTACTAAACATTTATTTTAATCATTTGTGCAAAATTTTCCTAAAATGTTGACCGTATTTTACGGTTAATATGAACATTTATTGAGAGGTTAAAAGAAATGATACGACAATCAAATTAATAATATAACGAGCTTTCTACATAGCCCTCTCCACAAAATTACCAACTTTATACGAAAATAGTAAAACTATCGAAGAAGTACATTTAAAACTTAATCAAACAATAATTAAAAATTCTCTAATAATTACATGAATTGATATCCATGTGAATATGGCAATCGTCCCAATGGTCATGCTTATTTGTTCAACTAAAGTTGGTTGTCAACTGGTAAAAATTGTTTTGCGATGGAAGTTTTTATGTATACGAAAATTCACGAGAAAATGTCATTGTAGTGGAACGCCTCTCGACATAATTAAAGGGAAATAACATTTCCCTAAGTTAATTTAGGCAGGGTCATTTCCTTTGCGTAAAAAGTGGGAGGAAATGTATAAATGTAGATAAGACATAAAGACAAATAAATATAGATAAATATATTAATTTTGCATAGACATTTATTATGTTTTAGTGTTTTTATTTTCTTATAGTTGTGAATGTAGAAGACATGTGAGCAAATTTAAGTGGTTTTTTCCTTTGTCAAAAATTATCTAAGTGATATCTTTTATCATCCCTCATATGTTTATCAATGTATTGGGTGTTGCAAAATCTCTAAAAAAATGTAAGTGTGGGATGTTTTGGGTCATTTTTCTAATTTGTTTGTCTCGGTTGTTTAGGATGTGGGATGGGCACACGTCATACTTGGTACCACATCAAAGGTATTCCTCAATCATGCAAGGATTTTTCAGGAGTTGTCATTATAGATGTGAAGAAGGAAATACTTGGGTATAGGGATGAGCAAAAGTTCAACTCTTAAAAGATGCATAGGGGAAAATGTCGGGCTTGTGGGATTATGATGACAAGGAACACATACCTAGAGATCCCTATGTGTTTATTAATGCATTTGATGTTGCAAAACCTAAAAAAGTGGAAGTGTGGGATGTTTTGGGTCATTTCTCTAATTTGTTTGCCTTAGTTGTTTTGGGACGTGGGATGGCCATACCTCGTACTTGTTACCATATTAAAGGTATTATCAAATCATACAAGGACTTTTTGGGATTCAAGTATCAAAGATGTGAAGGAGGGAGTAATCAAGTATGAGAATGAGCAAAAGTCTAACTTTGAAAAGATGCATAGGGGAAATTTTCAAACTTGTGGGCTCAGGGATAACCAGGAACACATACCTAAAGATCCCTATGTGTTTATCAATGTGTTGGATGTTGCAAAAAAAATTAAAAAAATAATTGTGTGATGTTTTGTCATTTCTATAAAAAAAATTCCTTAGTTATTTTAGGGTGAAAGATGAACACACCTCATACTTGGTACCACATTAAAGGTTTTCTCACATCATGCAAGGATTTATTGAGATCCAAGCTCAAAGATGTGGAAAGAGTATTAGGATATAGGGATGAGCAGAAGTCTGACTCTAAAAGGACACATAGGGGAAAACATTAGACTTGTGGGATCAAGGATGATAAGAAACACATACTTGAAGAGTCACGCATATTTATTAATGTGTTGGATCTTACAAAATCTAAAAAAGTGTAAGTCTGGGATATTTTGGGTCATTTTCAAATTTGTTTTCCTTAGTTGTTTTGGGATATGAGACAAGCATGCCTCATACTTGGTACCACATTAACGGTATTCACACATCATGTAAGAAGTTTTCAAGAGTTGAGCATTGAAGATACAAAGAAGGAAGTACTCAAGTATAGGGATGAGTGAAAAATTGACTCTAAAAAGATTCATACGGAGAAACATCAAACTCGTGGGATCGGGGATGACAAGGAACACATGCTCAAATAGAGGTAAGGCTAAAATGTGAACTCTAAACCGAATTGAAGCATGGCTCAAATTTCTTAACCAACGTAGGTTGATAATAGTTCCATTATTTTGGGGAATAGGGAATGGACATACCTCATACTTGGTACCACATTGAAGGTATTTCCACATCTCCAACTTTGATAGGATACATGCAGGGAGTTGTCGAGAGTTGGGCATTGGAGATGGCAAGGAGGAAGTACTCAATTATAGGGATGAGTGAAATTATACCTTCAAAAAATACATGAGGGGAGTTTAGGAGATTAGGAGATGATCATACCTTATACTTGGTTCCACATTAAAGGTATGCATGCATCTCTAAATCTGATATGAGTCATGCAAGGAGTTGTTGAGAGTCAAGCATCAAAGATGCCAAGGAGGAAGTACTTTGGTATAGGGATGAGTAATAGTCTAGCTCTAAAAAATAGAATAGGGGAAAATGTCAAACTTTAGAGATCAGGGATGATAAGGAACACATATCTAAATAGAGGTAAGATTGAAACATTGACTCTAAAAAATTGTGTAAAAGAAATCGTCATAATTTAGGGTTTGAGAATGACAAGGAATAAATACCCTAATAGAAGTAAGTTTGAACCTCTAATCAAAAAAAGGTAACTTAGTGAAAATTATTGGGGATCATAATTCAAGGGTATGAATGAATTGATACTCTAATAAATAAATTCCCAAAAATCACTAAAATACTTAATTCAAAGATTGAAGAATTGAATTTTAACTAAAATACATGCAAATGTATCACAAAAATATAGGATATGTGCAAGGAGTTGTCAAGATTTTCATGTATAGAAATTAGTGAAAATATAACTCTAAAAAGGTGCATAGGGGAAAACATCAAACTTTAAGGATCAGGGATGACATGCAACACATACCCAAAAAGAGTTAAAGTAAAAAATTTAAATAGAAGAAGATGTATAGAAGGAATGGTCGAAGTTCAAGGTTTTAAGATGGCAAGGACTTGAATTGAAGTGTGGCTTGAAATACTTAACCAAGGGAAGTTTAAAAGAGTTTGAGTTTTAGGGATCAAGAGATGGGAATACCTTATGCTTGGTACCACATGAAATATATTCCCACATCTTTGACTTTGATACGATACATGCAAGGAGTTTTCAAGATTCAAACATTAGAGATGTAGAGGAGGAAGTATTCAAGTATAGGGATGAGTAACAGTTTGACTTTGAAAAATGCATAAGAGGGGTTTTGGTGATCAGGAGATAGGTATACCTCTATTGCAAGTATGAAGGTGTTGTCATTGATGTCAACAAAAATTCTACTAACTGGTTTTGTCATTGATGTCAACTATGTGTTGATGAAGTTTGTTGCGTGATGAAGATGTTGAGGATATTGAGAAAATTGTGAAAAAGAAAATATATTGTTGTGGGTTGTGCATGTGTAGTTGAGATATTAAGGAAGTGTTGTGAGTACGTGGAGCTATCTTTTGTTGCAGTTTCTAAAGATGAGTTGGAATGAAGTAATGAGTTGAGATGATGTCTCAAGTACTTGTTTTTCAAGTGCTTTTGAGAAAATTTGATAAATAGAGAAAACAATGTTGTGCAAGTGTTTAGAACGTGCTCTAGGACGTGCTCTATGTTTCTTTTGTGTTGATGTTATTCTTGTACAAATTTGATATGTTGTTCAAGGTTGTTAGAGGTTGCTATGTTTAGAATTTGGGTTTCTGGATCATTGTACAAAGTGAGATATTTTCACCAATGTGTGAACTAGTTTTTTAGAGAGTTTTTCTATAGCCCAGGAGAAATGTATTTGCTTTGTGTTTCTCCACAGTTTGGCTTCAGGTTGTGCGGATTTGGGAAGTTGCTTATAATGTTTTTATCTTTCAGAATTCAAGGTTTCACTTGATTTGGTATAGTACAATGTGTGTTTCATGCATCAGTGTGCAAATAAAGTTTATCAGATGTTTTGGGTTGAAGTATTTTTATGTTGCAAGTTTGGATGAAGTGTTTGTTGGATCTCAAGTGGTTTGAAGTTTATTCTAGATTGTGTTCAAGTGAATTTTTTTGTTTGAAAGTTACAAATTGATTTAAGGAAGTGTGTACTTAATGTTTATGGTGTTTGAGGTGTGTTTGGATCTATTTTGGGTCCTAAATAAGGATTTATATGGGTTTCCTTCATTCATATCCACTGCGGGAATGTTTAGGTGTTGACCTAATTTGAATTTGTAAGTATAACGGATAGTTGTCAACCTTGGAGAAGGTTTTTGAGGGTGAGGTTGATATAAATAAGAGTAACATTGTTGTGAGATGCAAGAGAGAGATAATATAGATGTGAGATCAATGTGAGTGATGTGTGTGATACAAATTCGAGTAGAGCAGTGTGAAATTCAAGTGTTGGATTCTTGAAGGCAGTGAGTTAAAGGTGCCCGAAATCTTTCATACAAGGTTGTGAAAGTGTTGGAGCATTTGTGGTGGATTCCTTGTTGCATTGAGAAGTTTTTCTCCATGTAACATTTCTCTTCTATCTTCTTGTGTTCTTTCTATGGCAATGAGACTTGGCTACGATCCTTTTTAGACAGTGTGTCCTATTCTGGCAGTGAGCCCTTGTACTAGTTTCAAGCTATTACTTATATTGTGAGTTAATACTCACTGTGGTTTTTCCCTCATTGGGTTTTCCATGTAAATATGGTGTTCTCTTGTGTATGGTGTTGTTATTTCAGTTTATGTTATCTACATTTCATGTTTAATCACTTTAAACAGAATAAGGGTTTAATGAATGCATGTGGATCTGATTACTGTTGAGGGCTTTGATGTTTTAATTTTCTACAGCTGATTCACCCCCCCTCTTAGTTGTCTTGTTCAGTCAACAACCTCGCCCTTGTTACCACATTAAAATTATTCTCACATATTTAACTCTAATAGGATGCATGCATGAAGTTGTCAAGATTTGGGCATCAAAGATGGCAAGAGAAAGTACTCGAGTCTAGGGATGAGAGAAATTTTGACTCTAAAAATAAATAGGGGAAAAGTTAGAATTTAATAATTTAGGGATCAATTATGACAAGGAACATGTACCTAGATAGAGGTAAGTCCTAAACTCTAACTTTGAAAATATATATAAAACAAATCATCAAAATTTGTGGTTCAAGAATGAGAAGGAACAAGTACCCAAATAGAAGTAAGGTTGAACCTCTAATTTTCAAAATTAACTAGTGAAAAATATTGGGGATATAATTTGGGGGTATCAATGAATCAATACTCAAGTAAGGATATACCCAAAACTCTAGCATTGGAATACTTAATGCAAATATTAAAGAATCAAAGTTTGGTTGAAATGCATACAAAGGAATTATATAGAGGAAAACATCAAACTTCAAGGATTAGGGATGACAACGAACACATACCTAGATAGAGGTAAGGCCAAAAATTTGACTCTAAAAACATGTATAGAAGGAATCACTGGAATTCAAGATTTGAGGATGACAAAGAACAAGTAACCAAATGGAAGTAAGTTCAAATCTTTGATTCTAAAAAGTAACCTATTTAAAACTTTAAATACCACTTATAACTCTACGATGGAATGTACACACAATTTTCTCATTCTTGAACAATACAACCATATTTTAGAATGTACTATAATTAAAGGTTTTATTGTGCAAATAATAGACTACACTTCAAGATGTTCAATAAATTCATGTACATCAATATTCACTTGCCATAAATTTGTGTATCCCATGTTTCCATTTGATCATGTTTATTTCAACTATAATATTTTTATTGTAGGACAATTATAATTAATTTCTTGAAGGTGATTTCAAACAATGTAACCATTATTGGAGCTCCTCTTCCTTTATTAAAAAGTTCAAGATGAATTCCATTAGTAAAATTCCAAGCCTCATTCAAATCATTCCCATCTCAACCATTCTCATCTAGAGAACATTTATAATCTAATATTCATAAATTCACCCCTACAATTGAACTCATCCTAATTAGGTCATTGATCACATCCATCATAAAACTTGTCCATTGAAGGTTGAACCCTATCAAAAACTATACTTCGTGAATTCAAAAATACTAAAGGCAAGGGGAAAGTTTTTATTTTGACTTGATAGACAAAGAAAGTGGTGAAATATATATAACTTGTTTTAATGAAGTTATACATGAATTTTATGATGTTGTTCAGTCCAATAATTGTTGTCATCTCCAATGGTCGCATAAAAATAACCAACACAAAGTACACTCCCTCCACTTCAATAAAATCTACCATAAATAATTTTATTTTATAAACATAAATGAGCTATATTTAATGCCTATTAATTCTCATATTGAAGTTATTGTTATAAATTTGTCCATTTCCCCTACCTCGATAAATTGCAAAGCACTTACCTTGCCTTCCCAACCATTGTTAAAGAAACAAACCACCTCATACAATTTTAAAATCCTATGAATATATCTACAATTATAGATCAACCCTTCCTTGAAATAGAATAATATATATGTGAAAGCCACAATGTGTCAATCCTACAATTGTACAAATCTTATTACCTCTTGCCCATTGTTACTGGAAAATAAAAAAATGCAAGAAAAAAATTGTCAAAAATTAAAATAATACTTGGTGGTGTCCAAAGTATTGTGTTGATATCTCTAAATTTGACTTTATTTATGTGCTAAAATTTGATCCAAACTATGACACAAGTGAAATGGTGAATGCTACTTTATTTGAAGAACCAACCAATGCAATATTGGGTGTTGGAGCCAAATATTTCAAGATTCTACTTTAACAATACTAAAAATGACAAACCAAACTACATGATTTAATGTAATTATGGTCACTTGAATCTTCAAACCCAATGATCCCTTCCACATAAAGAGCTAATGTTGATTTTAAACCTATTCTTTTCATCCATGCAATATTAAAATACATTTCAAAATATGCAACTAAAGATTAGCATAGGTCTCAAAAAACCATGATATACTAACTTGCATATTATCCAACCTTAACTTGGATAAGTTAATCTCATTTTCATTGTGCAAGTTACTTAGTGACTACATTTTCAATCATGATATCAATACATAGGAAACTTTTCACTTAGTATTAAAACTACTCCTTTCTATATGCAAACAAGTCATTTGTTTCTTTGATTGCAAACCAAAACAACCTCAAACATGTCCCTATCTATAATGACCATAGTTTTCTATTTTTAAGGTTCATTAATACATATATGGAATGAGGTCTATAGAATTGCAAATAATGCCAATTATTGAAGCAACACAAAATTGGATATTTGTACCATCATATAAGACCAACAGATGGAAACAACATACAATATCAAATATTATTTGAGTATCACCTCAATTCACTAACATCCCTACAAGAGATGTTGCAATATTTGAATCATTCTACTAGAATGAATTATTATTACACCATCCCTTTAGGAGAATTCATAATTATTTTGGATCATCAATGCAATATATTATTTACTTGAGTGATAATTCAATACTTTCCTCAACACTAAATAGAAGTCTAGTGGTTGTTGCATTAATATTGTTGGATCTAATTCCTTTTGTGAAATATGTGGTGAGTGCACCTTAGCTAATATCAAATATAAGTTTGGTTGGTTTACTTGGAGTAATTGACAAAGAGGTAGTGACTATATTTTGATTCACTTAGATAGGTTCTCAGTTAACTTTGATTGGATTTTGCATCATATTCCCTTTGACTCTCAAGTTATCCATTTCGGTGGTTCAAAACACTACCCTATTAAGATTGTCATTAATGGAAACAAGCATCCCAAGGGGAGTTTTTTTTTTTAAAATGAGATCCTATCCTTTTATATAGTCTTGAAGGATTAGTGGAGGTGGGATGCAAGGGGTAGTTGTCATTTTGTTTTGCAACAAAAGCTTTTTAAGGTTAAAATAAATATTATAGATTGGAATATAGCTAGGTTTATATACTTTTTGGATAAAAAGCTTCAAGTGGAGTCTTTTTTATGTTTTTTAATCTTTGAAGGCTAATGTTGGGGTGGATAAGAATCGATGTACTTTAGCCAACAATTTAAGAAATACACACAAAAACATTTTATAGATGGAAGAGTCATTTGGAAATGGAAGTCCAAGGCTAGTTGGTTGTAGGAAGGTGACCAAAACAATATTTTTTTCATATTTCCAGTAAATTTTGTAGATAACATAACATAATCTATAATATGTACTACCCCAAAATATCTAATCAAAAAATTGTAATTTATACAAGTTTTGGTGCATATGATTTTTTTTAAATAGTTTCCAAGCTAGTTGGACTAGTTATGTTTTACAACTTGTTGAAGGAATATGATAAATAATTATTATAACATTAACTCCACAATTCAAACATTAATGACTTCAAATATACAAAACTATTGCATAATGTAATGCACAAATAATACTATTTTTATTTAGTTCAATATATTATTATTTTTATTCAAGGGGTAAATGCTTTTGACTCAGAGCTATGAATTATTGAGGTCACAAATGAGGAACCTCATCCCCAATACAACCACTCAACAATGCCACCCCAATGGGGTTTGAACCTTGGTGGTAAGAACAAGAACACCACCTTTAAACCATCACACCATGCCAATATTGGCAATTCAATATATTGTTGTTAAAAAATGATACGATCTAAAATTTCTTACATCTTTTACAAATCAACAATATTAACAAGCCCACATTGCTGACCTATATTGTGGAACATTCAAACACCAATCAACAACTCTCATTTTTTAATCTTCTTTAAGTTCTACAACCTCTCTCTCTCTCTCCTTTGTACAACAAGTTAGGAAATGTATTGCAATATCATAAAGAGATGTGACCTCCTTTGGAATGAGCACAACAACCTTGGATGAGGTGGAATCCCCCTTTTTGACTTTGGTGCTAACCTTTTAAATCCTTTGAAGGTTGGAGAACTTGCAAGGCTTTAAAAGTCTTCTATAATGTATTGCCCCTTCTTCCTTTCTTAATAAATATACGACAATCTCTAAAGTATGTGGGAAATGGTATGACTAGGTGATGCCCGATACAAATAAAATATATGATTTTTAATTCAATTTTTCATTGCACATATTGCACTTGCAGCTTCTACACTTTCCACCATAGCACACACACACAAATACAAATTTATTATTTTCTTACAAATATCAATAAATTTGTACCTAAAAATTTGGAACCTATAGTTGACAACAAATTCTTTATTTCTTTATTAAATTCAAATGTGAATCCTATGAAAATCCACCATTCATTTGACTAGGAAGAAATCTTCCATCTTCAAAGTCAAATGCCTCTAGGGTTTAAGGTTGAACTTGTAACACAAACTTGTAAATGAGAGATGAAAGTGTTCAAGATGTCAAAATGATCGCCTTCATTCTTATTTTATAATTTCTTAGGGAACTTTCAAGAAGTTACAATTTAAATTCACCTTTATTAAATAATAATATTTTTGGCCCACATGAAGTAACTTTGTATTATTTTGGCCTTTTGAATAAAAGAAATTTATAAAATTAATTAAATATAAGTCATCTACAACTTAATTTAATTTATTAAAATATTCCCTTTTTAATTCTTTGAATTAGCCTACAGAAGGAAAATAGACCAATGAAACTCCTCTAAATGCCTAGGACAAAGAAGGGGACATTACAATCCTCCCTCCCTAAAATAGCTTTTCCTCAAACAATTGCAAATTTGGGTGTTGAAGAATCTTCTCTCCTTCCCATGTGGCATTTTCTGCAAGAAAATCCTTTTAACGAACTAATTATTCCTAAATATTCTTATCCTTAGTTTCTTCTCCTTAACATTGATGATGGCTTCCAAAATCAAGACCAGTTTTCCCTCCTCATCCAATGGTGGTAACTCTACATTGGGTGTAATATGCTACCCCAGTTCATTTTTTAGGCAAGAAACATAGAATTCATTATGAACATTATTGTGCTTCAATAGCTCCAACTCTTAGGCAACATCCCCACCCTCTGTATATTCTTGTATGGGGCATAAAACTTGGGTTTCAATTTTTTGGCACCACTCCTCTTAAGTGAGGATTTCCTATAAGGTTGCAACTGTAGACATGCCATATCTCAAACATTAAAGGTCCTTTCAATCATGTGCTTATCTTCATACACCTTTTTTTGGTTATGAGCTTGTGAGATATTCTCTTTTGGAGCCTTCATAATATTTGTATGCTTATACATCCAATATTTACCCTAAGATGCTCTACTATTTGCAATAATTAATTTTTAAAAAGAGGTGAAATCCTATCCACATAAATAACTGAAGGGTTTCATACTTATATGCATATGATAAGTGGTGTTATAACAATGTTCAACTAGATACAACCATTTGACCTGATCCTTTTGGTAGCCAGCTATGTAGTTCCTTAAGTACCCCTAAACCCACTTATTCACTATTTTTGTCTATCCATTAGTGTATGGGTGGTAACTTATGCTCAGTTTCAACTTTATACATGTTAGTCTAAAGATCTCCTACCAAAAAACACTAAGAAAATTATTATCCTGGTCATTGACGATGTTTATAGGCAATCCATGGAGCCTAAACACCTCTTTAAAGAATAAATTTGTCACTTGCAATGCCTTATATTTAGAGAATATGGCATAGAAAGGTGCATAGTTGGTTAATATGTCCACCACCACATAAATATAATCTCTACCTTGCACCTTGGGTAACCCTACAATCCATCGATATATTGTCCCATTTCTAATTAGGGATAGGCAAGGGCTACAATGAACCTGTTGGGAAAGTATGCTTTAATTTATTTTTCTAGTAGAAAACACACTCTCGAATGTGTCTGAGGACATCATCCTTCAACTCCCTCCAAGAAAACCTCTTTCTCACCTATCTATAAGTTTTGAAGTATCCCTAATGGCTTGCTAGTGGAGTATCATGAACAAACCTAAGAATATTTTTCTTCATTTTTTATTCAAGCACCAAATAGATTTTATCATTATAAAAAATGATTCCATAAATTACATTAAACTAATCATATTGAATCTTAGCATCCATAATTTTACAAGTCAAATTTTTCTTAGAGTATTCAACTAAAAGGGATTTCTAATCTGTTGAAATCTCAAGCATAGCACACAAAGTCAGTTTCCTAGATAAAACATCTACTACCACATTTTTATTCTCTTTAACATACTCAATATCAAAATTATAAGCTTTTAATTTTCTTACCCACTTTTGTTACCTATCATTCAAGTCCTTTTTCCCAAGAAAGTATTTCAAGTTGTTATGATTAGTCCTTACCGCATACTTCCCTTGAACTAGATATTGTTTGAACTTGGCCAAGGTGTGCACAACATGAGCATTTCCTTGTCATAGGTAGAGTAGTGCCTCTCAAAATAACTAAGTTTCTTAATCTCATAGGATATAAGATTCTTATTCTATATAATCACCTCTAAATTTCTCTCATGAAGCATCACACTCTAGAACAAAAGGTTTAGAGAAATCAAGAAGTGCTAGAACTAGACAAGTGCTCATTGCCTTCTTAAGATGTTCAAATAACTATTATGTTGAATTTGACCAAGAAAATGATTGTTTCTTCCTCAAATTTATGGGAGGTGTAGTGAGTTGTGAAAACCTCTTCGTGAGCCTCTTGTAATAATTTCACAATCTAAGGAAGCATCTCAAGTGTTTCATAGTATTTGGTGGGAGCTAATCAAGGATAGCCTGAATCTCCTTATAATCCACCTTAACTCTATTAGATCCAATTACATGACCCAATTATAGTATCTTTGTCATCTTGAATTTACACTTGGATGCCTTAACAAACAAGGATTAAGCCTCCATAATACCCAATAACTCATCACTATGTTGAAGTTGGTCTTCTCAAGTTTTATTGTAAATCAAAATATCATCAAATAATACAAGCACAAACTTCATCAACTACCCATTAAGCATGTGGTTCATGTAGGACTAAAATGTTACAAGGGCATTGGTCAATCCAAAGTGAATGACCAATAATTTGTAATGCCCATAGTGGCACCTAAAAGTTGTCTTATGTATGTATTCCTCCCTCACTCTGAACTTGTGATACTCAGATCAAAGATCAATCTTAGAGAAGTAGATTATTCTATGAAGCTCATCAATCATCTCATTGATCTTAGGAATTATGAATTGGTGAGGTTACAAATAGGGGACCTCATCCCCAATATAAATTCTCAATAATTACACCCCAATGGGGTTTGAACCTCGATGAAAAGAATAATAACACAACTTAACCATCGCACCATGTCAATATTGAAAAATCTAGAATAGACTGAATATCTCCATGATGTATCTTCTTTTTATTAGAAGGGACCTTAGAAGAAATTAAGCATTGATATGCCTAAGAAATATCACCATGATGAAAGATATTCTCCATTCTCTTCACTATAGTGATTCTAAGTGAACTATTTGACACGAGCCACAAAAAACAACTGTCTTCCCATCTACTTTGAACTTTAGCTCCATAGTCTGAAAGTTCTATGAATACTTTCCTAATCAAAATAACAACTAAACCCCCAAAACATCATTAGTCTCTCCAATTCCTACCACATAAAAACATCAATCACTATATAGTTATCAAAGGCAATGCTTAACATGAGAATCCTCTTGGTAAATCAATCTACCGCCATCATACTGAAGCCCTCAAAATCCTTTGTATGTAATCCCCTCTTGTCTACTAAGAGCTCGTATAAGAAATTGTGAGTTTCCCCATTGTCTATTATAATTATAACTTATTTCCCTCACAAAACTCCTCTCACCTTAAAAGAGTCATACTTGGAATTATGTAAAAGTGTAGCAATGGTACCACACTTAACTCCCCCTAAAGAGTGCTCCTCGGAGTCAATTTGTTACTCCTCTAAGTTACTCTGCTCACTGCTTCACCCATTACCAACTCCCTCCTCCTTGATAGGCCAAAAATAGGGTAAATGATGAGATAGATTTAATATTCAATAACTAAATTTATTTTTTTCTAAGTATCAATTTGAGGTGTAAACTTGTGAAAGGTGTAGTGGCTATATGTGTGAGGGCTACAAGTAGTAAGGTGAGTGTAGATGAAATGTAGCTAAGATTGAATAAAATCACTTTTAAACGGCTACAAGTATTTAAAACATTGTTAAAAACTACTATAGGAATTATGCTAAAAATTGTGTTGGCTACTACAAGAACTATGCAGGATGCTATAGGAACTATGCAGATTGCTAAAATGTACAGTCTGCTACAAGAACTATGTAGATTGCTAAAATTGTATGCTATGAAAACAACCTACTACAAAAGTTAATTTAAAATGATTTATCATAAAAAAAAAGTGACTAAATAAATATAAAATATGCTCTTCACACATCAAAAATAAAATCTATAATTTATAATTTAATCACACAATCCTAAAATAAAATATTAACATAAATATTAACATAACAAATAATGACTTTAAAATAGATTAATTGTTGAAATTATTTGTTGCCAAGTGTATTCACAGGCTACAAGAAGTTTTTTCTCTACTCCTCCAATTACATGTTGCAAGATTTATTTTTTCAAGGATAAAATGATAACAAGTATTAGTAAATACAATCTAATGATTATTTTATCTTCTTTTACCTCAAAATAATATTAGATATCCTTAATTTATATTTAATCATATGCAACACAAAAGTGGTAAAATGATATAGTATGGTATGAAAATAGAATATGAAAATGGGTATTAAGGTATGTTGAAAAGGCTAGAATATAGGATGAAATGGAATAAATATGCCTCTCATCACTCCTCATTATAAAAACCACCTCTATATAATTAACTTTTCTTTTTCCTAGGCACATGTGTCCATGCTCACATGGTTCCTTACAAGAGAAACATAAATTCTTCCTCAACTCATGTTTGGCCTCATTTGACAAGCTTGGCTTCTGAGGCCACTTCTTTTGGAAAGGTCTTTTATCCTTCTTAGATGGGGGAAATTTAGATTGAAATTTCACTTTTGGAGTATGTTCCTAGCCCTCTTAATGGAATCCTAAAGAATCGGGGGATCAAAGTCCTTAACCCAACCACATAAAGGTTTTGGTAAACCATCAATGAAGAGTACAATCAACTCCTCTCTCCTACATATGGAGCCATAAATTCTAGTCTCTAGAAGTCTAAAATTGATGCATTAATAGCCCCAATCTATTTCAATTTTGCTAACTCCCTAAAGTGTAGCTCCAAATCTTTCTTATCAAATATGTCTATGAGTTTTTAGCTAAAATCAACATATGATTTAATTAGATTATGTTCGTGTGTGTTGTCATTTTCATTTACCCCCTTTTAAAACAAAGAAAAATCCTTGCAAAATACTTAGCCAAATCAAAGAGTTACTTTCATCAGTTTTTAACCAAATTTCCAAACATATATTGAATATTGACACAGTTTTAGAACTTCCTTCTCACCTGACAAGATTAATCTTTGAAGTCTATGTGTCAGTCTTTGTGACAAGTTGTTAAATGGTCAAGCAGTTGTTAAAATGGTTGTCACTGAAGAAGGGAATCAGATGAGCGAAGATCAAAATAATTAAGAAACTTGGCGGTGTTTCACAAAGTTTTGAAACCTTTATCAATTCCCAACAAGGTTCTCAAAACTTCTTTATTCCCGCCTTGGTTTTCAAGTTAAGTTGTGGTTATTTTCCTAAGTGTTATTTATAATAGTAAGAAGGGGTTAATGAATAGATTAATATGTTTCAAAATTGTTTGGTAAGGTGGGATATGAGTAGCATTTCATATCTAAGGTAGAATATGAAGTATTTTAAGAACCTACCCAGAAATAGATAACCAATGCAGTCAAGGTCGAACATTGCTTCATTATCAATGATATATTTGCAGAAAGGAAAGTTGCTTACAAAAATAAAGGTTTTCATCCATGAAGACAAAGATCATTCACCATGAGCATAAAATGAAAGGCTATAAATAAGGAACATGAAATCAAACAAAATATTTCCAAGACATTCCCATAATACAAAGCATTTCAAAAGATAAAAAGGATGGATATATTTATTGTAAAAATTTGTACTACATCATTACAAAAAGAGGGATTTAGCAATACAAGGGGTCTTAGGCATAGAGTAAATATGAGGACTCTGATGGCCTCAATAGCTTCCTGCATTCGCTCTATCTGTGCAAGGGAGAATAGGTTATCATTGAACTCCATAAAGTGGGAAAAGGTTTCCATATTATTACACTCCAATCCAACATGCAATAGTGCAACTACTTGACCAACTCGCTCGTTGTCTAGTCCAGATGCAATGCAAATTGCATCACCAACCAAGCTCGCACTCAGATGAACAAAAATGCTTCTCAAGGCATCTGAAGCACACAACAAGTATCATCAACGAACTAGATGCCCGATAGCTCACAAGCCCCATTCAAAACTCCCAGAGGTGCACACGATGTTGTACAGGAAACACTCAAGAAGATTGGAATTGTGGATGTGCACCTAGGACATATAGTTCTCATCGTCACTTCCTCTTCCACATCACTACGGATTAGGAATATTTCCTTGAGTTGGTTTATGACCAACTGACAAACGACACTGCACTCGACCCCATCAATAACTAGAAAATTACCTCTAATCTCCAAATCTCTGTCACTCGATGTGCTCGACATGCTTGAAGCATAAATTAGCATTGTGTAAGTAAGTAGTGACGAAGTTGATTTATAAAAGGGAGAGAGAAAGCTAGAAGAGTTCACTTAAAGGAAATTAATGTTGAAAGTACATCCAAATTTCCTCAAAATCAATGAAATCAACAAGGTGATGTGATGGGAATTTAGTGAATGAGATATAGAAATCAACAAAATCATTTGCATTTAAAGAAATCGTACGGAAGTAAACCTAGGTGGCTTGCCAACAGTCACTCGAAATTGAAGGTGGCAGACATTTCGCATGAGAGTAGGCCATGTGGTGGGATTACAGCAAGTGACGATTCATTCTCTCATCATATCAATCAAATAATGGGGATGTAATTATAAACATCCTTAAAAATAACAATTAATGAATGTGTTTTCATTATCTAACATAAATTTGTCAGTTTATAGTCAATCTTTTATTCTACTAGACGATGGTTGGTATCCAAGAATCTTTTTTCAAGAAATCCTAATCATTATAATGTAAAAAAATTAAATATCCCTTCATTGGATATTGTGGTCTGGAATTTTGATCCCCCTTGGACTGTGACACATGAGTGAGAACCAATTATAATAGAAGGATCAAATTTTGCAGTTTTAATATATTGTTGTGAATGTTTATTTTTTGTGGGTAGTAAATTGTGAGTTAGATACTAATGTTTATGAATAAGTCTATGAGCTTATATGAATATTTGGATATTCCTTCCTTATGAGGATGTGTTGTTTAGTGGTGTTTGATTCATTTATTTGTAGCAAATGTTAAGATTGTATTGGGTCGAGTCAGCAAGCTTTGATAGTCCAGTCCATGAGCTACAATATTAATTGCTTGCCAGTCCTTTTCCCATTTCAACATTGAAATTAGTTTCTTTAGTTTTAAAGTATTTTTCTTTGCATCTATTTCATGAATATGAGTAGGTTTTAGTTTTCCTTTCCTACTTTCTGGTAAAAATCCTACCCCCACTTTCATATATTTAAAAATATCAAAAGAGGGAGTTGTACCTTAATTAAAATTCAAAGGAAGATTACCAATGCAATGGTAATCTCTCCAACAATTTTGGATTGATTAGTCCTTCTTGAGGCATTATAGAGTAATTTTTTTTTAATCATATAAAGGAAAAATTTGTTCACCAATATATTTTTTATGACTTCACTAGGGAGAGTGTGTGAAGAATTTCATAAGTCACCTTATCCATATCATGAGCAAATATGGTGTTATTGCACAAGAACATATTTCTTGTTTTGTAGCTAGGTTTAGATTTGATTACATCAGAACAAGAAGACATCATCTCTCAATTAAACACTCTTGTGTGGCGGTATCGAAGAAGTGTGGCCGAATATATGAGAGTGAGTTTTGTGCTTGAAGAAGGAGAAGAACATGCATAACACCCACCAAGACCAATGGTCGAGAGGTTTCAAAGAATCGAGATCATACATTATCCTAACCTACCACCTCGACCTAATCAAAACTAGAACCAACCACCGGCTTGAAGGGAGCCGCCTCATAATTGATTGGAATCAAAAAATTATCTCTCTTCAAAGATTGGCAACTCTGTTAGAAAAAGAACCTTACCTCCTCACTCGCAATCTCTTCTAATGGCCTCTTCTTCGTCATAGCCTTAGAGAGCCAGTTTTGGCCCCATGGAATTATCAATTTATTGTCCCCTTCTTGAAGGATCAAGGGAGCATTACTCAACATTCACTGGGGAAGAAGCACAAGATCCTAAAGATCATATACATGTATTTTCCACTACATTTGCTATCTTTGAAATTGTCAAAGAAAATGTAGTTTTCTGACTCTTTGTTGCATCTCTATAAATTTTGAGCAACAAAATGGTTCAAATGGCTTAAAGATGGGTGCATTACTAATTAGAACACTCTCAGAGGTAGATTTACTAAGAGCTTTAGATCGTGGTTGATGTAGCTACTCTTTTGAGAACTCTTTTCAGTATGCAGAAAAAATGAAGATGAAGATGTCAAAAGCTTTGTTGATAGGTTCACAAGAATCTTGGATCAAATCCCACACTCTAATAGGCATACCCAATCCAATTTGGTAGTCGCCTTCATGCATTCCCTACCTCTTGAAATTCATTTCATCTTAAGAAAAAGAGGCATATTTTATTTTGATGTAGTAAAGGTTGAAGCTATAAGAATAGATGAGGACTTGACAAGACATCGTGAATGTTGTGAAGGTGAATCTTCCCTAGTTTCAAGCCTCATTCTAAGAGAAGTTCTTAGTGTTTTAAGTCATGATGAATTTCACAGGACCAAATTTTTGAACCTAATCATACCGCATTAGGAAGAATTTTTAGATACCTATAGAGCAGGAAATGGGAACAAAGTTTATGTTGAGCTCTCAAGACCGAAAGAGGAAGACTCTAATAGCTCAGAGGACGAAAAATATTTCCTTTACCATAGTGATATGGGTCTTGATACCTTGACACAAAAGAACATTGGGAAATCTCCTATTCCTGAGGTTTGGGTAATCACAATATCTTCTGGCGATCTATTCAAATGAATTGAGATGGAAAAGGAATTGAGAAAAATGATGCATAGAAGATTGAAATTCCACATCCTCTCACTCTAGATCATGAAAAAAGAGAAGAAATTCCTACTCCTAAAATTGAAATACAACAAGAAAGGAAAACAGGAGAAGGAATATGTGCTAACGAGAATCTTGCATGGAAGGTTCTCTTACAAAGGAGACACCAAATTTTCTCACCAAACAACTCTCGACAAAGGCCACATTCATCTGTAGATTGGAAAGAGGAATGAGTCATCTTGGAAACACATATGAGCCCCTGGTCCTTGCAGAGATTGTTCTAACTGATGATATTGTTGCATTGAATAGGAGGAATGAAGTGGTTTATGTTTCCTCCTCGCTGGTTGATTGGCTCCCAAGCAACTTTGTTACTATCACTTGGATGACTCCATTAAAAGCTGATTTAACTAGAGAATTGGCTAAAGACATGACTTGGAGCCTTTTCATTCAGAAGTTGACCCAATAAATTTAAGCAATGGTGCAAGCAAATCTTCACTATGTAAGTCCTTTTTGTTTTCAGTTGTTGCTTTTAAATGTGTAATTATGATGTAAGCATGCCCTTCTAAGCCACCGTGGGTCATAATTTCCTCAACCTGTCAATGACTATGTATAATAGATTTTGTTTTATATAGTTCGTAGGTGTTCCATACCTTGTAAATAAGTTTTCCTTTCTTTCGTTATTCTACTTTTTGGTTTTGTGTTTTGGCCCGTTTTTGTGGTGTGTCCTATTTTTGGTGTGTGTGGTCCTTTAATACATGATTGTGACTCTGTTTCCCATGGATAAGGGATTGGTATACAAAGTTTTAAGTCTGGGTTCATATCTTCATCCTTCACAGCCCACGTCCCTAGTCAAAGCTAGTTGTTGTCGTCATTTTTAGTTACCCCATTTTAAAACAAAGAAAAGTCCTCGCAAAGTACTTAGAAAAATCAAAGAGTTACTTTCGTTAGTTTTTAACCAAGTTTGCAAACCTATATTGGATACCGATGCAGTTTTAGAACTTCCTTCTCACCCAAAAAGTTAATATTTGAATTTTATGTGTCGGTCTTTGTGAAAATTTGTTAAACGGTCAAGTGGTTGTTAAAATGGCTATGCGAATAAAGAAGGGTATCAGATGAGTGAAGATTGAAATAATTAAGAAACTTGGTGGTGTTTCACAAAGTTTTGAAACCTTTGTTCCCAACTGGGTTCTCAAAACTTCTTTATTCCCACCTTACTTTTCAAGTTAAGTTATGGTTATTTTCCTAAGTGTTATTTGTAACAATAAAAAGGGGTTAATGAAAAAATTAAGATGTTTCAAAATTGTTCGATAAGGTGGCATATGAGCAGGTTTTCATAACTAAGGTAGACTATGAAGTATTTTAAGAACCTACCCAAAAATAGATAACCAATGCATTCGAGGCCGAACATTGCTTCATTATCAACGATATATTTGCAGAAAGGAAATTTGCTTACAAAAGTAAAGGTTTTCATCCATGAAGACAAAGATCATTCACCATGAGCACAAAATGAAAGGCTATAAATAGTGAACATGAAATCAAACAAAATATTTCCAAGACATTCCCATAATATAAAGTGTTTTGAAAGCCAAAAATGATAGATATATTTACATATTTATCGTAAACATTTGTATTATGTCATTACAAAAAGAGGGATTCAACAACACAATGGGTCTTAGGAAAAAAGAGTAAAGATGAGGATTTTGATGGCCTCAATAACTTCCTACATATGGTCTATCTATGCAAGGGAGAAGAGGTTATCATTGAACTCCATAAAGTGGGCAAAGGTTTCCATATTATTGTGCTCCAATCCAGCACTCAACAATGCAACTACTTGACCAGATCATTCGTTGCGCAACATATATGTAATGTAGATTGTATCACCAACCAAGCCCACACTTAGATGAACATAAAGGCCTCTTAAGGTGTCTTCAATGCACAACAGGTATCATGTACAAACCAAATGCTTGGTAGCTCGCAACCCCTATTTGAAGCTACCGAAAGTGCGCATGATGTTGTACAGGAAACACTCAAGCAAAATGGAATTGTGAACGTGCACTTGGGGACATATAGTGCTCACTGATAATCTTACAAATCACTTCCTCTTCCACATCACTACAGATTAGGAATATTTCCCTGAGTTGGTCTATGACCAACAGGCGAACCACACTGCACTTGACCCCATCAATAACCATAAAATCACCTCTATTCTCCATATCTCTATCACTTGATGTGCTCGACATGCTTGATGCAAAAATTAACATTGTGCAAGTAAGTAGTGATGAAGTTGATTTATAGAAAGGAGAGAGAAAGATAAAAGAGTTCACTTAAGGGAAATTAATGCTGAAAATACATCTAAATTGCCTCAAATCAATGAACTCAAGAAGGTGATGTGAAGGCAATTTAGTGAATGAGATACAAACATCGAAAAAATCCTTTGTATTTAAAGAAATTGCACAAAAGTAACCCTAGGTGGCTTGCCAACAGTCATTGGAAATTGAAAGTGGCTGACATTTCGCATGAGAGTAGGCCACGTGGTCAGCTTATAGCAAGTAACAACTCATTCTCCCATCATATCAATTGAAAAATGGGGATGTAATCATAACCATCTTTAAAATTTGCAATTAATGAATGTGTTGTCATAATATGACAAAAAATAGTCAATTTCTAGCCAACCTTTTATATTGCTAAACAATGGTTGGTGTCCAAGAATCAATTTTCAAGAAATCCTAGCCGTTACAATGTAAAAAAATTAATTATCCCTTCGTTAGATATTATAGGGGTCCAAAATTTTGATCCCCCTTGCACTATGATGCATGAGTGAGAATCGATCATAATAGAAGGATCAAATTTTGCAGTTATAATATATAGCTATGAATGTTTATTATCTATGTGCAGTAAATTGTGAGTTAGATGCTAATGTTTATGAATAAGTCTATGAGCTTAGATGAACACTTGGATATTCCTTCCTTGTGAGGATGTGTTGTTCGATGGTTTTTAATTCATTTATTTGTAGCAAATGTTAAGATTGTATTGAGTCGAGTCAACAAGCTTTGATAGTCTAGTCTATGAGCTATAATATTAATTGTTTGCTAGTCCATTTCAACATTGAAATTAGTTTCTTTAGTTTTAAAGTATTTTTCTTCACATATATTTCATGGTTATGAGTAGGTGTTAGTCTTTTTTCTTGCTTTTCGATCAAAAGCATACCCCCGCTTTCATTATTTTAAAAAATCAAAATTATATCAGAAGAGGGAGTTGTACCTCAATTAAAATTTAGAGGAAAATTACCAATGTAATGGTAATATCTCCAATAGTTGTGGATTGATTAGTCCTTCTTGGGGCATTATAGAGTCATTTTGTGTTTAATCATATAAAGGACAAATTCGTTCACCAACACGGTATCACTAGATTTTGGTACTGCCATTCATGAACCTCTCCTTCCAAATGTAAGGTGGCATATTCGATGGCCTCATTCTCAAGCATGAGGTTCAATGACAAATATGTATCCAACTTTTGAATTCATGATCTAGCTATGCATTTACTCAAACCATCAAAAGTAGGAATAACTAACTTACCCAACCTCCTTTGTGAGTCTTGAATTTGAGGTCCTTTATCTCTCCTAGGCATACTTCTCAACTTCAGCTAGCAAAAATATAGTAGAGTCATGGTTTCATGGAATTATTCACCTAATGATTGGTACTCATGTAACCAATCCACATATCCTTCTACATTTTGTTGGTTTCCTCCTTTTGCATCATCATTTTGCAAGAATTTTGGCTTCAAGCTTCTAAAAGTTTCTCCACTAGATACTTTGGAATTATTATTAACATGTATATATATGTTACTATGTTTCCCTATGTGTCATCACTTCCTTTGTTACTCTAGTTGGTGTTTATATTTTGCATCATTTGGGTTATTAGATGTACCAATTTTTGTTGTCCTCTAGCCAAAACATTTTAAATATTTATTGTATTACCCTCAATTGGATCTCTCTTATCACCCATGTTTCTTGTAGCTCCCTCGCCAAAAAATGTCTTTAATAAAAGCTTCCTCTCCAATCTTCTATTGCTCTAGTGGATCATTGGGACTTCTTATAAAATAATATATGTGAGAACCTCTTGGTTCCATAAGAAATTTATACTAACAAGAAGTGCCTCAAATTCCCAGAGGCTGGTAGGATACTCGGCTTTGATACCACTGTAATATACTGCCCCAAAATATCTAACCAAAAATTTGTAATTTTTACAAGTTTTGGTGCATAGGCATTTTATCAAATAGTTTGCATGCTAACTAGACTGCTTATGTTTTACAACTTGTTGAAGGAATATGATAAATAGTTATTATGGAATTAGCTCCACAATTTCATAAGCTAATGACAACTTTAGATATACAAAACTATTGCATAATGTAATACATAGATAATATTTTTTCTTTAGTTCTATATATTATGATTATTAAATTATATTTTCTGAAATTCCTTACAACATATTTTACAAATCAACAATATTAATAAACCAAAATTTCTTACCTATATTGTGTAACATTCAAACAATCAACAACTATTGTTTTGTAGCTTCCTTAAGTTGTACGACCCTTCTCTCCTTTGTACAACAAGATATGAAATGTACGATTGTATTATAAAGAGTTGTGAACTCCTTTGGAATGAGAATGATAGCCTTGGATGAGGTGGAAACTCCCTTTTTTACTCTAGCAATAACCTTTTAAAGTCATTGAAGGTTGTGAAAAGCTTGCAAGGCTTTCAAAATATCATATAATGTATTTATCCTTCTTACTTTGCATAACAAGTGTATGAAAATATCACAGATAGGTGGGAAATGATATGATTGGGTGAAGCCCACTATGAATAAAATACATATGATTTTTAATTCAGCTTTCTGTTGCACACAATGCACTTGCAACTTGAATTTTCCACCATTCGCACACACACATAAATGTTGGAGTGAAGAAGACATTAAGAGGGGGGGGTGAATTAGTGTCTTAAACAAATTTTAACTTTTTCCTTGAAAAAGAATTGAATAATTTATGCTCTTAATATTTCAATGATAAATACATTCATGAGTTGAATGCAATCATTAAATAACTGAAATAAGAAATATTAAAGAAAACCAAAGATCATCATAGTCTTGAAACATTATCTCAACAAAGCAATGAGACCATAAGACAAAGAATTTAACGAGTGGAAAACCCTATAGGGGTAGAAAAACACTCCAAAAATGATGCCTCACTGGCTTAATCTAAAAAAAAATTGTTTCCAATGCCTCACTGGCAATACTATCTCATTGATAGATTTCAAATGCGTCACTGGAAATACTATCTCACTGATAGATTTCAAATGCCTCACTGGCAATAAAACAATGCCTCACTGGATTTTCAAGAATTCCTCACTAGCATATACATTTTAATGACAAACAATATAGAATGTAAAATACAGAGGGTTTCTTTGTTTCCCTTCAAATCATATATAACTTTCATTCTAATACATTTAATATCTTAAAGATTCATTCTGGAATCTCTTAAATATCAAATATATTAGTTATACAGACTGTTTTGCATCATGTTTGCAATCACAAAATTATGTTTACATAAGCAGCATGATAACTCTGTTAAAAGCATTGAACTCAAAATAGTGATAAACCACTGTTTATATAAGTATACATAAATTCACATATTTGCTACCATATATCCTCACTGAAACAAAAAACTCTAAACAAAAAATATCATCAATGTTAGTCTAAACAAAAAACTCACATCAATGTTACACAAAACCCTTAATGTTCATCTTATAGAAAGTATCGAAATGCAAAACAAGAAAAACTAGACCAAGATCTTGCATTACACTCAAATCACTAACTAGGGTGTTAAAATGAAGAATATGATTCAATCTTAGCAAATAATATATATCACTTGGTGAAGTTGAACGCTGAAGGCTACATTTTGTAGCATTGTACCACCACAAAAAACAAATTTTTCCATGCCCTAAGTCGACCATTGCTAGGTCAAAGCAAAGACACTTCATACATACTCATGCAACCAATGACCGAATTGAAACCATGTCTTGCAACTGCCATTTCACCTTCTCAATCGAAACATCTTGTGCAAACCCTATCTTGATCACTACAAAATGATTTTGAGTTTTGCCAAGAATGAAAGTAAATTAGGGCACAATTATGGTTTCAGTGTTACAAATAAAACACTATCATTATATCCCCAATAATCACTATGTCGATCATGATTGTCCCAAATAATATAAATCTCATAATGCTCAATTGTAGTCGGTGTTGACTACCATGCTACCTTGTCAGCCTTGTTGAACATATAAACCTTTGTCTATGCACAAAGTCTAAATGAATTTAGACTTGTCAACCATAAACATCATCTCGAATACCTTGATAAATTTGCACCAATCTTTATACCATGTAGATAATCAAAGTATTGCACTTTATATACCAATGCCAAAATCACCCAATGATAAAGAAATAAATGTAAACCAAGACAAAAACTTGCACATTAATATGACAAGTTCCAATATGCCCAAGTAATTTTGAGAGCACTTAGAACACTTTGTAAATTCCAACACCAAGTGAAATGCCACATTGGAAAAAAAATGACTCTAGCATAACACTCTCGTATAAAAGTCAAGATGGAGCTCATATAGACCTTTCACCTTGAAGCCTAACCATATTTGATATAATTCCAAAACACAAATGTTGATCTGTCTTTTTCATCAAAGATGAAACTTTGATAATCTAATCACATTTGTCATTGTAATAGTGACCAAAGCAGCCAACCAAGTTGTCATTTTAAAAAACCAATCCACCCACTGTTATATTATTGCCAATCATACAAGTGTCTTTGTGTGTCTTTGACATTAAGGGAAACAACTGTGAGAGACAACAATTGGCCTTGATGGCAAAACACCAAAAACACCAAAGCTCTCTCCCCCTTTTTGCATCAAGATACAAAGGGATGCCTCATAAAAATATGCGAATCAATGAAATATAGGCATGAAAAGATACTCAACAGATGAAACACCAATTTAGAGTGCATATATGAAAGTTGAAGAAAAACCATAAGATCTTGAGGGAAACAACTGAATGTGGAAGCAATAAATCCATGTCTGCACATACCACTACTTTCAGCATATACCTATCACCTCAAAGAAGATAAGTCAAATACCAACAATAAATATGCAAGGAATCCACTAATCATGAATACATAAAATGCCCAAAAATATCATCAGATAACTAAATATTTATTAACTCACTGCACATTTCTCCCTCTGAATCCATGAACCGAAGAAATTTACTGAACATGAATGAAATATCTCAATGAAACCTTTGAACATCATAAAATATAAGAATACAGTTCAACCTGTGATTGATTAATCATGTCCATATGCAACATGATGATATACTGATCATATTTGTTAACAAATGTAACACTGAAGCATACCAAAGATGAACTATGATAATACTAAGAAGAACCAGATGCAACCATAATCTGAACCAATGCTTAAGGAAACAAATGGTGCAAATAGATAAGAGCGATTATACACTAGTAAAAAAGTAGTAGTGTATCATCATAATATCAGTATGCATCATAAATTCACAGAAGCATGGATAAGAATAATTGAATGAGGGGTGTAGAATAGACATAAAGTCTCCCCCTAATACCATGCATACTTTTAAGAGCATTTAGACAAGACTGTTTCAAAAAGCCTTGAAACCTTGCAAATAGACAACCAAAATTGTAATTAACTTGCATTGTCATTTCAACGATAAGATTATCCTAAAAACAATATTCACCGTACTGTACTTTCATGATTCAAACCCTACTTTAATGCAACTATAAAAACTGATATCAAATGATTTCCCAAACTTTTCCATACCTTTGCCACCAATGATACTGAATTGAGAAATAAAGATTTTTCAACATATCTACCAACACTGAGCAAGAAAATGTGAAGTCATAATAGCTTAGTTTCAAGCAACATTCACTATGTAAATAGTAATAGCATGTGAATAACAATTGCACATAAAACAATATAGCCAAATTTCTTATATCAATTGCATCTTGGAAACACTTTGCATAAGAGTTTCATAGAACACTGTCAATCTGTCAAGATGATATTTTTTGCCACTATTAAAGACAATTGCAAACCCACCATACAATGTCGACAATATACAAGATCACACTTTGTCAATACTACCCTTAGTGTTTCAAAAATACTAATCAAGTAATCATTAGCTACTCATTAGATTGAACACATGCACTGGACATGTAATCTATTCACAGTATATTCATCACTGTTATTAGATCATGATTCAAGAAAGAATCACATGCATATAGCTATTGTATGGAACAATATGGGATACTAAATCATTGAGTTCAAGAAACTTCATCTTCAACATAAATTAGCATCACTTTCATATCAGAATAAGAAGCATGACTAAACAGTGTATAAGAAAATGAGTAAACTCACTATCACTTGAAGTTGTAACATAGAACAACATTGTCACCTTTTACTCATTATGATGACATATCACACCCCAAAAATGCTATATTATTCAAACAAAAATGCCATTAAAAAAAACTATCCTTTGAGCCTTCAAAAAACTTCAATGATAGAATCATCACTTTATTAATTAGAGTTGCACCAATAGAATCCAATGCAACAACTAATCACAAGGATATATAAAAAAGCTTGAAATGCATCCTGAAACCACATATAGATGATTTAGTGATGAGCAATATGAGGAAGATCATTCACTGTCTCCCTCAACTGAGCACTCATTTTCACAAATCTTTTTTCTTGCAGATTGTAAATATTCCCTCGAGTTCTTGAACCTACAACAACAATTTCACCTATTTTCTTTCTAATCTCACATCCTAGAGTATTAAAAAGAACATAAAAACCTGGATCACAAATTTGAGTTATGCTTAGAATATTATGCTTGAGTTCTTCTGCATAGTACACATCTTGCAAACACAAGTTATCATTCAAAGAAACTATACCTTTCCCAATGATCTGAATAAAATCATCATTTCTAAACCAAACTAAACCGCCATCACAATATTCAAAATTGAGAAAGTTACTTTTGTCACTTGTCATATGGTGTGAACACCCACTATCTAAAATCCATTCATTATTCACCTTAGAATGTAAAATTGTTCGACTAACTGTACCTTTTGTCTTTTCATTAATTTTCTTTGGTTTCCAAATCAACCTTGTTTGAGTAGTATCAATAAAAGTTTGGAATTTGTAATTCTTTGTTGCCTTGTTATGCTGGAACCTATTAGAATAAGAGCATTGATCCTCTATAAACCCAAGACCTATTTTATCGCTATAATGTCTTTGTTTACCTAGAAGTTCTGCCAGTTTATTATTGTTGTCACACATATCAAGTTCTTTCCTCAGGTTAGCAAATTTTGCTTCTAAAGTGTAGCATTCTTTTTCTTTGATTTCTAACTGCACTTTTGTAACTTCTAGTATTTCAATTTGAAGTTTCAGGTCAACAATTTGTTTCTCAAAATTATTCTTCTTTACCATAGCTTCCTCTTTGAGTTTCTGAATGTCTCTTAAGGAACTGTTTAATTCACTCTCAAGATCAACTTCTTCCTCTTTGTTAACAACAACATCTTCACCTCCTAATGTGCCACAATCTGTATCAATTTTTGAGGATGTTCCTTCTTGCAACTCATCATTTTGATACATTTCAATCAGTTTGTTCCAAACCTCCTTTCCATCCTTGCAATAAATTACCTTAGCGATAATTTCATTTGGCAAACTATTAAAGATAACATCCATAGCCCTAGCATTGTATTCAAGAGCCTTCTTTTCATCTAGTGTAGGAGATGTTGTAGATATTGAGCAACCTTTTTCAACTACTTCCCACACATTAAATCCTAAAGAGGATAAATAGGTTTCCATCCTACATTTTCAAAAAATAAATTTTGTGCCTTCAAACTGAGGTATTCTAAACACAAGGTATTCATTTATTTTTGATCCATTGTTCATAACATTATCAATCTCCTTATTATGATCTTGATTTGGATTAATAATTGTCATAAATAGTGTTTCATCTCCTTCCTCAATAGATGCATATGTACCATTTTCAGATACTTTTGCCATCAAAATTTTCTTTTTAAAGACATTTTTCCTTTTAGAATAAGTTTGTTTTTTCTTCTGCTACCTATTATATGTTTTTTTCATCACTCTCAGAGTCATTGTTAGGACATTGAGAAGCATAGTGTCTTACCTTCCCACAGTTGAAGCATTTAAAAGGTAATTTTCCTTTGTATCTCACTGAACCTCTTTTTAATTTACTAACCAAAACAAATTCATCCACATTGTCTAATTCAGAGTTTGAGTTTGCATTAGACTCCCTTTTTGTTGCCTTAAAGGCTACCTCTTTGCTTGAGGTAGCATCACTGCCTATTCTCATTTCATAGGTTGTAAATATTCCTTGCAATTTAGCAAGAGAGAGTGTTCTCATATCTTTATCCTCTACAACTGAGACTTTGGCATCATATTTGTGTGTCAAGGACCTAAGAAATTTCTTGACAACATTTTTTTCATCAATTTCCTCACCTATACCTCTTATAGAACTCACTACTTCTTGAACTCGAAGAAAATAATCAACAATCTTTTCTTCTTTGTTCATTTTCAGGGCTTCAAACTTAACCCTATATGTTTGGAGTTTTGCTTCTCTCACTTTTTCATCTTCTTCATAGATTTTGGCTATTCTGTCCCATACTACCTTGGCAGTTTTGCAATCCATGATTTTTACAAGAATATCATTATTTAGACAACAACATATTGCATTTGTTGCTTTTGCATCATAGCCAAAAGCCTTTTTTTATCTAGTGTAGAGGGGGCAGTAACAATGTTTTCAACCTTAATGACTTCCAGAACATCAAATCCTATAGAAGATAGATATTTTTCCATTCTAAATTTCCAGTAGGCAAAAACAGTGCCATCAAACATTGGAGGCCTATTGTTATTGTCTTGACTTGCCATGATAAAACTAATCACTCCTATCCTAGTTATCAACCCTTAAGCCGATTAGACTTGTTTATCCAAGGGTGTGGCTCTGATACCACTTGTTGGAGTGAAGAAGACACTAAGGGGGGGGTGAATCAGTGTCTTAAAACAAATTTTAACTTTTTCCTTGAAAAAAATGGAATAATTTATGCTCTTAATTTTTCAATGATAAATACATTCATGAATTGAATGCAATCATTAAAGAACTTAAATAAGAAATATTAAAGCAATCCAAAGATCATCACAGTCTTGAAACATTATCACAACAAAGCAATGAAACCATAAGACAAAGAATTTGACAAGTGGAAAACCCTCTAGGGGTAGAAAAACCACTCTAGAAATGATGCCTCATTGGCTTAATCTAAAAAACTTTTTGTTTACAATGCCTCACTAGCAATACTATCTCACTGATAGATTTCAAATGCCTCACTGGCAATAAAACAATGCCTCACTGGCTTTTCAAGAATGCCTCACTGGCATATAAATTTTAACCACAAACAATATAGAATGTAAAATATAGAGGGTTTCTCTGTTTCCCTTCAAATCATATATAACTTTCATTCTAATACATTTATCTTAAAGATTCATTTTGGAATCTCTAAAATATCAAATATATCAGTTATACAAACTATTTTGCATCATGTTTGCAAAACTTCAATCACAAATTTTGTTTGCATAATCAACATGATAACTCTGTTAAAATCATCAAACTCAAAATAGTGATAAACCACTGTTTATATAAGTATACATAAATTCACATATCTGTTGCCATCTATCCTCACCAAACCTTTTAGATATAAGCTTTAAAACTGGTTGCAATAACTGTTTCCACAACTACCCCTGTCGAGTCATCGTGATGACTCTCTTTGGAAATGTAGACTCTACATTTTATGACAACATTTAGCATCATAAACAATGAACCACACCTTTATACATGGTCGATATCAAAACAATATGTAAAGTCTAAACAAAAAATTCACAACAATGTTACACAAAACCCTTAATGTTCATCTTTTAGAAAGTATCAAAATGCAAAACAAGAAAAACTCAACCAAGATCTTTCATTACACTCAAATCACTAACTAGGGTGTTAAAAAGAAGAATCTGATTCAATCTTAGCAAATAATAGATATCACCTAGTGAAGTCGAATGCTGAAGACTACATTTTGTAGCACTGTACCACCACAAAAAACAAATTGTTCCATGCCCTAAGTTGACCACTGCTAGGTTGAAGCAAAGACACTTCATACATACTCATGCAACCAATGACTGAATTGAAACCATGTCTTGCAACTGCCATTTCACCTTCTCAGTCGAAACTATTAGTCTTATGCAAACCCTATCTTGATCACAACAGAATGATTTTGAGTTTTTCCAAGAATGAAAGTAAATTAGGGCACAATTATGGTTTCGGTGTTACAAATAAAACGTTATCATTATATTCCCAATAATCACTATGTCGGTCATGATTAACCCAAATAATATAAATCTCATAATGCTCAATTGTAGTCAGTGTTGACTACCATGCTACCTTGTAGGCCTTGTTGAGCATATAAAAATTTGTCTATGCACAAAGTCTAAATGAATTTAGACTTTTCAACCATAAACATCACCTTGAATAACTTGAGAACTTTGTACCAATCTTTATACCATGTAGATAATCAAAGTATTGCACCTTATATACCAATGCCGAAATCACCCAATGATAAAGCAATAAATGTAAACCAAGACAAAACCTTTCACATTAATATGACAAGTGCCAATATGCCCAAGTTAGTGCAAGAGCACTTAGAACACTTTGTAAATGATAACACCAAGTGAAATGCCAACACCAAGTGAAATGCCACATAGGAAAAAAAATGACTCTAGCATAACACTCTCGTATAAAAGTCAAGATGGAGCTCATATAGACCTTTCACTTTGAAGCCTAACCATATTTGAAATAATTCCAAAACACAAATGTTGATGTGTCTTTTTCATCAAAGATGAAACTTTGCTAATCTAATCACATTTTTCATTGTAATAGTGACTGAAGCAACCAACCAAGTTGTCATTGTAACAAACCAATCCACCCACTGTTATATTACTACCAATCATACAAGTGTCTTTGTGTGTCTTTGTTTACTGCCAATCATACAAGTGTCTTTGTGTGTCTTTGACATCAAGGGCAACAACTGTGAGAGACAACAATACACACAAATACAATTTTATTATTTGCCTAAAAATCTCACTAAATTTGTACCTAGAAATTTGAAACCTATAGTTGACAATAAATTTTATATTTCTCTATTAAATGCAATTGTGAATCTTATGTGAATTCAACATTCATTTTACTAGAAAGAAATATTTCATCTCTGAAGCCAAATACCTCTAAGGTTTTCATCATAGGGTTTAAGGTTCGTCCAAACTTGTAAATGAGAGATAAAATGTTCAAGATGTCAAAATGAGCTCATTCATTCCTCTTTGATAACTTTTGAGGGAACTTTTGAGAAATTACAATTTAAATTCACCTTTATTAAAATAATAATCTTTTTGGCCCACATAAAGTAACTATATATTATTTCAACTTTCTAACTAAATTCACTTTATAAAATTAGTTAAATATAAGTTGATTGCAACTTAAGGAAAATTAATTTAATTAATTAAAATATTCCCTTTTAATTCTTTGAATCAGCCCAATCCCTCTATTTGTGTGGTACTAGAGGGTGTGTCATGCTAACATCGCCAATCGCACCAAAAAATATTCCTAGCACATTGTAGGTTATAGGGGGCTAACCTGATTCCTATAGTCTAAAAAACTACTTTGGATTGTCCTACGAGAATAAAATAGGCTAATGAAACTCCCCCAAATTCCTAGGTCTAAGAAGGGACACTACATAATCTCTATCATTACTTTACCTTCAAATTTAGAGGTCAAAAATTTGAATATCATCAAGCAAGTGGGTTTGGATTTTTAAGGATCTCTTAGCCAGTATTATTCTCATGGATTTGGTTGCTAAGGAGGATCTTCTTATCAATACTCCTTTTATTATTGACTTTCAAAACTAGGAATTTCTTAAGCCTTTTTTCTAGGATGGGATTTGTGCGACCACTTTCTCCTTAGGTGTTTGGAAGGCCCCCACATTGGATGCCTTCTAGTATAGATTCTTTCAAAGGTTTAGTGATTTGGTGGGGAAGATATTTGGTTGGTTGTTAAAAAATGTCACTCTTGAAAATCTATGCTTAAAAGTTGGAATTCAAATTTTATTGCTCTTATTCTTAAGAAGAATTCTCTAAGATTTTTTTTTATGAATTTAGCCCAATCTCTTTATACAAAATATCTACAAAATTGTGACTAAGGTGATGGTTATCATGCTTAAACATTATCTTAAAGACATTATTTTAAAGGATCATAACCATTTTATAAAAGGATGACAAATTTTGGATGGTATGTTTATCACCCATGAGATAGTCGACTCTATCCAATCTAGGAAAAAGGAAGAGGTGTTAGTAAGTCTCATGAAAATATTGAATGCGATTTATTAATCCAATTTATGATGAGGTTTAAATTTTACCAATATTGGTGTAGTTGGGTATTTAAATTTATCACTACTACCTCCTTTATGTTGATTAATTATTCTTATATGAATTTATTTCAAGCTAAATGTGATATTTGACAAGTGGATCTCTGGTTCCTTTTTTTAATTTTTTTATTGTGACTAAGTTCCTTAGGAGAGATTTGAAGGAGGTAATTTTTAGTGAGATTCTCAAAGGGCTTTAGGTGTCTTCTCAGGAATATAATATTTTTACTTTCAATTGTGGATGATACTCTTCTAATGGGGAAAGCTTCAACCAAGGAAGCCTAAAAAATTTATAACTATTTTGAATAAGTATGAGAGATTTGTTAGGTAAATAATTAATATTTCTAAATCTAGACTATTATTTTGGAAAAAATTGTTTCCTAGATGAATTAGAGATTCAAAAGATTTAGGGGCTTCCAAATAGAGATATTGTTGAACATATATATGGGTTTTTCCCTTATTGAAGGTAGAAATTTTGACCTTGATTGGATGGAGGTGGTGGGAAAGTCCAAAAAAATTGGTAAGTTGGAAAAGTAAATGACTCTCATTTGTGAGTATAGTCACTTTGATTAAATGTTTCCTATTTTTTGTTTTGATTTTCTTTATAACAGTGCTTTAGATGCTTGGTAAGGTGGATAAATATATTGAGTTGATCTAGAGGATCTTCCTTTGGTGTGGTACATATTACTCATAGAGGTATAATCTTTCAAGTGGGATTTTATTTTATCCAAGAAAAGATAGAGTTCTAGGTTATAAACTTTGTAGAATGATGAATAAGGGGTTGGGTGTGAACTTGGATTGGTATATTTTTTTGGATAATGCTAAATTATGGATTTTCATCTTCCAAGCTAAATATATTTTTGTTGAACACCCAAAATATTGAGAGGGGGTGAATCCATATTTGTTGAAATTTATAAACTTCATCATATTTAAACATGCACCACATTAAACTTGCAATAATGGAAAGGAACATAGAAAGCATGCATCACATCAAAGAACACAAGAACACCAAATTTACGTGGAAAACCCCAAAAAAGAAAAACCAGGGTGAGGATTAGCTCACAATATATTATAATTGGTTATAAGAAATTATAGAATGGCTCATTGCTAGGTTGGCTCACTGTCCAGAGGACTCACTATCCAGAGAATAGAAGAAATGGCTCACTACCAGGATAAAAAATAGTGTGGCTCACAACCAAAGATTGAACTAATTACAATGCATCTGCAATATGCTAAAGATAGTTCTAATTAGGCTCTATAAACTAATTTAACACACTTAATGCTTCACAACTATCATATTCTTCTCTTTCATTCTTCACATTACATTCAAATCACACTCGCACACTTATCATCAAAAACACACTTCAACATTGAAATGAACTTACATTTATATGCAAAACATTCACAAACACTTACAACATCAATTAGGCCAGCCTAATTGGATGAAATATGCAATACCTCAATTTGTAGGCTCAAATATTAACCACACACACCTCACAAACTAAACAAAAACATGAGACACATCAAAATAGGTCAGCATGACCTATCATAAGTCCAATCCATACATCCTTTAATTTTGCATGACCTCAAGCTCTTTAGGCCGACACCATTGGTGAAGCAACAATGGAATGAACCAACTATTTATTCACAACTTGGCACACTTACCTCCAAAATATTTACCACTTGGAGCATATAAACTTCTAAAACCTATAAACACATCCTCAAAAATTCATAGCAAAATATTCATCCTCGATGGAATACAGAGCATTCCAATAAGGTACTCTATCACTGTAACTTTGCCATATCTAGACCGATACTCTATCAACTCTAACTCCAACTACATAAGACTTCAAGGCTTCAAAATTCAGATTTAGATTCCTCCAGCAAGCACCAAAATCACCTTAGAACTGCATTACCATATTCTTCATTATGGAGCAATGTGGACCACAAAACAGGTTCTCTAAACATTGAAAATTGTATTATGGACTCAGGAAATTTCTCCAAAACATTTGGTTTGCATTAAACCAACACTTCTTCAATTATACAATGATTTTAAATCACTATATTCAATCACGCTCATCAAACATCAGCTATACATCAATGTAGACACCACAACAATGTTTACATCATTGACAACACCATAGTAACATCATCTGCCATATATCCACCAATCTTCTTAATGAAAAAAAAAATTCCAACAATTTCTTTAGGGGTGGAGAATATATTAGCCTCAAGTTTTCCTCTCCCTTGTGAGTTAAGCATTTGGATTTTTTTAAGATCCCGTATTAGCCTAGTTCATAATGAGGTTCATTAGAATTTGGGGAATAGTGATGTGGTCCATTTTTGGAAGGATAAATGGTTAGATAATATGGCTTTGGCTAAAGCGAGTAATTCGAGGTTGTTGGCCCCTTATTTTGAAGACAGTATTTCCATGTGCATGGACTATTGAGTTCCCAATAGGCATAGTTGTAGATGGATGACGTTGGATTTTCTTATGTTTGAATTCATTTTTTTTAATCTTAATGTCTCCTTGGATAATTGGAGTATTCCTTCTAATATAAAGGTTTATTCTCTAGTTTGAGAGAAATATTTTAGTGGTGATGTCACTATTAAATCAACCTACCATTCTCTTCTTTCTTTCAATGATACTTGTCATGATTTCTTGAGTTCTAAATTTTGGATTTTTGATGACCTATAGAAGAAAAAATATTTTTTATGGGTTTCTTGCAACTAGAAGGCTCTCACATGGGATAGAATTCAATGTATGGGTAACTATATTCCCTCATGGTTCCCATTGTGTATGTATTGGGAAAAATATAATAACCATTTTTCATCCACTATTCATTTATTGTTCAACTATGGATCTAGTTCTTGAATAGGTGAGGTTTAAATTAGGTTCTCCAAAGAATATACATAATATTCTTCAAGGGTAGTTATTAAATTAAGAATCATGGGTTGAGGTTGATTTTGGATTATGCAAAAAGCGTATCTCTTATTGTCTAGAGAAACGAGTGGAATTGATTTAGGATTTTAATAAATTTTCTCTCTATCAAATTAGGGATTCTTAGGATTCTAAGGCTATCAATGAAACTAAGGATGAGAAGATATATATTATATTTTAGTTGTAATTTCATTTTATTTCTCTTGGTAACACTTTGGATCAAGTTGTCAATAATATGATGAGTCAGATTCCTCCCCCTTGGTTTGATTGAACTAAATTTTGATAGTGCAAAAAATGCAATCTAGGCAATGTTGGTAGTGGACGTGTCTTCAGAAATGATGTCACTCAACCTCTTAGCATTAAATCCTATGATTTTAGTGTGAAATATAATAATATGGTTGAGGCTCATGCTATTATATGGGGTCTTATCACTATTAGGGATAATGGTTAGAATAAGATTTTATTGGAAGGCAACTCCATGCTTGTCATTGGTGCACTAAAAATTGGTAGTTACAAGAATTGGTTGTTAAATACCATTCTCTTTGAAGCAAGGGAGGTGGTCAAGTTCTTTGAGCATATTACGTTCCAACATATTAGGGGATTGGGTAAAGTTGTTGCAGATTGAGATACCAATAGAGGGGTTGGCCTTTAGGGAATAAAGGTATTTGGAAGGATTATATGGTCTTGTGGCCTATCAATAGAGATTTTGGACCTCTTAAGATAAAACTTGAGTTTCTAACTCAATTTTTGGAGTGTATGGTGGTGGTGTTTGGGGTAGAGTGGTCTATTTATACTCTTGTATAAGGATTTGTGATGGACTATGGTGGTTTTTCTTTGGTGTTGGTTTTGTAGTCTTATGTAGTACTAGTTATTTTTGGCTTAGTTTTGGCTAATTCTCTTTGGTTTGGTGGTTGGTTGGCATAGTTTTTTATGTGTATATTTTATAAATTTTGTATCATCCTTATGGATTTACATTGCTTGGGGGTAAGCCTCTTTTGTATAAGTTGTGAATCCTTTTTTAACCAGGTGAATTATACTAATAAAAATTTACCCTTCACATCCCTATCCTCCAAAAAATTAAATAAATATAATTTATTTACTTAGTTTTCTTTTTTCCACCTCAAGCATTTAGTTGACTAAAACTAACAAGTTAATTAGTAAATACACATGCACATTCCTAAGCATGTTTAATCCATTGTCATACTTGCACATGCCATTAATGTACATGGTACATTCTTCCCACTTCCCCAATAAATATTTTTATTAAATCACATCCATCCACTTTTCCAAGAAGATCTTTTTTAAAAATAAAACGAGTAAAAACTTTATTGAGCCAACAAATTAGTACAAGGAAAAAGAGTACAAAAACCCACTAGAGGTCAAAATACCAAAGCAAAGGCCTCAAGAAACTCCCAAAAAAAATCTCATATCCTCCATAACAAGATCCTCTAGCTCTCAAGAAAGGTTCTTAGGGAGGCTTCCCCACTCTTCCACACCCCAAGTCCCCATCCACTCATACACCCATTGAGCCAAGCCATCAACCACCTTATTCCATTCCCGTGGGATATGACAAAAGATGATAGAATCTAAAACCCCAACCAAAGAAATGATTTTCTTGACCACCACTTCCAACTACCAATTCACATCATCTATTTGACACTTATTCAACATATCAATCACAATATGGGAATCTGACTCACAAATTATCCTTCTCCAACTGAGGGAACAAGCCCGTTTCAATGTTAAGAGAATAGACAAAGTCTCCATAAATTTGTTGGTTTGTTTCCCTTTATCCATTGAAAAGAAGAACTCCACCATCGCCGAGTTATCCTTGCCAATATTGTCAACCCCAACATGCCTAGGATTTCCTTTGGAACACCCATCAATGTTAAATTTAAACACCCCAAGAGGAGGGGGCTCCCAATGACCACATATTTGAACCTTCCCTCTGGCACTCTGACTTGGCCTAGGTAGGGGACCACTCCTACCACATATTGGAAGCCCCAAAGCCCATAACACACCAATATCTCCAAGCTCCACAAGGACAGATAAATCACACTTAGCTACCAAAGTCTCCTAAAGAACCCCCAAGATTCTTAGCTATAACTATCACACCAGGAGCTTCTTATCCAAAAAGATCCTTTAGTTGCATTCCAACCAAATCTACTAAATAATCAAGTAAGGGCCAATATTCCAACCAATTTGAAGGAAAGAAGTCTTAGATGGAGAGTTCCATAACCTAGTTTAGAAGTCATCCAAAGAAGAGGTATGTTTGCATGTCTAGTTCAAAACTCCCCACCAGAAGAGCCAAATCATTCTAGCAAAGGGACACTTGAAAAAGAAATGATAAGTGCACTCATAATTATAGGAACATATAACACACATAGAGGGACCCTAAAATCCATGCTTCCAAATATTCTCCCAAGTGAGGCATCTATTATGAACCACAAGTCAAGAGAAGAAACTGTACTTAAGCCAAGCGAATCTATTCCAAACTTGTTTCCACCATGGGACTTCCATACACCCAAAAACCTGCTTATCCAACACCTGCTAGCTAGAGGCAACAAATAATTTGTCTTTCAGGTCATGTCCCTAGGATGGAACATCCCTCCTGGAAGAGATTTATGAACCCTTCTAGCCAGAATGTTGGCCAACTCATGTCACTCCTCCATCGATCCCATTAGAGGCCACTCATGTGGATCCTTCCACCTGGACATGGTGGCTTAATCAAGAACATGAGAGGATTTGAAATCAACCACTCTACACCATCCAAACTCAATAAAGTTCCTACATAAATCCTATAAATGAGGGTGTGTTGACATGATATGAGGATGACCATCCCAAGAATCAAACCAGAAAAGAGGCTTTGAGCCTTTGTTGCATATCCAAAATAACCCTTGTTTAACTAGATTGGACCCCCTTTTAAGAGTACCCGAAATCATAGAACCCTTCCCCATAAAGGTGAATCTAGGCACATCAACACTCTCCACACTCCTAAGATAATTTGAGGTGAGGATCTTGGCCCATATCTGATGTTTTTGAGAACACCATTGCGAGTACAACTTAGCTGCAAAATCCTACCCATTCAAATCAACCCATCACAACCCAATCCCACCTTCCTATTTCGGTCAACATATAGTATCCCACTTAACCAAGCTCCACTTCCTTGAGAGGAGGTTACCAGACCAAATAAGTTGATGGGAGAGACTCTCAAATTCTTTGATAAAGAAGGAAGGGGCAGAAAACATAAAACACCTATACAAATTAAGAGCCTGAACCATAGACTTTAAAAGAGTCACTCTCCTAGCAGTAGAGAGCCACCTATAATTCCAGTGGCTAGCCTTTATACAAAACTTATCAATATCATCTTGCAAAAATAACTTGGGGAGTAAACAAACATCAAGAGGAATACCAAGATAGGAAAAGGGAAGCAAACCAGTCTAGAATCTAAGAATTCAAGCAACTCTCCTCTAGATAAGCTTAGGATTATTAAAGAAATAAATGAAGTATTTAATCTCATTGATACGTTATCTCGAAGCAACTAAATAACTATCCAGGAACTTCCTCAAATTGATAGCTTCTTCAACTCTAGTCATGCCCATCAGAGTAGTGTTATCCACAAACTAAAGATGGGATTGGGGGGGAAAATTATTGCCCCAAATTTAGCCTTGAATGAGACCAAGCTCCACACGATATTTGATAAATCTCCCTAATTCCTCATCCATTAAAATAAATAAGTAGGGGGACAAGGGATCCCCTTGCTGAAGGCCCCTAGATGCTCTATAAATCTTAGAAGGCTCCCCATTGACAAGTATGAAGAAGGAAGAAGAGGTGACACAACTCATAACCCACTCAATCCAGGTGTTTCCAAACCCAAAAGCCCTCAAAATATTGGATATGAAATCCCATTTAACATGGTCATAAGCTTTGGCCATTTCTAGCTTAAATAAGATAGCCTTCTCTCTAGAGGAGGCCATGGAGTGAACATTTCAGCCACAATAACAACCCCATGAAGAATTTTCCTACCAACAACAAATCCACCTTGCTCCTAAAAAATTAACCTACTTAACCATGAATTTATATGTTTTTCATAATCAACTTAGTAATTATTTTTTATACAACATTACACATGGCAATTGGTCTAAAAATATCCAAAGAATTAGCTTCGTCCCATTTTGAGACAAGAGCAAGAAAAGTGGCATTCATGGATCTTAGCATTTGCTTATTCTTTTGAGATTCCTGTAGAACCTCAAGAAGTTCAAGCTTGATAACCTCCCAAAATTCTTGAAAGAACTCAACTAGAAATGCATCAAGTCCTAGAGATTTTCCCTTCTTCATTTGAAACACAATATCCTCCATCTTTGTGAAGGATATCAATTTGAGCAAAGAGTCATTAATTTCACTGGTCACTAAAGGTAGGATACAGGCCAAGATTAAAGCTTCATTCTCATTAGCAAAAGGGGAATCCTCATAAAACAAAGTAGAAAAGAATTGAATGGACTCTTTCAAAATATCATCAAAGTAAGATAAATGAACCTCCTCAGAGGACCTAAGGGAAGAGATGATATTACACATCCTATCCTTAACAGAATTGTGAAAAAATGAAGTATTCTTATCACCTTCCTAGAGCCAATCAATGCAGGACTTTTGCATCTAGAAAATTTTCTCTTACAACTCCCATTCCTTCACTTCCTTCATAGCCACTACTTCTAGCTTACCATTTTCCTTAGTAAGGCCATGGTCTCAATTCTGTTGAGTAATGGAATCCAAGTGAGCTTGAGCTTCCCTTTTAGCCTAAAATATATTACCAAAATGGTTCCTATTCCATTGCTTCAACACATATTTGACATATTGTAGCCTCTTAGAGAAGGAATACATTGTAGATCCATGAGTCGACTTCCCAAGACACCACCAAACAATAACAAGATCATGATGTAACACATCTTGAAGCCACATGAGTTAAAATCTAAAAGACTACTTTTAGAATATCTAGAAAAACAAGCAAAGAATTTGATCGGCTAGTGATCAGATTCTTGCCAATCCAAAATCTCAGAGCTAGTCGTCCACCTTTCATTAACCCAAAAGCTAGACACCAAGAACCTGTCTAACCTTTTTGAAATAGCAACTTCCCCATTTCTCCTATTGTTCCAAGTAAACATTCTATTAGAGGGTTTGATATCCACCAAGTTCAAGAGAGAAATTTTTTCCCTTAGTAGATCTGAGGAGGGATCTAGACAAACAATACCACCCATTTTATCCTTAAGTGAGGAGATAACATTGAAATCCCTCGCCAAAATCCAAGGAAGAAAAGGATCCAAAAAACACACATATCTAACATGAGACCACAATTAGGTCTTACGAAGGAGATCAATAGGAGCATAGATGTTAAAAAAAGAATTTTCTCACTTGAATCTAGACTAGAAGCAACTCGAGAAATAGAAAACTTGTAGGAAAGCCACCAAATTGAAATAACTCTGTGCATATCCCATAAACAAGCAACCCCATCGAAGTTGCCATATGCTCCCAAACATTGGCAGTAACCTCTACCCTAGATATTAGAAGCCGAATTCAACATACATTCAATAAACAACTTACTCTCCTGAAGAAAAACCAAATCAGGAGAGTGAACACGAATCAACTCGTGAATAGCCTTTTATCTCAGGATGCTACTCATACCCTTTACATTCCAAGATAGCGCAATCATTTCCAAGGTTAAGAGAAATGAGAATCAATAGTCCTCACCGATCTATACTCCACTAACATCTCACCAATTAACTTTAGATTTTCTTGGTCCTTTTTTCCAGCCTTAAGAGGCTTCTTAGGAGCCCACTTTTTAGGGGGCTTTTGCTATAGGCCCAAAATAGGAGAAGACAATTTACTTTTACCTGGGTCTACAACACCCTTCTTGACAATAGTCCAAAACTAGGAACAACAAAACCCTTAATAACCTTCATCATCATACTTCCCCCTCTTCAAAGGAGCAGAGGGAGGAAGATATGTGTCCATCTGAGCCTCTTGATCACCAAACTGAGCATAGTTGGAAATATCATTTGGCTGATTTCCAAGGTGCTTTTCAACTAAGGAGCCATCTACCACCTGCATGCCCAAGGAAACACCCTCTTCCTGAGCCAAATCATCTAAGGCATCAAATATATTAAAGATATTTTTTTGCCTATCTTTGAGCATTCTCTTTTTACCTCTACTTTAGTTACAAGGCCTAACTAGAACAAAACCCTCCTTATTAGCCACCACCCCCTGCATGGGATCCTTACCTTTGTCCAACTTCGGGGTAAAAGGAAAATAAGGCATTACCCAAACTAGAGGCATGGATAGCTTTGGGACACTTCCACCGAAGGTGGCCATATTCATGGCATAACCGATATCAAAAAGGCAATACCTCATAGTCCAATTGTTGGGTCCAAGAAGAAAATCCAATGCTAATTTTTACCAAATCCAATAGGGATTATTCAAGCCAATTTCATTGCACACAAAAACAAAGGAAATTACCTTTTTATTTAGTGTATATTGAGAAGGACCAATAGTATTTCCAAGCAAAAGAGCAACCATCTATAATATATCAATTATTTAAAATTCTAGAGGCAAACGAGGGAGATGCACCCAAATCGGGACCCTAGAGGGGAGCTCCTCTACAAAATTAAATCCTACATACCAAGGTTTAATAAAGAGACCCACCTAATTGTAGAAGTAAAGCCCACGTTCGAAAGCCCAATTCCTATCAACCACACAAGAAAAATCCACCATGAAAACATTGTTGGCTGCCAATTTATATCAATATCACCCTTAGGGTTCCAAGTCTGACGAACCCAAGATTCTATAAATGGAAACAACACTTGCATCCCCATAAAATTACAAATCAACACATGGTTGATATAATACTCTACATCCTCAGCCATCGAGTTAGGTTGGATCACCAAAACTGGGTGTTCTTGAGATCTCTCCAAACACCCATTCACCCTTTGTAATCTAAAAGCACCATTCTTCGACGATCTCACACTAGGGCTAGCCATGTTCAAAAAGTTTAGACCTCCTCCAAACTAAGAAGAGGCAAGATCAGATTTTTCCCACAAACACATGTAGCACCATGCAAGAATGAAACATATCCCCCCTCCAAATGTATCCAAATCCATAGGGGAGACAACAAGAAAAAAGCAGCAAAATAGTAGTATAAGGAGAAAAAACCATGGTATTTGATCAAAATAAACCCCCTTGGAAGCAAAAATGACCCCCCACACTGTGATAACCCTCACAGCCACAACCTCACACCACCCAACACTCATGTAAAGGAGAACAATGCTCATATAGTCACGACCTACTACATGCCATGAGCTACCATGTGTGTACATAGAGACTTCATTGCTCCATCCAACCTCATAAAAAAAAAACTATGTTCTTCCAAGAAGATCTTGACTGTTCACATAAATTCAAAATAAAAGACTTTGGATTTTCAAAAAAGTCATTTTTATTTTCAATCCTTATCCTTTTCCAAGAGAATATTGACCATCCAAATCCTTTAATATTAGACCTATTCAAGTGCATCAATCACAATGTGTCACTTGGACGCCCCCTCATTCTCTCAATCCTCTCAGTCAACCTCATTCATTGATCTTTCAATCAATCCTATCAATTGATCAATCATCTCTCCAATGTATAAATAACACTTCTTATCGGATATTTTCATAATCTCATGAAATGAAAATTTATGATAACAAATTGAGCAACCAAATATCACTATATCTCAATCACAAATCCATTGGACCATAATAACACACATCTTGACTATGCAACAAGGAGTTGTGGGTGAGAGAAATCTTATGGTATTTTATCTTTTTTTGTAATTGCTCAACTTAATATGAGGTGTCAATTAGGTGTAGAATAATATTCTAATTTATGGTTTGGGTCCTTATTTTATGTTATGCATCCTTATTGATCATATTTTTGCATGTTTGATGAGACCCACTTCTCTAATTTTACAATTTCTTGAGTATATCGTAAAGTTTTTCATTATAGGATTCTAATTTGGTACATCCATAATTGGATTGCCACATCTAACTTTATTTTATAAATACAAAATTATGATGCCCATAACATCATCTTCTCCCTCATTGTTTAATATTTTGACATGTTTTGCATTTTTTTGTGTATGGGTTTACCTTCCTAATTAGTTGCTTATGCATTCATCTAGTCATTTGTTACGTATATAATCCAAATATTAAAAATTACCTGGCATTTTATGGCCTCAATTTTGGTTTAACACACATGTTCCACAAATAATTGTTTTTGTTCTCTTGTGGTATTTGTGTTCCTTGATTTTGTATTCATGCTTTCTAGCTCTAGCATTCTCTTTTGTGACCTTTTGGGCTTTATTTTCCTATATCTTTTGGTTTCTTCCAAATGATAGGATTTCTACTTTGCTTTCCCATCATCATATATGACTACTATAATTTGTAGGTTTTTATTTTTTAGGTGTTTTTGTTGTCACTTTCCATTATTTTATGCAGGTCACCCATTTCAATTTTTATGTTTTAGTTCAGCATTTATGCATCACATAATGACATATATGTCATCATCCTTTGACACATTTACAAATTTTTAGCAAGCAAAAAAACATATTTTAGTGTTTATGTCTTTGTTTCAACACTTCTACTATTGGTTCCACATTTTCCCTCTAGTAGCATGTATATTCTATACCCACAATTTCATCATTTCCTTTGGGTTTGATCATTTAACCAATTATATTTTATTCTTAATCCAAATTCCTTGCGACTTCTCACATGTCAAAGACTTACTTTAAAATTATTTAGTATTTCTTGTAGGTTCAATTGTCAAAGGATGTATCATTTACCACTAAATCTAGTTGCACATTTTATTTTCTAAGGGTAATTGATATTATGTGTTACTCTTGTGAGGATAAATTGGTGTGCATGCTCTCTCCTTACAATAAAAGGTGATTTTGGAGATGAAAAACCATTTTATTCTCTTTTATCATTTTTAATACTATGAAGGGCAAGTCATTCTTGCTTTCTCCTCACATTGAAAGATAATCTTCAATATCAAAAGAACTTGAGTTTTATTTCCTCTAGAAATCCTACCTTGTATTTCATCACCACGGGGATAATCCAAACCATCATGTCTCAATAGTATATACAAATTTGGGAGAGAATCAAAATGAACTCCGATTGTGAGGAAATTTATTGCTAGAATAATATATAGCCTATATAGCCTATATAGGAACTATTAATCATGTTTGATTGTAATCCATCAACAAGTGGTTATCCCTAGGATGTTACTCACATTGTGTCCCTAGAAATGAGTTTATGGGTCATGTATGCTCTCCTCCCACATCATTGAGTGATCTTGGGTGATTAAAAATGATTAATGTTTCATCATAGGTCTTATACTCCATGCCTAGACAAGGCATGTGTGCTTATAATCACTCATATTCCTACTTGAATAATATATGTTTTTCTTGTAATAGGTGCATATTCTTGTCAAAACCCATAATACAAACCATCAAATGTAAAATCTAACCTTTAAAGAAACCAAAATTAAGAAAAATAAAATACTCACACAAACCAAAGGTTGAAACCCTCATTCAAATGTCCTAATCATAGTCTAAATTCATCCATCTCAATTATTCATCCTGATCCAAATGTACTCATCCAAATAATGAATCATAATCATAAACATAATCATGATTCCTAATCAAAAACCCTATTTAATCCAAGGTAGATGAGGAAAAAACTAAAATCTTAGGTAGTCTTAATCAAACCCTTATCCCCTCATCCTAATCCAAAGCATCTAATCCAACCATAACATCCACCTACCCAAATCAAAATTAGTATCTTAAAATCAACCATCCAATCCTAATCAAAGCTTGCATAAGGCCTTATCTAACCTTGAGTTAGCAATCCAAAATCCCAAATTAAAATTTCTTAAGAACATAGCCTATTCTAAGTATACTAATCCAAATAAATAAAAAAATCCTCCTAAGGTATTTATCCTTCATTATCCATCCAAAATCACCCTCAACCAATCAAAAATTCAACTCACTCACCCAAAGTCAAAATATAAAACTTATCCAATATTTAAGATTTCGTAAATCAACCCAAAACTGCAAACATGAATGTATTTTATTTTGACGAGTCCCCTCATCACCAAACCAAAAATCTATGTGATGATGATGATGATAGATTTTTTGATCAATGTAAATATAATCCATTTTAACATAATGATGGTGATGATATTCTTGTGGATCAATATAAATTCATGAATCCCTATATGACATTACCCTTCTAATTTTCCAAGCATTAACCATCAATCCCATCAATCCTAAATTAAAATATATTGGTCATCCTTATGATACCTTTGATAAAGGAAAAACCTCTCTAACCCAAGACCCCTATTTTCCATCCATATCCCAAAATCCCCACCTCAAATGAGTTCTTTGTATCCCCCACCTCCTACACAAATCCTCCATCCCCCAAACATTTCCAATCCAATCCATCCCAATATAAACAACAACTAAACAATGTCATATTCATGCATTTTACCCAAGGATTATTCACAAGGAACAAGCCAACAATTATAAGATAAGTTATGGAATCATGCAATACCACTCATTCTATACTATCCAAGAATGTCATCATCCAATGTAAATCCCTCAAATATTTTAAACTCAATATATAATATAAAATATGCTTCCCCCATCCATGTGCATGAATCAAAGAGTATATCCATGTATTAATTTTTCATAGCACAAAATTTCAATCCACTCTCATGTCATCCAAGAAAATTAAGATATATCAAGAGATTGTTCTAAAGCATTCCTAGACATGTTTCTACCTAAATCAAGATCCAAATATCCACACTAATTCATTTCATGATCCCATACTCCCTTAATATTAGAGCACCGATATTAAATCCATCCTTGAACCACAATCCTATCACCTTTCTTTGTCCACCTTTATTTTATCTAGTTTTCTCACCACTAATGAAGCTACAAATACCACCACTCTGTACCCATATAAAAATGGATTTAAATAGTATTTCCAAAGAAAAAAGTATCCCATCATAAATTGGATCTACAAGAAAATGAACTATAAAGGAAAATCATTACATCTTCATGAGAAAGGTATCTTGGAACCCATATACATAAAAGAAGATATAATATTTGGGGGCCTCATCTACAAATTGCACTACAAAGGCATTGCTAAGAACTTGATACACCCTAAGGAAACTTCCTTCAACACCAAGGTAGATGCCTCTCATTGCTTTTATAGAGAATTTGTTTCTATGAATCCTTTCATCAACCCTATAACTAAGCTTAACCATCCATAACTTACAATCCCTAACCAAAATACACAAATTATTGGACATTCCAAAATGATGAATCCATCATTAAATTCATGGGATTACAAGAAATTATATCCCCATGGTACCATAACATCAACTTTGGAATCAATTTGGATGCACAAGAATATGAATTAAATAATCCATTTAAATCCATGCATCACCATGTCACCAAGTGTCAACATGCAATACCAAATCAAAATTAGATCCAAAAAGAAATAAAAAATAAAAAATGCCACCAAGGTCCACCAATAAAAAAGGAAGCATAAAGATACTATGGGTCCCAAAACACAAATAAGTAACACATCTAAATAAAGCATCAAAATGTATACCTCCAAATACTAATTACATCCATAAATCCATAAATATCCATATCCAATACCAATCCTTGATCCCTACATCTAAATCCCACCATCCATGTCCTAAAATCCTAAATTCATTTTGGGTCCCTGTTGGCAAGTCAAGGGCATCAACAAATTATACCATAGGCTACCTGAAGGGGTCCATGGTACCGATAAAGGCACTAGTCATAGATAGGAGTCATGTCCCTTCAAGGGAATATATACATATATGTGATGTAAATCATATATGAATAGATATGAGTAGGAACATGATAGAAGCATATAGAAATAAATATCAAAGTAGAGGCTAAGACTTTCCTTTTGTATCTATTATGATATAATATACAAGGTTATAAGGATTACATGTATGTATGATGGATGTATGAGCATTTTATTTTGATATCATGGTGTTATATGATATATATGCCTTCTAGATTCTTACCACACATGCTTTTTTCTCTTACCGTATCCTTTGGGGTATAAATAGACTACACAAGGAGTGTTGGGTATAGATCTCCGGACTATACTTACCCCATTTCTCTTGCCTAAATTGGGTCCATTATTGGGATCCTAGAGTGAGCAGTAAAGAATTTAGAAGCATAAAGTAGGAAGGCAAAAAATTAAAAATCTCCTTAGACCCTAAGGGCTACCTCTATGAGAGGGGGTAGGCCATTAGGGTATGATGAATGGAAAGGGGGAGGGATCATAGAGATCCATGAAAATATATGATTGTTCAAGATTTTCTTTGAAAATCAAGATATATGGAAAGAAGGATATAATTTTGGATCAAGGAAACACATGGGAGTAGGAGAAAACAAAAAGAAAAGAGAGATATTTGAAATAATAAAATTAGGGATTGAAATGAATGTGGAAGAAAGGAGACTAAAACAAACCCATGAAATAGAAGAAAGGAACTGCAAAAGAGAAATAGAAAGGGAAAAAATAACAAGTGGGTAAATGGTAGAGACAATTTTAAAGAAAAGAGTGAAGTGCACCAAGAAGGGTGTAGGTGAGCATGCTAATGTGGATGCAATTGATAATTAGAAAGGAAGAGGAGGGGAACCGAAATCCAAGTATACCATAAAGGAACAAAATAGAAAAGCGGTGGAACCTAATTTCAATCTTGAATATTTGTTAACTAAACATACAACGGTACTAACCATTAGAGAAAAAACACAACAAAAAATGAAAATGTATGAAGAACATACATCTCCCCGAATAAAGAGTCACCATTTGAGCTAGATATACCACACATAAAACCAAATAAAGAAAGAGAAGGTAAAAATCTTGAATTATGGATAACATATACAGTAAATTGGGATATCATAGAAGGTAATAATCCATCTATTTAGTGGAGAACCACAAAGGAACAAAATAATTGTGAAAGGTTAGAAAGTGATCTCAATTCTAGCTCCACCTTTAGCAATCAAAGTGGCACCACAAGTCCAAAGGAAGACTCATGAGAAGAATACATGGCCGCAATGAGTAAGATGCCAGTCTTTGAAAAGAATACTAATAACATCATAAAGCATGTTTTCTTATTAGAATCAATATAAAAAAGCCAAAATGAACAAAAAGAAAATAAAAAGCTATTTGAATTCATTGGTTCTCTAAGGGATGGACCACTAAAGTGGTAGCACAAAGCATACCACTGCAACACTGAGCCCTGGGATGAAGTGAAACAGGCATTCATAGAAATTTTTTGATAGTCTATAACTATCAACAGAAGGAGTGAGAAAATTAAGAAAATTATCTCAATGATAAGATAAATCCATTTTAGAATTTTATAGAATATTCAAGAAGGTAACCTAGAGACTACAATAACTGTTAAATGATAAAAAGAGAGAGAGAGTGATTCCTCTTTTACATATTTCTAGAGCTTAGAATGGCCCTACATGGTAGACATTTTGGCTCATATTCAGAACTAGTTACTTTAGCATGTTGGATAGAGGGCCAGTCATAGAGGAAGATGGAGAAGGAAAGGAAAAATAAGAAAATGGAATGCTACAACTAGAAAAGGACTAATTTTGGTTAAGATAAGATCTTATGAAACAATATTTTTTTCAGTAAAGGCCTAACATATGGTGTTCTTACTGCGGTAGGGAAGGCCATCTACAAAATTAATGCCCAATGGAAATAGGAGAGAAGAAGGAAAATGATTTAAGGGTAGACTTTCACATCGTTAGAAAATGAAAATCTCCATATTGTGGTATTTGTGAAGAATGGGACAGCCACGAGACAATTGACTACCCATCCCACAAGTTCTGGGTAAGGGAAGGATTGAATTATGACCAAGAAATGGCTTATGAAAAGGGACTAGCGGAATGACCTTTGTATGCCCAGGATCATGGGTTTAGGGTACTGCCATGACAAAATTAGAGAAATTCTAATGCCATCTAAGGTCTAGGATCATACAACGATAATGGCCCATCTTGGGGAGGAAGAGGAAGAAGAGCTAATGAAACCTTTAATTATGGTAAGCCAAGGCATTTTGCTATGGAATGTTAGGGGGAAAAGAGAAAATAGTATGGTTCTGTGGGGAAGAATACCATGATGCATTCAATTATGAAAAAGTGCACCAACACTACAAGAATACATAATCACAAGGCCAAAAAGACAAATTGCAAGAGTCAAACACAACTAGAGGGGCTAGACTCCTTTGTAAAGCATGAACCAAAAGGTGCCACAAAATCAAAAAATATGAGGGATATAATACAGAAGAGAGTAGCACCAAAGCAAAGCAACATACAAAATCTAAGCCTAACAAAAAGGGAAAAGCAACAGTGATAACCCGACAAGGCACTGATACTAGGAGAACAAATGTGATAAATATAGAAGAGGAAAGCTCTAAAGGAGAAGGATCATTTTGTCCCACAAAGGAAAAACATGATCAAATAGTTGAAAAAAATAGAAGAATTCTTGAACAAGAACGAGAAAGAGAGAAGGAACAAAACAACTATTTTATGAAACAAGAAGTGAAAGCTCTTAAAAAATTCACAAAATTAGTAGGACAACACAACCTACTCACCAAATTAAAGAAATTTAGTAAATATTAGAACAAAAAGAACATAACACAAGTTAGAACTGTTACCCAATTTTCACCTACGGGCTCAATCAAGGGGAAATTATGTTTCAAATTTGCATGTGGATTAAATGTGGCTCCCATAAGGGTTGAGCCTAGCGTGCAGGTGCTCAGATTTCATTGGGAAGGTCCTTATCTGACAGGGAAGTCTATTGGAAAGCCTCGCCTCAATCAGTTTTGGCATAAAACTCATCAGAGTAGAAAGTCGACAAGACCCTCCTATTGTCTTGCCGACTAGCAGTGCATTTTATTCATTTTTGAAATGTCTCGGTCGGCCAGACATTTTAATCACTGTGAGGTTTTGTATCTCCCTCCGCATGGGAAGTATCTTGCCGACAGGAGTGGATGTCTCGGCAAAAGGAGACATCATGGGCATAAGGTCTTGCCGATCAACCGCTGTCTCACCGAAACATGGGGGTCTCATTGAAAGAAATGATCGGAGCTCGGGGAAAGCGGAACTCCTTTGGCGTAATGTGGTAGCTTCAGAGAAGGTCTCGCCGATGATGGATGTCTCATCGAAGCGAATGGTCTCGGGGAGATGTCTTCCCAAAAGGATGGGGTCTCGGCGAAAGTTGGTGCCTTCGCTATAATGTCTCCCTGACCAATGGAGGTCTCCCGATATGAAATGAGCTCACCCAAAGATCTTGAGCTCAGCGAGAGGTTTTCTTGACCTGCTAAGGTCTCCTCGAAATGGTCTCAACTCGCCAAAAGATTGTCATCTCGGGGAGAGGTCTCACTGAAGGTTAAGAGTCTCACCGAAGGAGGGCTGGAGCTCGCCAAGAGAGGAAGGCTTCGGCATGAAGTATCGGTGATTGTTGAAGGTCTCAGCGAAAGCTTGTGCCTTCGCTATGATGTCTCCCCGACCGAGGGTGGTCTTGCTGAAATAGAAAGGGACATCGGTAAGACTCTTGTTGTTCGCCATAAAGTCTCACTGACAGGGTGAGGTCTCGCCGAAGTGAAGTGGCATCGGTGAAGGAAAGTTGTTTTCCATAAGGTCTTGCCGACAGACGAGGGTCTTAGCGACAGATTGTTCACAAGGCCATCGACAGGGAGGAAAAATATTGCCTTCGGAAAGAGGTCTGGCTGAAGGGGAAAAGTCTCACCGACAGGGTGGATTTTTGCCAAAGTAAAGTGGCATCGGCAAAAGAATTTGAGCTCGCCATGACGTCTGGCCGACCAAGTGTAGTCTCCCCGACAATGAAATGAGCTCGCCTAATGAAGGTGCCTTCGCCATGATGTCTTACCGATAGCGTTTGTCTCACCGACGAAGGATGCAGCGGTATAACTTTTGAGGGCTCGCTATGATGTCTGGCCGACAACGATAGTCTGGGCGACAATTTTTGACATCGGTGTGACTTTTGTAACTCGCTATGAGCTCTTGCTAACGGTTGAGAGCTATGTCGATAACTACCAAAGGGCATAATCGCATCGGGGAGACACGATAAGTGTCTCACCAATATGCGATTCAGTCTAAGCAACCTTTGACCGTCTGGGAATCTATGTGACATGAGTTCAACCAATCAGAGTGAGCTATAGGCGAACCATTGGCAGCTTGACCAGTGCCAGGAGGATCAACAAAGCATAAATGAAGTGGATCCACTTTGCTTCAGTGGACGATCAGGACATGCAAATTCAGTTCAAGGAGCACCTGATGCTGCTTCTTGAAGAAAATCAACTTGAAGAAAGATTTGAAACAAGAGGAGAGCAGAGAAACCGTGAGTCACAGTGACAGCTGGGATGTCGGCCGGTAAAGGAGATTCAAGAGAGGACAGCGAGGATACACATTGAACGCAACATTAACTTCATTCGAAAGATCTGAAGGCTTCCCTGAGGGTGATCTAGCACCGAAATGCGCACTTGAATGCAACATTAATTTCATTTGAAAAGATCTAAGGGGCAGATCTTTCCGAAGGCTGATATTTTGTAAGCCCTAAGGGGTCGACACACTTTTGTATATAAGGAATTTTTGCCTCTTTGTAAAGGAGTTCTCCTGATGCTTTTCGAAAGTCTGTGACTTCTACAGTCCTTTCTCAGATTAGCAAACTTCTGTAACTCATTTTGGAGCATGATATATAAAATTTACCTTGGTTGCCATTGATGGTTCAATTTTCCTTCTGGTTCTTGCAAAATATTGTGCATTTTCAGGTGATTGATCAAGCTACTTCGTGAAATCTTTCTTTTCCTTATAGCTTTGTCTCATGTTAGCATGCCTTTTCTTTGCAAAAGTAGTATTATGTAGGTTACAAACTATGTTTACTTAATTGCACATGAGCTTTTAATTTGTGAAAATCTGCCTTTCCTTCTTGAAAGTGTGTGCATGTCAAAGCTATTTGTGAAATACTTATGCATAATCTACAGAAACTTGTTGTGCAGTACCATATCCATCATTAGTATTCAAGTGTAACTCGAGTGTCTCATTGTTCTTGTCATTTTGGTGTATCACCATAGGATTTAATTTTCATTTTATGCACTCCTTCTCCCTTTCCCCTTAAGGAATCAGTAGTTAGGTGACACCATAGGAAGCCGGCCTTCTCCGGAGGTTGACCTCTGTTTACAAGAAACCCACATCTTTAGAGGTCTTCCCATGTTACACTGAGGTGTTGAACATCAGGTTCAACAGGGTGCAATTTTAGGTAATAACAAGAACAATAGGAAAATATTGGAAGAGAATACCAATAATGATTGATCTCCAAATACACCATAAGAAAATCCATAAGGTAATGGTCGATCTTGGATCAGATGTGAATTTAATCCCAAAAAGAACTTGGGAGTACTTGGGTAGATTGATACTAGAACCAACTTCGTATAATATCAATTTAGCAGACAATATCAGAATGAATACTTTGGGTAATTGAAGAAATGCATAAGTTAATGTAAGAGGATTGAAATAGATAGTCAACTTTGAAATAGTAATAATGAAATAAATATTTGATTTGTTTGATGAATTATTAGGATTGAGGTGGTTTGTGGACTCTAGAGGGATAATATATGCTAAAAAGGAAGAAATATCATTTGTTGATGAAAAAATGATGGTCTAAATACCCCTAGGTAACAAGCAAGAGGCATCCTATACAAAGGAAATAAATACAAAAAAATATGAAGACAAAGATCAAATTATAAACATCATAACCATACCGACAACTAAAACTCTAGAAGAGCCCAACTCAGGGAGAAATTGAGGTGAATGATATTGAAGGAAGTATCGAAAATGAGATGATATTGGAGGAATGTATGCAAGACAATTAGGAGGTATACTCCTAGATAATATTTGATTCCTAGAGAGTATTCATGATAAGGAAGTCACTTGTAGTAGAAGACAGTGTAGCGCATGACATCTGTGGTACTAGGGAAAAGAAAAGAGAGGATGAGGAAAAAATCCTTGACAAATATGTCATATTACAAAGAGGAATTCTCAAAATCTGCTACCTAAATACTCTAGAGTAGGAGAGTTACTACCCTATATAGCCTGAATAGAGGAGATCTTCCCCACTAAAGCACATAGGCTAAAAACTTTACTGCATACTCTTACTTGCATTGTTGCATGCTAGATTAATACACACAAACAAATCATTTGCAAATAGGAGACATTCAAAATATTGCTCAAATCCAAATTTTTACTAGAGGTAGGAGATTATGAAGATATACCTCCCTACTAAGGTGATATTTTATTGCAACACCACCTAAACATGTGCATACATTATTAGGAAGAAAAATATGAGTATGACAACCGGTTATGCATTCAGTTATTCTATTGGACATCATGCATCGTAGTAAGAACTTGGTACATAAATCAAGAAAGAAGAGTTGAGACCAGAACATGGAAAGAAATGACTATGGATTTCATCCAAACCTTTTCATTTTACAGTAAAAAATCATATCCAAATTGCACTAACTAAAATGAAGGAAATTATCTTTAGTCCGATAGAAGAAAGTGAGATACTAGTACTATAATCCCATTCCTCACATCTACAGAGGGAGGAGTATATGAATACACTGACTAGATGGAATGGTAAGTAGTTGGATTAGAAAGAAATTTTTGTGCGGTACAAGATGATGAGGAAGAACAAACACCAGATATAGAAATAGGTCAAGGGGAGAGGGAAATAGAATAATCCACTATCCCAAAATAGAAATACTATAATGTACCACTAAAACTAAAACAAACAAACATTGCAGTAGAAGGGGATCCTAAATTGGTCCAGATAGGTGATTATTGGGATGATAAAGTTGTTGCACAAATGATAGAAGCATTAGAATTTTTTTAAGATTTGTTTCCCCAAAACTTTATAGAAATGAAAGGAATCAAGGAGGAAGTTGGAGTTATGAAAATTCAACACAAGGAAGATGCTAAACCTATCTGAAAGAGACCATATAGATTAAACCCCAACATGAAGAAGAAATTAAAAATTGAAATAGGTAAGATGTTAGTTGTCAGGATAATCAACCTGGTGGAGAATGTGGAATGGATAAGCCCAATGGTAGTAAAAAACAAAAAGATTTGAGAAATAAGGGTGTGTTGACTTCCAAGAGTTAAAAAAAGCATGCATACATGACCTGTTCCCCACACCTTTTATAGATGAAATACTAGAGTTAGTAGCCAGTAGGGAGATTTAATCATTCACCAATGGCTTCTCCAATTACTACCAAGTAAAAATTAGGGAAGAGGATCAATTGAAGACAATGTTTTCTACTGAATGGGGTTCTATATGTATTCATTCATGCCATTTGGATTGAAGAATGCTCTGGTGGTATTTAGTCGGATAATGATCAATACTTTTTAAGTATTGTATTCATGATTTTATCAAAGTTTACTTAGATGATTGGACGGTTTACGGCCTCGTGAAAGACCATGTCTAGGTCCTCTGGATGTTGCTAAATCAATGTAGAAGCATGCATATTTCATTGAACCTAAAGAAATACACATTCACGGTACCATATTGGACACTTCTTGGCCACACCATATGTAAGGAAGGGTTGATAGTAGATCCAATGAAAATGGATTTAATCCTCAACCTATCCCCTCTAAAGAACACTTTGGAATTCAAGACATTCTTAGGATACACAGGATATCACTAGAATTTCATCAAAGGGTATGCCAAAATAGTAGCCCTGTTAGAGGATCTTTTAAAGAAGAAAGTCAATCAAAGTATAGAATGGAATGGAGAGGCAAAAAAATCCTTTGATACATTAAAGTTTAGAGGATTGTAGAGGCATTGATATTAATCTTTATAGATTGGAACAATCCATTTTGTTTTCATGTCGATGCCTCTAAAATAATAATAGGTACGATATTCACCCAACCTAAGGGGAAAAAGGACCATCCTATAACATTTTCTAGTAGGAAACTATCTACGACAAAAAAGAACTACATTACAACATAGAGAGAAGCCCTAGCAATGGTGTACATTTTACAAAATTACATGTATTATTTACAATTTTCACCATTCATCTTCTTCACAGATCATGAAACCCTCAAATACTTACTTAACAAACCCATTATCCATGGGTGCATCTCTAGATGGTTGTTGTTGTTCCAAGAGTTTGAATTTAAGGTCATGGTGAAACCTGTAAATAATAACCAAGAGCCAGACTATTTGTCAAGAATTGAAACCAGAGAATAATTGGATACCCATGGAGAAGAACTACCTAGTACACATTTCTTTTGCATTATTGTGGTACTAGAAGAATTAGAGGACATTGACATTTTGTCATCTATTGAAAAATTTACAAAAGACATACCCTGCAAGACAAACAATCATCAATGTAGAGAGTTGCACCATATACTTTGGTAGAAGGGGAACTAAACCACATGGGGAGAGATGATATCTTAAGAAGATTTGTCTATAAACATGAAAAGAAATCCATTTTACAAGACTCAAATGAAGGAATTTTTGTAGGACATAATTCTAGAGAAATTACTACAAGGAGGGTAAAACTGGTGGGCCTATGGTGGCCAACATTACACAAGGATGCCAAAGAACATACAAAGGGGTGTGATATCTATCAAAGAGTAGGGAAACCTACCGCACACAATGAGATTCCCCTAAGAATAGTATTAGCCCAAAATTCCTTTGAGAAGTGGGCAATAGATTTTATAGGTCCAATTGACCATTTACAAAGCACTCAAAAGCCAAATTCATTATAATTGATGTGGAATATCTAACAAAATGGGAAAAAGAAAAACCAACCAGAGATTGTACCACAAAATTCTTATATGTAAACATCATCACTAGATATGGATGTCCCCTTAAGAATAATTAGTGATCAAGGTAGAAACTTCATAAACAAGACAATAAAGGAGTTAGTACAAAACTTTATGGTAACATCCACAAGCAATTGGAGATAGTGAAGCACTTGACAAAATAATTGTGAAGCAATTAACAAAGATGTGTGATGGGAACTGAACATAATGGGATGTTACTTAGATACCTGTGGTATTTTGGACATACCACACTTCCTACAAGAGGACTAACAAATTTGCATAGTTTCAGATGGTATATGGCCTTGATGCCATAGTACCCATGAATTTCATGATTCCCAAAATACGTATCACACTGATTCTATGGTTAGAAGATGACCAATCTTTGGTGATGAGAATATAAGAATTAGAAAAAATAGATGAATTTTGGAAGATTTCTATGTATAGCCACCAATTAGAAGGACCGAAATAAAAGGCATGGCATGACCAGAACTTGCAATTTAAGACATTCCAAATAGGGGATTTATTATTGCTATACAATAGAAAATTTAAGAAGCAAGGAAAACTAAAGGTCTGGTGGTTAGGAACATACTACATTCACAACATAATTAAATTTGGAGTGGTAAAATTAAAACAACTGGATGGCACACTTGTAGGAAGGCAAGTTAATAGAGCACGTTTGAAAAATTATTACCTATCTCCATATTGAACATATTAAATCATCAAACATACAATTTATACTATTTACCATAGTGTAAACCTTAGGAAAATTAAAATTGAAAACATAAACACCACCTATCAAATCATCCCAATAGCTCAAAAAACCCATGAAACGAGAAAAAAATTTATTCACCAACTACCACCCCACCATGTCATGACTCATATCCCACTAACCAAATTCTATATAATACCATGTCCAAACTTCATTCCTCACAATTGTGATCATAAGCTAAGCTACATTAATCATCCTCTGAGAACTTCATAACATCTACAAAAACTCACCAAGTTTCCTTGTGTTAAAATGACCACTTGCATAGTCATCAAGGTCTCTAAGAAGCCCAGACTCGTGTTCAAATGGTACCCCTACAAGGCACTACAAACTAACAAAGAAAAAGAATTTTCATCAATGCCACACAAATTCGTGTATTTGGAGGATGTTTGAAAGTACATCCATGAACCGATAGTAGAAATCAATCATGTCAAGCTAGAAGACCTTTGATACAATTTGCTAGAGGAAGATGACAAAACTTACAAAGTAGAGTATATAAAAATTGGGTGGAAAAATCTTGACATTTGGAAGGACTATATGGATTTATATGATGAAGAGGCATGGGCTTGAATTGCACTAATCTAGGTGTAAGATCAGTTCATATGCTTAGATAAACCCTATATAATTACAAAGGAAGCCATCCATGCAGTAGTAGGGCTGAGGATGGTAGGTAGAATTCTGACCAAAAAGGCCATCAAGAATAGTGAGGTAGAAAGGATGACCAGAGCTATGTTCGATGGTAGAAGATTGATCTTGAAGACAATCGCAAACCTCAAAGTCTGGTGTGAAGTAATGTGCATCACCTATAATACCTACTACATCAACTAGGAGGACTCCATAACTGCCACTGCCATTCACATTGCCTACCAAATGGTAGTAGAAGGTAAGGACTTTGACTTGTGTAAATTTATAAGGGAACAACTACTAGAGAACATTCATAAAATTAAGAACTCCAATCATAATTTTTGGTATGGTACACTTCTCATCTATTTGATGTTTTATTTTCTAAATGGACTACCCAATTTCAAAGGGAAGGTCTGGAAAGTCAAACATACAATAGCTGCTGAAATCAAATTATTTATGCACCAATTCCCAGACCAACAATCTTACAAATCCACATATTGGGGGATTTTCAATACCTTCCAAGAATAAATGCAACTAAGAGAGAGCATCCTCTACACATTAACACAACATAATACCAACACAATAACATTGATGGTGGACAAGGACTTTACATACATGGAGGTAGTTGAACCCTACACTGTCCGGATTCTAACACTGCCATATGAAGTCTTTGCACAAGAGATAGATTCCTATGTGGTAGCCTTGCTTTGGTACCCCAAGGATCCTATTGTGGAGAGATTAAAAACATATAAATAAGTTATGGACAATTTTCCAAGAAGCCAAGGAGGACTTAGAGAAGAATAAAAGTAAACTATATAAGCAATGGGGCATATTAGAGGGATGGTTTGAGTAGTTTATGGCTACTGCAACATAATTAGAACCTTCCAAGAGAAGAGAAAAAAGGTACCAAATCAACCCACCATGGAAATTAGAAGGACCCTCAAAATCAACACCATCTATTTCTTACCCAGGGAAGCCATCACAAGCCTTGAAAAGAACCTAACAAGCAAGGCATAAGAAAAGGGTCAAAAGGAAAATAGAGGAGGTAGGAGAAGTTGAGGTAGAGGAGATATCAGAAGAAGAAGAAGAAGTCAGTCAACCTCTTCAAAAGGAGAAAAGAGGACAAAGCACTCTGGGAACCCCTCCATCAAACAAATCAGAGAATTTAGAGGAAACTCCAAAACCACCAAAAATAAACTTGGAGTAGCAATCACAAGAGCAATTCAAGATTTAATTAACACATTGGAAACCTATAATGCCAATTCTCTCCTTGGAATGTTACCACAACTCATACAAATGAAAAAAGATTACAATGAAGAGAATAAAGATAGAGTAATTCAAAGCTTGTTTTGATATGTGAACCAATCAAATAAAGGCCTTGAAGAGGCCATGAAAGAATTTTTAGAAGAAATTGGGGCAACAATAAGAACAAAGAGGGTTAAGGCCTTGGCTAGAGATGAAAAATAAATGATCAATCCATGTCATCAATAATCCTAAACATTATAGAGGAGCAAAAATGTGCTTTGGTTCAAGCATAAGCACAAGAGCTCTAAACCAAGCAACATATCAAAAAAATCATGGTAGATGATTTGGAAGCCATCTGAAAAAAGACAAAAGACACTCTCGAAAGCTCTATGAGGAAATGACTAAGAGCCAAGGGCAAGTTGAAGGGCCTACTCTGAAGGAGGACAATCCCAAAGAAATAGAGACCATCCTAGAGATAACACAAAGAGACAAGAACAAACAATAAAAGACCATGGAAGAGAAGAACAAGGAAGATTTCAGAGAAGTATCTACACCCTCTGATACTATCTCTACAATCAAAAAATTCTTGGCCCAACAACAATAGATCCAACCAACACTATCCCCATAGCTACTACAAGTGTCATTGGTTGGGTCACAAGTAAATCTATTCGGCATGTGACCCCTACAAAAGATACAATCAGGGGACATTTTCCATGTAATAGTTTGAGAGGGATTATTAAATGATCACATCCAACAGGTCGAGAAATTAGAAGATGTGGTACTTACAATATCGAATGTCATCCCCCATCTTTCGCAAGATACTTCACTCCCATTACCGAACAACTAAAGAAGCTAGTGGATAGTCTACATGCAGATTTTACCTCCACCAAAGCCAACATCACTAAAAAGGACCAAGAAGAGATTAATAGAAAAAATACCAAGTAGTTCACTAAGAGGTGTGCCACCGCACACTCCCAGCTCAAATAACAAATTAAACAAATCAAAGACAACATAAAATAGGTTAGGGTAATATACCATTTTTTATTACAATGGCCAAATACAATCAAGAGCCTCCAGAACCTGATCATTCAATTTGAATATTAGATTGTACAAGTGGCCTATGATCCCTTACAAGATCCAACTAGAGCTACAAAGGATCAAATGGAGAATCTGCACATTCAACTACAACAAATCCATACCCAAAGGGAGCTAGTGAAAGAGTAGATACAACAAAGATTTTGTCGATAGCGAGTTGAAATTCCTACAACTCATTTTAAAGGAAGAAAAACAAATAAATACCTACATTGCAATTCCTACCAATCTTCGGGAGGTTGAACACACTCCAACATAGATCCAAGGGTAGATAGTTAAACTCCTGCAAGCATAGTCATATTGGACTTCCATATTAGCCAAATTGAAGATACAATACCAACATATCCTTCCCAACTAAGCATCATGTCTTGAGGACAAGAAATCATTTTAAAAGGGAGGACGATGTTGGTAGGTCAAGGGTGTCAACATAATATACTGCAGGCTACAAGAAGAGGTTTGTGTTAGGAATTAGGTGTTGTACACCTTGCATAAAGTTTACAATGTTTAATTTATTATTATGTGTGTGGTGCACCAAGGGAGATCTAGAAGTACGTGCATCACTAAGAGTTAGCATTCTTGGGGCTACTTTATGTTGTATGTAACATTGGTACATAATGTAAGTTGTAAAAATGTATTTATTTAATATTAGGGAAATTAATTTAATACAGTACCCAATATTAAATGTGGGGTCATTATTTTATAATCTCATGGTTTTAGTCACATGGTTTTATATAATACCACTTGGTAATATTGTGTGAACTTGTTTCTATAGAAACAAACACAAGAGCAGTTGTCTAAGGTTGGCTAGTTGGGGTTTTGAGTCTTCTTCTGAAGAGTGCATATGTGAAGCACGACATGGGATGTGTGGCTACATTATTGGACACATGGAGGATGCATTGAGGAGGCTTGTTGTTTTAGAGGTGTTCATGGAGGCTCTGAAGATGTATTATAATGTTTATTGTTGAATAATACATTAAGCATGGATGCTTTTGGAGGCCGGGTTTTTCCCTCTTGATGGTTTTTCTAGGGTATATCTTGTGTCATCTTTTGATGGGTATGTTTTCTATTCTCTTACTTGTGGATTATGAATACTTATTTGCATAGATTTCACTTTTGGGTTATGTGGAAATTGTTATTAGATGGTTGCAAGTTTCCTTTCATTTGGTATCAGAGCCATGATTGCAATTGGATAACCCTAGGTTGAGAAAATTTTATTTAAGTTTGAATCTAGGTCTTGCATGAGAGAATGAAAGACATGGCAAGGTATGAGGATTTTTTAGGTTGTTCATTACAAATATGAGGGTTTTGGGTTTGCCGTTATGATGGGTTGTTTGCAAATTTGAGGTTTGGAAAATGTTGAGTCAAATGAGTTTCTTGGATGTGCATTCAAATGAGGGTTTTGTGGGGGAACTGTTATAGATGACCCCCTGGGACAAAATAGACCTCACCATTGGATCCAGGATAGCCGAGAAATAAAGATTCATAGAAAATTTTCCCTATTTTGGTTATGTGAAAAAATGCGATTTTTTTAGCCATACAACCGTCTAATTTGACCAATTTATATAAAATAAAAAAAATAATCCATCATTTTGAAAATTAAATCCCTGTAGAAAAATATTATATTGAAAATTATTTGGAATTAAAAAAAATTAAATAAGGGGCGGGGTTTGTAGACCCCACGCCACCCCCGTACCCTGGCAGTCTACTGCCAACGGTAGTACTACCACTAGTAGGCCCCACTGGGCTAGTAGGTTCTAGCCTGAGTCTTGTGGGAGACCAACCAATTGGCCCCTGTGGGGCTTAAAATTTTAAACCACCCAAAAAAATAAATAAAAAAAATTCAAACAAATTTAAAATTGAATTAAAATCCATCGCTAAAGTTTTTAAAATTGAAAATTAAAATGGATTTAATAATTTTTGGAGTCCACCACCAAAGCATCATTGACACGCTACTTGGGGCATCACCTCCATTGGTAGGCCACCCAAGGGCCACCGACCTACCACCCTATAAGCCAAATTGGAGGAATTTTCTTCAAATGGGCATAACTTTCACCATGATTGTCAAGTTTTTCACTTCTTATACTCATTGGAAAGTTCTCTTAATGCACTAAACTGTGGTATAGGTTTGGTTTCCCAATTTTTCTATTTTGACTAGTTTTTGGAGCCTAAAATATAGATGTTGTTGATTTTACAGAGCATAAATTTTGCATACAAAATTAGTTTTTCAATTTCACATAAGGATTGGACGAAATATTTAGTTTAGTTCATAGTTACACTGATAGTTTCTCAATTTGATGAGCAAAGAGATTTGTGTACGTGTTTGAACACTTATGGGTGCTTGATATTTGGGGTGTGATTGTGTGAGCATCCAAATGAGTCAAGAGGTGAAACCTTGAGGGAGTACATGTTTTCATGGATTTTTCATGATGGTATAGCTAATTATCAGTTTGGTGCTTCCTGGTATAGGTTTACATGTGTTCAAACTTTGATGGTGATAGGTACATAGGTTGTATTAAGTTTTGAGGACATCTTTGGACATGGTTTGAGATTTGGAGTCTTGTGTGGGTGATAGTTGAGTGTAGGTACAACATTGGTGTTAATTATGGTGTCATGGTTATGTAGGTAAACTTTTGCATTGACATGAAATAATCAGGTTTATGGTGTTTTTGTGGTGATTTGGTTGGCGTTAGGAGGTTGTTTCTTATCTCCTAGATGCTTGTTTGCTATGATACTAGGGTGTGGAAATGTTTGGAAAATCAGATCTGAGGTTGATTTAGTGTTTGAGTCATTTAGTCTACAAAACTATTTCTTTGATATCTTAGTTTGTAGTTTACTAATGTGATGATAAGTTTACATGTTTTAGTGATTCGATTTACAAGTTATGTGATTGGTAGGTATGCACAACCTATTGATTGTAGTGGGATGACTCAAATGTGGATTGTCTATATCCACCAGGTTTGATTCAATGTTGAGGTAGAATTTGTTAGTTGGACTTGCTTGTGGTCATTTTTACATTGGATGTGTGCTTTGAGATGAGAGGATGGATGATATTTATAGTACTTGAATAGTTGGTTTTGAAACTTGTAGCATGATAGTTTTATCACTTTTTCATGGACATCTTGGTTACACCTTTTAGTGGAAGCTTTTGATAGTGATGGATTGGTGGTGTTGGATATATTCTTGATGGTTTGTTGGTGGTTGTATCTTCTTGGCTTGGAGATCTTGGTTTCACTTGATGTTACTGACATTTTAGTTATGTGTGTGGACCTAGATGATCTTCATTTAGAAGATGGTTATCATGATGCCATGTGTAACTCGATATCACAGTTCATTGGGAGTTGGAAGTGATTGGAATTCACCATTTGATGGTGGATGATCTTCTTTAGTGTTTAAAATGTTTGGAGGAGCTCTTAGATCATGTTGTTACAAAAGGGTCTTTCACATTTATAGGATCACTGATGGGAGATGGCTATAGATTCATGATGATTGGAGATATTGACATCTTAGATCCATGGAGGACTCATGGAGTATTTGGTTGAGGTGTTGTATATGCTTTGTATTTTTACATGTTATCCTTGTTTGATAGGATGATTTCTATTATGTCATTGTATACTCTTGTTTATGAACATTAGAGTTTTGGCATGATACAGATGCATGTTATGTGGATTAGAGCATATGTTATGTTCATATGGAGCATGTGATATCCTAGGAGTAGATGGTTAGGTCATGTTGTCATAGTTATGTTCTTTATTCACGATTGGACCTTTGACATTGATCTTGTTTAGTTCTCTTTGTATTGATTGCATGATAATTTTCTTGATTACTTCATGATGGTGCTATGTTGCATTTGGAGTTTGGCATGTATTAATCAGTTATAGGTTCTCATGGATACATGGAGACTTAGGTGAGGCTTGGAGTTATATTGAGGTTAGAGACATGTTGTTGAGATGGTTACTCTTGATGAGATTTCAATAGGAAGTCTTAGGAGCCTACACCTTGGTTGGACGTAAGTCCAACATGGACCTATGATGAGAGTGTTCTTGGATGAGTCATGATGAATTGGATATCTTTGAGGAGCATTCTAATTCCCCACTCTTAGTATACTTAGTGATTTACTTGAGAGGTATTTCCCTTGTTTGTTTCATGTGTATTATGATTTATGCTTATCTTTCATAGATATGGATATTGAGCTATGGGTACATGGGTAGTTTTGGAGGATTCATATTGAGAGATTTTTTGTATTTGTTATCTCCTTGCATATATGAGTTGATATTATTATTCCATTGTGAGGATATTATGAGATGATTTATGGGCTGAATTCCTTCTTTGGGAATGATTACATTGAGTTTGATCTTCTTATTTTAAGAGGCCTATATCCATGTTAGTTACATAATACATATGTTATGTTTGATCTTGGTGATTGAATGGGTTAGGTGTTGTTATGGATTTTCTATTGGGGTGTTGTGGAGGAGATCATACTTGAAATAATTAGCATTTAGAGGTGTATGTAGAAGGACTCTCTACAAGTGTATGATGTGCATTGTTTCTCTCTTTGATCTTAGTTATCTTCTTGGATGTTTGGTTCACATTACATTCGTTTTGAGGTTTGGCTGGAACTATCATGATCACTAGCTTGCAGTCATGTGTTTTCACTTATGTTCTTGGGTGATGAAATGGAGGTTCCTTTATCTCTTTCCTTTGTTGGGTGTAGAGAACATGGGAGAGCTACAAAAACTTATGGTGAGAGTTGTTATTATAGGTCATTTATTTATAGGTTTTACATATCATTGTGGATAATCCTTGGTATTGCATGATGTTGTTTACACCTTATATGTGATGCTATTGGTATACTTGGTATGCCTTGATCATTTTAAAACTTGCATTACCCATACAGTGGGAGCTCTTGGATGTGTATGTAATTCTTTGGCAAGTTCACACATGGAGCATATGAGTGTAGGTTATGGGTGTATATGTTGATGGCATGAGTTTACTATGTTTTGTATACCTTGGAGGTATGGATAGTTGGATGTGTTAGAACTTGTTGTGGGTGATATTTTAGCTATGGTTAATGTGTCTTAACAACTACTAGTGCATATTGATACCTTTAGATTGAGTGTTTGTGTTTGTGTTTGGGATATCAATTGAGGTAGGACTTATGCTTCATTGTGACAGTTTGTGTGGCTCTTTGGATGGCTTCTTATATTTTTGCATTGGTATAATGGAGGATGAGAGAACTAATGCTTGGGATGGTGGTCACCTTGCTTCTTGTTACATGTATCTTGATGGAACACATGGAGAAATTTGATTCCTTAATGGTATACATGACTATAGGTATTGTTCCCTTGTTCATATTTTTAGGTTACTTGTTACTCCTTATGCAATGTATACAATAAGTGGGAGAATGTTAAAAATTAGGTGTTTGTGAAGGAGATGACTCACTTATCCCAAGTCCCAAGACAAATAGGGTCTAAAGGGAGCAAATTTCCCTCAGCCACCTCAATGAAATAGACTCAAATGATGGAGGTTTAAGATGAAAGAGATTGAAGAATGTATTAAAGGTAGGGTTTTTGATATGTCCAAAAAAAGGATTTTGGGGACTAAAAGAGAAGATTATTGAGATTTTTGAGATAAAAGGGGAAGCTCTCAGCCAAAGGACATTAGTGTGGGAGTAAGAAAAAAATGTGGTGCATGTTGTCTCAGGGACGTGCTGGCATCTCATATAGACAAAGAACTAGACCCTTGCATAGAATTCCAAGAATCTACTAACTGTTCAAGATTCAAGATCTATTTAATCTATTAACTTGACAGAAAGTAGAAATATAGGTGAATGATAAGGAGAGCAAGGTGTTTAAATTATGAGAGGTCCTATGCATTGAAGCCTCCCATGAAGCTCCACACAAGCAACTTGCACACAAGCTGAATGAGGAAAAATGTTGGTGATATTTTGAGCTTACCTCAGTAAAACCCTTGTTTTGGTGCTCCCATTTCCACAAATAGATAGATAGATAGAGAGAATAAAAGACACAAAGTAAAATAGACACCAAGAGTGATAAAACAAGCCCTATGGAGGAGGAGAATATGTATCATGAAATAGACATAATTAGTGATAAAATCAATCCTTGCTAAGGAGGAGAAATTATATGACAAAATATAGACACAATAGATTATTCTAGAAAATAGTTAAGAAGACAAGAGAGTATTGCCAACAGTCCATGGCTCCCTCTTGGCTTGATATATGTGACGTTGAGTGCTTGCAAGAGAGCTTTAGCTATTGGTGAGACTTCAATTCAGAAAAGCTTCATTGTAGAATCGTGATGTAGAAGAGAGGAGTAAGAAGAGAGCAAGTTGGAGTGAATTATAGTGAGAATCATGCAAATGAGAGTGAAAAATGAGATTTTTATGAAGTTTCATGGGTAGGAAGAGTCGTTACAGTCAAAATTATGCCACAATGCCATGTGTCACAGGAAAAAGGCTCTTGAGATTCCTTATTTAAACTCATAAAGCTCAAGGATGCTAGCATGTTGTGTAGACATCAACATGCCACATAGGCATCCAACTCATAACTTTGCAAGAAATAAGTTGGAAGACTGTTTTCGCTTCGTCATGGCTCCTTATGGAGATAGAATAATGAAATTTTGACTCATAAGGTTCTTGTCATAAATGTGGCTAGGCACCATAACAAATGTGAAATTTCCAGGGTTGCAATTTTATGACATTACATTTTGCACCTACTTTAGTGAGCTATTTTTTGAGAAAAAAATAGCTACACTAAAGTAAAAATAGAACATCAGTACCATTGAATAGGACAACTGCGAGGGGGGGTGAATCAGTTTTCATAGATTTTAACCTTTAATTCAATCACTAAAACTAATACATGAAACTGATTAAATGATTAATAATCAAAAATCAATGCAAAAACTCAAATCCAACACATAAACACAATAACACCAAATTTACATGGAAAACCCAATAAGGGAAAAACCACGGTGATGATTAACTCACACTATAGAGAATATCAAAATTGATTACAAAAAGGCTCACTGCCTGAGATAAGGCTCACTTCTTGAAATAAGGACTCATTGTCCATAGGGCTACAACCCAAAGATACAAAAGATGGCTCACCACCATAGTACAAAAGTTAAGGCTCATTTCCAAAAGATTGAATTGATAGAATACACCTTCAATGTGCAGGGTTCAATTCCAATGAAGCTCAAAATATGAAGTACTGCCACACACAATAATCACTCAACAAAACTGCACTGATCATAGTTGATAAAGCATTTAGGCTCTCACAGTTTTCTTCTCCTTCACACACACACACACTTCTACTTCTTGCTCTTTTTCATCCCATGCCATGCAAACACACTTCTTCTTCTTGCTCTTTCTCATCCCATACCGTGCCTATTCATTCCTCAAAACATCTTATATATACAAGCATATCTTTATCATCAATTAGGTCGGCACCATATATGATTTAAGCATTATACCAAGTCGGCTAACATCCATAAAGTATAACTAGTCTTCATAATATATTGTATACACTGAGTCGGCCAAGATCTTTGAATATCATAATCATATCTTATCTTACAGTGAAAAAACATGCCTTAATAACTAACACATCAAACCAATCGTATCAGACCAAGATAATTAACACACTAGACCAAATATAATGATCATCTTCAATAGAAAATAGCTTCTGATAACTGTCTCATTCATTTAGTACTGTGTTGACGTCAATGACAACCTTCTACCATTAATGACAACCATTTGATGCAATCCAATTTCCAACAATCTCCCCCTTTGTCATTGATGGACACAAAATATGTGAAAATCCAACAACAACCTATAGTTCTTCTCTTTGATAGGCTTGAAAAATTATTTCATTCTTTTCACATGCTTTCTCTCCCCCTTTGACATCAATGGTAAAGAAAGAAGATTTATCTTTCCTTTATTTCAAAAATAGACTTAAAAAATGATATAAAAAATAGTTCTTTATCTCAATCCTTCTTCCCTTAAAATATCTCCTTGTATTTTTCTTTCGGCTTCGAAAGAAATGTCTTCCAAGAATCCATTGCCAACCTGACGTTTAAAAAAATACTATTGTTCTTTGCTATTAAATCAATTGTTTCCAGAAGCATATCCAAGATAGTGATATTCTATTCATTTTTCTTAGCTTCCCCCAGAAGACCAGAAAGTTGTTCCAATCTTAGCTCAATTATCTCTTTAACCTTCCAAAAAGTCTTCACAATACCATCCCTTTGTGCCATAATGACCGCAAGTTTAGAATGTAAGGAATTAATCCTTTTCTTCTACACTCAATTCGTGTCATTAATAATATCATATTCTTTTCCAATAGAATCCAGCTCAAACTTAGTAGCATCAATTTTTGCTCTGTAGTTTCCGATAGCAGTAGGCTATCGAAGACAATACCCGTATACACTGTTTACAGTCTTGATGCATGTTTTCAAATCATTTATGTTCTCAGTCAATCTCTTCCGTGCATTTCCACATCTTTCTTTCATAGCCACTTTAATTTCATATTTTCCTTCAGTTTCACTAGGTGACAATGCTTTTAGATATCTTCAATCTGCTCAATCAATACTTCCAATAAAACATTTGTCAATTTTCTTAGATCAATATCATTATGAATTATGTGAATAGTCAAAGCGTTTGTAATCTCATCCTATTCATATGATGGTTGAGACAATCAAATATCTCCAATCTTCTTCAATCCATTAGATTGCTCAAGAATCTTTAATACCTTCTCTTTAGTGAAATATTCTTCATCATCCATCGATGCTAGATCAATTTCTTCAGTAATATTCTCTTCCTTTTCTTCTTCCTTCTCCCCAGTATTCAACTTCTTCATTTTCAAAGGAGAGCATGAGATGATTCTTCTTGTTTTTCTCTTATCGGAGGGGGAATCTGCTTTAGATACTACAGTCAGACTCGGAACCTTGCCAGAGCACCAAACATTTTTTTCTTTCAAAGTATTCTTTATAGATCTTTTCCTTTTTTGCTAGACATTCTAGATAATGGTAGAATTGTTTCCCAACTAGTATAACTGACTTCCACAAAACATTCTCTTTCAACGATAATGATTTCAGAAAATACATCATTAGACATATAATCAAAGATCCAAAATGAAGAGGGTAATTTTCATTCTTTGTCATACTAATGTGCTTCATTAATTGATTCCTAGGTAACTCACACAAATTGATATCCTCATTCTTCTCAACCATTTGATGTGGAACATAAACAAAAATTATGGAAGTAGAGCTTTCCCTATTTCCAAAATAGATCTTATATGAAATTCCATATGCCACATACCTTATTTTAGGGTCGATTATAGTATGAATCAGAAGTGCCCTTTGGTCTCCTGCTACCCCAGTTAGAGCTTTGACCTCTTTGTTCTTTGCCGAATTCTTCATAGGGATGGGTCCATTATTGCATAATCCAGTTATTGCTACACTTGCTTCATTTGTGATCTCATAGGGTTTTTCAAAGATCATCTAATCACCTTGAATTTTTCTTAGGACAAACCGAACAATGTCCACATCCAAAAAATATGGAAATTCTCTCCAAATGTCTAAACCCTTGTGCCCTATATTTTTAACCTTCTGTATTTTCTCAACTAAAAGGGAACCCTCAAGATTTTGAATCTTATCATGATTAAATTCATCGATTTGTAACTTAATTTCTTCGATTTGTTGCTAAATGGATCAAACACCACCATTGCCTTTGACTCCATTCTTCCTTTTTCTTTTTACTTTCGTTCGCTAACAACCCTAACACCTTATTTCTCAGCTTGCACTTTACTCCTTAGTTCATTCAATTCATAATGAAAAGAGACCACACAATCATCCTAATTTAACTTGTCACTTTTAGGGTTTCATCATAAAAAGGCAATTTATTGCTTATGACATCAACTTCACTCTGTTAGTACCTCCTCCACCAATGCTTCCAGATTAATTTTGAGAAACATTGTAAGCTAAGAAGGGCTCCAAAAAATCCTTGATTCACATCTTTTCCGCTGAAATTTTCTTCAATGCATTCAAACTAGAGATTCATATTACTTATCCTTGTGTCATCATACGACACCTCATATATCAGGGGTTTGTTAGATTATTTTGTGATTGCTTCCCCTAAAACCATTACTGGGTTTAGTTCTTGAAAAAGGTATCTACACCAGATGCACATATAGGATTATCTAATTTTTCCTTATTCTCAGGTTCTTCCTTCTTTCTCCAGATTTTGGTCATTTCTTTCCTTCTTCATGATCCACTTTGTTCGTTGGCATATTTTTTTGTTCCGGATTAAATTTATTTCCAACTTTTCTCCTGCAAAATTTTGAGATATGTCCTAATTTGTTGCAAATGTAGCACTTCACATAACCACAGTGAAATGAATTCACTTTTATCTTCATCTTGCATTGATTAGCCTTGTGTCCAAGTTATTGCATGTGTAATAGTAGCCTTGAAAATATTGAATCCTTATGTTTGTATCAAATCTGTTCATCATCATTTGACTTCTACATTTGGTAGCTCTATGTCTAAACTTATTGCACACCTAGCATTTTCAACAAATAATCCAACATTCTGACTTACTTTATTCTGATTCATCCTACTTCTGCACTCTGTTGCTCTATGTCCAAATTTATTGCATGAGAAATAAAATCAATTAAAAGATGAGTACCTTTGAGCATTAGGCTATCAAGTGGGTATCCTTCTGATCTTGATTCTTTGATGGTAAGTTTTGCCTTGAAATTTCCTCTAATTATTTATTTTATTGAAAACAAGTTTAGTGCTTTGTCCTTCAAACCCAAAACCACCTTTATCCTTTGTAGGTTTCTAAGATGAAATCAACTCATCAAGCATTGTATAGCTTATCTTGAACTTTTCTTCATAAGATTTCACTTTTTCCAGATCAACCTTTAGGGTTACTACTTCTTGTTTAAGCATATCACATTTTTTTGTCTTCTTATTGATAGTCTTTTTTAGTCTTTCTTCCTCTGTCTTTCTTTGTTCAATTTCCAATTTCAAATTCTCTTCCATCCTTTTTCTTTCTTCAAGTTCCATTCTTAGATTCTTAATAGTCTCCTTTGCTTCTTTTAGTTCCTAGTTAACCTCTCCATGCTTCAATTTGAATTTATGGATTTGATTCCTTAGTTTCTGAATGCATTCATCTGCTTGCTTGACATTTTCTTTTAGATCTTCACTTTCAGACTCAATAACCTCTTCTCTTACTTCTTCATCCAAGTCAGATTAGTTCATTATTTAATTTAATCTGCCAAGATCTCCTTTGAGTTGTTAAAATCATTCCAAAGGACCAAGCTCTGATACCGATTATTGAATAGAACAACTACGAAGCGGGGGTGAATCAGTTGTCACAAATTTTAACCTTTAATTCAATCACCATAACTAATACATGAAACTGCTTAAATTATTATTCATCAAACATCAATGTAGAAACTCAAATCCAACACATAAACATAGTAACACCAGATTTATGTGGAAAACCCAATAAGGGAAAAAACATGGTGAGGATTAACTCACACTATAGAGAATATCAAAATTGATTACAAAAAGGCTCACTGCCTGAGATAAGGCTCACTTCCTGAAATAAGGATTCATTGTCCACAGGGCTACAACCTGGAGATACAAAAGATGGCTCACTGCCAAAGTACAAAAGTTAAGGTTCATTTCCAAAATATTGAATTGATAGAATACACCTTCAATGTACAGGGTTTAGTTCCACTAAAGCTCAGAATCTGAAGTACTATCGTGCACAGTAAACACTCAACAAAACTGCACTAACCATAGCTAATAAAGCATTTATGCTCTCACACTTTTCTTCTCCTTAACACACACCTAGTTCTCCTTGATCTTTATCACACCACAAACACACACACACACTTCTCCATCTTGCTCTTTTTCATCCCATACCATGCACACACACTTATCCTTCTTTCTCTTTCTCATCCCATATAATGCCTATTCATTCCTCAAAAAATATTATATATATACAAGCATATCTTGATCATCAATTAGGTCAGCACCATATATGATTTAAGCATTATACCAAGTCACCTAACATCCATAAAGCATAAGTAGTCTTCATAATATATTGTATATGTTGAGTCAGCCAAGATCTTTGAATATCAAAATCATAGCTTATCTTATGGTAGAAAACTAGACCTTAGTAACTAACACACCAAACCAATCACACTGAACCAAGATAATTAACACACCAGACCAAATGTAATCATCATCTTCAATAGAAAATAGCTTCCAGTAACTGTCTCAATCATTTAGTATTGTGTTGACATTAATGACAACATGCTGCCAATAATGACAACCATTTGATGCAATCCAATTTACAACAAGTACAAGCTTGAAAATTTAAAATTTTATGGATTTGCATGTCAAAAAGGATATTGTAGAGGCCCCAGACATCAAGTCGGAAGATATTGATCATACCCCAATTGATTGAGATTAGTGAGAAGTCGCAACATTGGACGTGAAGTTTCATTCTACAAAACTCAAATTTAGGTCAGCTAAAAAGTTAGAAGAAGCTACCACGACAAGAAGAATGCTCAAGAAAAATTTGGTGCTTTAGAAGAAAAATATGATGAAGAGGTGAGCATATGACCCCTCTTGTTTTTTCCCCCAACTAGGTGGGGTGAAAACAGGAAGAATGGAAGGATCATGTTCGTTGAGAAAAATGGGCCAAAAATGACCTATATATACCTAGGAGGGCCCATAGAAAGGCCATGTTCACTATTTGTTGTGAGAAAACTATTGAATTTTGTGAGAGAAAAATTTGAAAAATTCCTTGTAGATATGACTATGTGGGCCCTAGGATTGAGTAGCTACATTAGGATATAGCCGATGGTGACAAGGTTCATTTTTTAGGAATTTTTTAAAGGCTTTTCAAATCCAAAGCAATGCATGCATCCAATCAGTGTGAGAGCGTCCAACATGCATGTTGTCATCTTGATAGCACACTAGCGGCCTTCATCTATGTTGGAATCCACCATGCATGTTTTCATCTAGGAAGTTGTCATGGTAGATGACCTCGAACACTAGTGCATCGTGTAGACATTTGTGCGATGTGCATCTATCCTAGAGGTCACTTAGAGAAAAAATTGATGTAGAAGTTAGAATATTTTTTAGGTAGATGGATTTGACATTTTTTTTTTGTTTTATAGAATTGGCCCAAGATACATGAGCAAAAAGATGAGTGCGTGCTTAGGATACTTTGGGATTAGGTGGGCCTTATGCATTTAGATGACCATGATCATCTCCAATGGGTAGGCCTATGACGGGTCTACACACTGCTCAAGATGTTGTATCACCTTTCTTTATTGATGGCATTCATGGGGTGTTGGGATGCGATGACCTCCACCTTTCACCTACCATCAAGAGAGATGACAATCACTCTAGAGGATGTGTACCACATCACTGGCCTACCCATCCATAGATGATAGGTGGCTCTTGATGATACACACTGGGCCCAAGAGGCATTAGAGGGACAACAATAGTACAACAAACACATAGACCCCAATGACACTACTAGCCAAATCTACATATAGTGGTTTGAGCATGGGAGAGTGACAATCCCACTACTGAGGGTGATGGTAGTCAAAGTCACCCTTCGAGTCACCATGGATAGGCGACGATCTCACTTGCATGGGGGACTCATCCATACTATTAAGGAGATGGATGAGCAGTAGACCATTTTTTCTTGGGGTCATAGCATGCTCCCCCAACTATACCACAACTTGGTATGTACATTATGAGTACTCAAGCCTCACTAGTTGCATTCTCTTATAGGTGTGGGATTTTGCACACATTAGTTGCACTTGGCTAGTTGAGTATCCTTAGGGGATAACCCCTGGTACACCAATGTCCCACGCATACCCATTGGTGCACGAGTGGAGATATGGAGATTTATAGTTTCGGTGGATATAGTTTGATACTTTACGGTCCCATGATGTTAGGTGGTGACCATATATGGGTATGTGGTGGCCAATCGATAGGCAAATAGTTGTGACACATGCAATGTGATTGCTTCTTGGCAGGGCACATTGACTACACTATCATGTCATTCTATTAGCATAGGATCACCCTCCAGTTTGGGATTTTGTGAAGTATTCCCTTGACCCCCTTGACATACACACGAGAAGCTAGGAACATGGTTAGACTAGGTGATCATCATCGTTCAACCATAGCAAACATCATTGTTAACAACGACGGGTTAGAAAATGACAATCGACCCTAGATGCTGCCTGTTGATGACATAAGGGTCACTCATGGCTTCCAAAACTGATGGGATAGACATAGTTTTACCTTGATTTTCCCTATAGATGCCCCTAAGGGTGATGCCAGTGCACAAGGGTAGGAAAGATTTGGAGGAGGAGAGGATCAAGGCATCGACAACGGTGACTAGTAGGGAGAGGCGGTGGGAAAAGTGGTAGTGAGGCCAAGGTGGCCGTAGAGGCTTTCATCTCCTCTAACTTCCATCCCAATCTTAGTGAAACCTCCTTTAGCAACTGCCATCCTCCAATACTAGTAGCAACAATGGGAATTGGTCCTAGTATTGTACCTCCCCATGCCCACATTAGCAGCATGAGGATCCAGGTATAAGAGTTATTCATGTTATTTCATTTTAGCATTTCATTTTTATTTCATGTATATATATGCTCATGTTTTGATATATTATCTAGTATTGATATCATCTAATACTCTATGGTTGTAGTGGACACACAGGAGTGGATCACCTTCATTAGGCAGTGTGTCTCCAAGGTGGCCTCGGTCATGCTAGTCTAGGTGAGCATTCTTGACACATACATGCCAACATCAATGGGGTGACATACTCACCTTTTTGAGCCTAGTGCATGTTTGAGGACTGCGTATGAGGAGTTACAATTCAAGGTCATGCAAAGGACCTTTGATGTCACCATTGTCATTGAGCAACAAGATCATCAGGTGATCAAGCTTCATACTACCCTTATCGAGAGAGACTAGGTGAAGATATGAGAAAAGAGTGTTGAGAGGGCATGTGACACTCTATAGAGCCAACTTGATGACCTCGGTCAGTAGGTGATAGATGTGAGACCAGTTGCAAATCCCTAGTTGTAACAACTTCAGGAGGAGCTACAATAGTCCTTAGAGTAGGAGGCACGGGTACAAATGGAGGCTATAGAGTTGTGGGGAGAGATCCATGAACTACAAGAAAGTTTATCAATCTCATAGTCAAATTGATCGGCTTCCATCACATCCGTCTAGCCCAAACCTCGATCACCGATAAGACTAAAGGGCTTGGGAGTCATACACTCAGGGGCTAGAGGCCCATTTTGTATATGTTCCATTTTTGTATATCGACAATATCATATTATACAACATTATTTTGATGTATAGAAATATACAAATATACAATCAATACATTTTTGCATAGTGGTGTGATACTTGTACATGATACACATTTGTTATATATATACATGAGATTTTGATTCCAAAATCATGGTATTTTTTTCATGTGTTTGCTTTTAATTTCATGTATGATTGTGTGATGGATGTTATACTTATGGATGTATGTTTAGATTATATGCTATCATGGTCTAATAAACACACATGGATTTATGTTAATTAAATACAATGATGACCTAATTACCTAACTAAAATATTTGATCAAGTGTAATAAATAGATACATAGCATAATAAAACACATGTACAAATAATTCCTAATTAAAGAAATTAACCGTATACACATATTTACATCATAACACAAAGTATTAGAATAATGTTTTAATGAAGGAATGCCATAGCATAATGAACTACAATCTATGAGGGATGAGCATTACACACATCACACATAGACACTATGCATAGTATCAACAAAGATGGATCACATTGAAATGCTATTTTAGAGGCGTTTCATCCATAGATGACAATCCATAAGCACTAGAACCATACAAAAAGATGATAATGTAAGGGCCTAACTAATTAGGACTAAACTTCCCCTTTTGATCAGGAAGCATATTTACATTTCTTTAATTATCATATAGAACTAGATCGCCTACCTTGAAAGTCCTAGAAAGAACACTTTGATTATAATGTTTAGAAAATGATCATTTATAAGCTTAAAGGTGGTTGAGGGATTGTAATTGGAACTCATTGAGAAACCCAAGGTGATGCAAATGATTAACATGGTAAGAATCATCATTACTTAACCCTTTAAGGGAAACTCACAAGGATGGAATTTACAACTCTAAAGGCATGATAGCCTCAAAACCATACACAAGTTTATATGGCATTGTTCTAGTCGTTGCATAAACACTCATGTGAGAGGTCCATAAGGTATATGCTAACTGAGTATGTTAATCTTTACCATTTTTATTTATGATTTTTTGGAGAATCAACTCAAGATTTTTATTAGACACTTTTTCTTGGCCATTAAACTGAGGATAGTATGGTGTAGAAAAGTGATGTTGAATGTGAAACTTCTCTAGGAATTGCTTCACCTCTTTATTCTTAAATGGGGTACCATTGTTAGAAAAAAAGGTAGAAGGCAATCTAAAGTGAGCAATGATATTGTTTAAAAGAAAGCTACAGATTGCTTCAACGTTCGTGGATCAAAGTGGAACAAATTTGACCCATTTCATAAAGTAATCTATATCAATAATGATAAAGATATATCCTTTAGAAGAAGGAGGTGATATTTTTTTGATAATATCCAACCCCCATTTTGTGAATGACCAAGGAGAGGTCTGATTTTGGAGCTCTTGAGTAGGAGCCCTAGTAAGTTTTCTATATTGTTGACATTGTGAACACTTATCAAATTCATGTAGTTAATTAAAGTGGTGCAACACTTATCAGATTCATGTTAGAAATACATTAGTAAATATGGTGAGAGAAAATTTCAAACAAGGAGGAGCTTACCACACTTCTTCACTAAAAATCTTCCAAAATATCCACAACATTCAATGGAGACACCTAATTATAAGATATTTACTTCAAATGGATACCTTGTACAAATTTTTGAATGCAATACCCAAATAGTGAATAAATATATAGATGGTGAACCCTAGAGGGCCTTCAAAACTATGGTTTAGTGAAAATTAAAATGGCTAACATTTGATATGTCAAATGAACACATATTTATAGCACTTTGTCTAATTTTCTAAATCCATGAAGGGAATTGAGTCAAGATTGGATATGATTAATGCTGTGTAGAATAAAATAAGATCCTAATTTTTTTGAAATGGTAACCTAGGGATTTCATGAAAATAATTCACATCATAAACATAAAAAATATTAAAATTGGCACATGGCTCTCTTCAAAATCCACTATTGAAAGCACATTTAAATATGCACCCTTAAGATGATATATTATTTAGAGAATAAAAGGTCCTTTTTGAGTAGTTGCGACATCAATGTTCATCATTAATGGTGGCTTGGGTCACACAATGAGGTAGATGGAAGTGACTAGTGGAAAATATTGAAGTTTTAAATTTTTAAGGATTGGGACTACAGTTACATCAATACCCAATACTATTATCAAGGATTCGAGGATCAAGAGTAGAGGATAAAAAGGAATTCATTTATTTAGGTGTGTACAAAATAATAAGTCCATACTCATGAACCTAATGAGTTAATAGTGTGAGACATCAAGGATTGGAAGTTGAGAGTAATTCTAACAAAGTACCCAAATAAAGACACATTCAAACTTGTAATCCCAATGAGATAGCATAGAAAAGAGTTTCAAGATCATGTTTTAGGGACACTCCATACCTTGTAACACATTAGAACTATTGCCTCATCACTAACTCTAAAAAAGTGTATGGAAGAAAATGTCAGAAGTTAGGGATCAAGTATACAAAGGAAAAGGTGGATTGGTAAAGGGATGTATAAAACTAAAACTCTAAAAGGTAACAAGAGGAAAATAGTAAGCTAGAGGAAGGAGAATATCTTATGTTCAAGAGCGTGTTACTAAAATCAAGCATAAAGGAGGATCAACCATCTCAAATAAGTCTTTTTCAAACTATATGCAAATATAGAGTTAAGTGTTGTAAAGTAATTATAGATAGTGGTAATACTAATAACCTAGTTTTTGATGAAATGGTAGAAAATCTAGGTTTAAAGAAGATTAAACATCATAATCCATATATGGTTACTTGGATAAAAAGAGAACATGAATTGGTGGTGAAAGAGTAGTTTTTACTAAGTTTACATATTGGGTTATACAAAGGTGAAGTTTTATGTTATATTAAATGTCAATAAATGCATATCATGTTTTTATGGGAAGACCTTGGCAGTTTGATATAGAGGCTATATATGATGGTAGAAATAATTTATATACTATTATGAAAGATGTACAATAGTATGTTTTAAGTTCATTAAAAGAAAAATAAAAGGAAAAAAAGGATATAAATATTATATTTTGTTTCAATTTAGAGAAACAATAGATGAAGGTGGTAAAGGAGATTGGGATCAACCCAAAGGATTTTTTTTAAAGATGAATGCAATTATGATAAAATACAATAGTGTTTATTTTGTGAACTAACTACCTAAAGAAGTGAAAAAGGGTATAAAGAACACAAATGATCACCAAGAAGGTGTTGATTTTAAAGAGAAAATAAAGAAACCATGGGTTGGAAGAGGATTATATAGAGCATATTTGCATTCTTATAGTGAAGGAAAAACAATTGGTGATAACCCATAAGGGAAAGATAGAGAACAACAAAAAGAGGGAAATTATGGGAAAGAGGAGTTATAAAAATTTAGTGTGGGATGAAGAGATATTATATAGATAAATAATATGCGTGGACTAAGAATAAGCATGGGAACACTATCCCAAGAACATTCAAATGTTCATGAATTTCAAACTCATGGAAAATTTCACTTACCTTGGATTAAGAACAAGCATGGGATCACCATCCCAAGAACGTTCAAATGTTCATGAATTTCAAACTCATGGAAAATTTCACTTACCTGGAATGTCTAATGTGAGAGCATCTAGGTTCATGAGTAATCTTGTATCAACCAAAAATATTTTAGGTTTTTCTTTTAGTTTTCTTGTTCTTTAATTCAATTTTGGTAGTTTCTTTAGAATATTTCAAATTCAAATTGATCAAGTTAATAGCATCACCTTGGAGAAGGTACTAATAGGTGCTTGTGGTTTAAATTTGGAGAAGAATATATAAAAAATGGCTAAGTTATTAGAATGTGTATTTTTTCGTTTGTAATTAAATTTGTGAAACTTAGATGTGGAACCAAATATATTTTCAACTGGTTCCAAGTTATTTTCCTACAATCAATTTTGGCTATTTTTCAAGAACTTCAAGCTCAATTAGATTTTTGGGAAAGTACAAGTGAAATTAACCTATAAGTTTTGATATCCAATTCAGATGAACATTTCCAATGGTGAATATTTTGCAAGAACTTCAAGTTCAACTAGATTTGTGAAAAATTTCAAGTGAATTGAACCTGTAAGTTTTGATATCTAATCCAAATGAATAATTCTAGTGATGATATCAACTAAACGATAGGATGAAATAATCATGATGTAAGCATGAAACAAGGGTCACTTGGTAAATGGTGGCATACACATGGTAAGATGATATCATTATTATATAGTTTGTAGAAAAAGGAAATTGGACTAAATGTCTGTATTATTTAAAGGTTTCATTAAATAAGTAAAGGAATTTTTGTAATAAGGACAATGATGATGTCAAAAAGGTATAGATTATGAGATTTTCCAAGTGAATCTAACTATTGAACAAGTTATAGAAAACCCATTCAAATAGATTTCAAACTTCTATAAAATAGATATTTGTGGGATCTCATTAGCAAGTTGGATATGTGTATTTTCATACTCAAACTACATATCTATAAAAACCAGTCAACAAACTAGATATGTGAAGTTCCTTGCCTGAACTAATTGTTAAGGGGTGTTTTGACACACTCATCAACATGCTAGTAGAAGACCAAATGCACCACCTCTCCTGGAAGGAAACAAATTTCAAGAGATTGATAACCCTAATGTCTATTTGTGTTTAGGCCATAAAAATGTTGGATAATTTAGTAGTTTATGTAGTTGTACCTATATAAGGAGCTATTGGTAATCAAGTAAACAATCAGTTTAATACAATTAGGAGATAAAAAAATAAGATAAAGAATGCATAAATTGTTTCTCCAATCACCCATTGCACAAAAATAAATATTTTAATACTATAAAAAACAATAGTAAAACATGCATATATGATAAATTTAATTTATAATAGAAAGTTGTTGAAAATGAGATCTTATTCCAATCTTAATCTACTCCTAAACTAACCAGATTTGTAAAAAGAACAAAAGATGAGGGTTTAAAGAGAAAATAAATTGAAAATAAAGAGGATGATTTTTGCATTTGATTTACCATTCCTTATCTTGGAATATTAAATGAAATTTAATTAACTTGCAATGTCATAACTAGTATTCCATATGATTACAAACATCATAAAAGCAAGATCTCGAGGAAATTTGTGAAAATGACAAATAACTTGCATAAAACTACCATATTGCATGCACAAGTATTGCAATTTTTTTGAAAAATTCACCATAAAATATGCAAAAAATTAATAATTTTTATTGAATTTCACCAAAAAATCCAAAATTTAAAACAAAAAATACAAATACATCACCACCCACGATGAAGAAATAACAAGCTACATGACCATTCAATAGAAATTCACAATGAAAATTGTCCTTTATTTTTGTCTTATTACTCTTCAAAAAATTTCTCTCAATTCTTCTCCCTTTTAAAATGATTGAAACTCTTCCTTTTATAAAAATGATTTTTACATTTCATATTATAAGTAAGTTTCCAAATTTTTTTCATCAAAGTTCATCTCTTGTGTTCTAATCTTCATGATTTCTTTATTTTTTAGTTTTATCTTTTGCATCCCAAATCTGTAGGGAAACATGAAAAGCATCAAAATCCTCATAAAAAATATTATTTGCATCATTTTATAAAATTATCCATCCTCATATTTATCACTTAAATTATTTTTTTGAAAATTGTCAAAGTTGCTGATTTTTATTATCAACAAAAACAATAATTTTAATCTTTTTGCATGCCACAAAATATTAATGAAGATAAAATTATAGCTATAAAAAAACATGTAATATATTACTCTCAATATCTTTCTTCACATGAAGAGGAAGTTAGATGCCTAAAATACAAAAAAAACTTCATTTTTAATGCTATAAACCATCAAAAAGCTACCCAAAAGCTCATGATGTTCAAAATACAAAGAAAAATAGGTCGTCAAATTTAAGTTGAAAGGTGTAGACATGTAAAATTGACTTAACACTTATCACAAATTTAGAATGCCTCGAAACAACTCTAAATCAACCCGAAATGTCTTGAAACAACTCAGAATCAATTCAAAATGACTCAAAACGACTCTAAATCAAGTCGGAACGACTCCAGAACAACTCTGAATCAACTCAAAATGTCTTAGAATGAATTTGAATCAACTCAGAATGACTTTGAATCAACTCAGAATTTCTTAGAACAACTCTGAATCAACTCAAAATATCTCAGAATGACTCTGGAACAACTCAGAACAACTCTAAATCAACTTAGAAAGACTCTGAATCAACTCAGAACGACTTGGAATAAACTCAGAATGACTTTAAATCAACTTGATACATCTTAGAACATCTCTGAAACATCTCAGAACATCTTGGAATCATCCCACGACATCTCACAACACATCAAATAGCATCAAACGAAATTCAAAACCCTATTTCCTCTATTAATTAAATAATACAAAGTTATTTAATTAATCCACTATTTCATCATTTCTCGACAAATTAAATAAATATTGCTTATTTAATAAAGTCTTAAAACCCTAATTCTACTATTAATCTAATAATACAATGTTATTTGATTAATTTACATTTCATCATTTTCGACCAATTAAATAAATTACATTTATTTAATAATGTCATAATCTTATCTTATTTCGTCTTGATTAGTCAAACAATGTTAATTATTTGATTACGTCACTAATTCACCTTATTCCTCAAAATTAATTAAATTATTAAATCATAATAATTTAATTATCACTCTTTCCCTCAGAAATTTGACTAATTAAATCAAACTATTCAAACTATTCAAATGATCAAAAATCAAAATCAAAATCAAAATGAAATTAATTAATTAAATAAATAAATTAATTAAATAAATAAATTAATTAAACAAATAAATAAATAAAATAAATAAATAAATTAATATTCCTCACCCACTTTTTGATTGAGAAAATCATGGATTGCTAACTAAGCAATCTATTTTGCTAACTCAACCATCTAATTCCTAACTCAACCCTAACTGATCAATCAATTGCTAACTAAGCAATCAAAACCCTAACTAGCCAATCTATTCTTCAATCACCCTAATTATGGAATCAAATTTACACAATCTTCTCATTTCTAAATGCTCTCAACTCATTTTGACCGTTGATCTGGATATTCTCCAACGCGATCTTGACCGTTGATTCAAAATTGCTTTTCCTATAAAACAAGCCTCTCCTCTCACAAATATGGAGGATAATTTCAACTTACGTTATGCAACGAAGTGCTGTCGCAATCACCATTGATAGAGCTTCAACCTTTTTCAACCAACCAAGCATCGTTCATCAACCTTTTGCACGTAAGCAAATTGAGGCTTTGCAGTGATATAGACAACCCAACATCATGCAAATACACTCCAACATGGGATGGTAAACTCTTCTTTTGTTGTTTGAATTGGTTTTGAATATTTTAGGATCTTATTTCATTCAAATAGCTTAGATTTGCACATTTCATGAGTGATGGAATATGATAGATTAAGTGTTTTGAATTAGATTAGTTTTTGATTTCAATCTTGCATTTGATCTTGCTTTCGTATCATTTTTCCTGATGGATTCCTTCCCTCTCACACATTCTAGCATGCCCGGTGGGACCTAGGTCCTCCTTACTAACATTTTTATGAGCAAATTTGAAGCCATAGGATTTTGGGAGCCTTTTGGAGACGTTTCATGGACTGCCCAACAAAAGCTTGCTTTTGACTATCAAAAATTTTGAGCATTTGCCACAAAATCAGTGCTTTTTCCATGGGAAGCTTGCCTTTGCTCTAAGATCAATGCTTTTTCTCCAAAAAGCGCACTTTTGCTTCTTTTTGGTTTTGCACTTGTATGGAAAATCTGAGCTTTTGCTTGATTTCCAAGCTTTTGCAAAATTTTTTTTGAGCTTTTGATTTTTCTTTTGAGCATTTGCTTTGGAAGACAAGTGCACGGATCCTACACTATTTTAATGACCTTTCTTGCTAACATTTTGGTTGTTTTGCAGGAATTAATGGATTTCTATGCAAGATTTTGAAAAATACTAACTTGTTTTGTGCAGAGAAGACGATTGGTCCAAGATCTTTGGAGCCATCAAATAATTTTGTTATTAACTTAGGAATTTCCCTTTGCTACTCTCACACTTCAAATTTGGTGTTGTTAAAATGAACAACAACTCTCACACTTCAAATTTGGTGTTGTTAAAATGAACATTTTGAAGCTTTCTAAAGTAGAAATCTCCTTTTGGTGCTCTAAAATGAACAACTCTCATACTTCAAATTTGGTGTTGTTAAAATGAACATTTTGAAGCTTTCTAAAGTAGGAATCTCCTTTTGGTGCTCTAAAATTAACACAACTCTCACATTTCAAATTTGGTGTTGTTAAAATAAACAATTTAAAGCTTTCTAAAGTAGGAATTCTCTTTTGGTGCTCATAAAAGAGCATAAAACACTTCAATTTTGGGATCTAAAAATGAACACATTTTATGTTTTCATAATTAGGAACCTTTAAATTTGGTGCATTAAAAGAGCGATTTTTTTTTTCATTTTGTTTACGCTTGTACGATTTACATTTGTTGATCATTTAATGACCAGGCCTAATTTTCTTAGAAACACTTCAACTTTGGGGCTTAAAATGAACAAAATGTTTTTGTTGTTTTCACACCATTTCTATCTTAATTGTTTGATATCTTGAACACTTCAATTGGTGCAAAGTTAAAAATAACATTTAATTTTTAGTCACATATTCTTGGGGATAACACCGCTCAAGGTGTTTAAAATGAATCAATTTGCAATGAATTGTTTTTTGTGCATATATTTATTGGCAAGTTGAAGTGTTTGTCTTCTCCCCTCACACCATTTTGGCGATCTTGGGTGAGCGAAGAAAATTTTTGAGCTTCACATTTGTTTTAAATTTTACCTTAGAGAGGGGGCTTGCATTGAGACACATCTCGCGCTGGAGAACTCATTGCAAGGTCTCGAAGCATGTTTATTGGCGGGCTATATCAAAGGTTGCGAAATCGTAAGAAAGTAGCTTTAAGCCGTGCTGACAACAAACTACACCTAATCCCATACCTTAAGTGGAATGAGAACGGTTAAAGAGCCTTAAGTGGCCAAGTGGGTGAGTGTCATATTTTTGCGTTCATAATTACACTAAGAGCCAATTGTTTTAGAAGCCACCCTATTATCCAAAACATTCTTTGAAAGTGGTGCATCAAAATTTACTTCTGAGAAGTTACTTGCCAAGTCTGACTACAAGACTGTGCCATAAGTCACATGTAAAATCATCTCTTCAGAGCATGAGGCAGGCCCACCTAAGAGGATGGTTTCTCTCCACTAGGGGTTATAATTGTTTGTTAATGTTAAACTTGCCCAATTACATTAAAAAACAATTGTGACATTAAAATTCTATGTTTGATTTAAAGAAAAAGAACACATCAAAACATTGAACAAGATGGTCAAACCACAAACCCTTTGTGTTAGTGTATACTTGTGAAAGAAGCCTTATGTTTGCACTCCTTGAAAGGATTTATCCTTAAAGGTTTCCAAACATTTTGGTTTTTATTTTCGGGTTGCATTGATCAAAGTAAACACTTTGGTAACTATGGCTTGGGTGTTGTGATTTCACAACCTGAGCTATAGACATTCAGGTCACATAAAGTCCATGGTTGTGAGTTAGTCCAGTGCTATTATATCATTTCCATACTCAAGAACACAGAGGAAACAAACACACAAAGGTTACAAACTGCCAGTCCAACTCATAATATTTTTGCTAAACACTTAGGGGAAAAACAAACTGAAGTTGCTTATAAGGTCATTACTTGAACAAGACACTTGGAAAATCAGATTGGTCACAAAGTCTATCACCCTTTATTCCCATACTACTTATTTGAAATTAAAATCCAACAAAAAATTAGGATCATTCCTCCACTCAAAAAGTCTATGATATCAATAGTTACTTGGAACTCACAGATAGTTCAAGTATCTTTCCCACAACATATCCTCTGGACAAAGAAGTGGAATATTGACCTTAGTTCTTCATCATTTTGATTTTTGAAAAGTAGCCACATTCCAAAACAACACTCAAGCCTTAGGGTTTTTGAGCTTCATAGAAAACTAGCCCATACTTCCTCACCTTATGACCATTTGGCGACCCATAGCTCCCATTCAACAACTAGGCCTTATATCACCTATTATTCAACCTAGTCGCACACATATTGAAGGTTCCCAAACTGACATCATAAGTAGTTTGAGAATGTTCATTTTTGAGAAAAATGAAACACCCCACCAATTTCTCATTGCATCCATCATCTTAAATGAGGAGGAAGAAAAAGAAAACATAGCAATTAGAAGACCCATATTACTACCTCCTGCATGGCAATAGGTATTGAGTGACCTTATGGTAGGGTATTGAACACCATAAACCACCTCACAACACCCTCATACCTTATGACCATTTGGAAACCCACAACTCCCATTCAACAACCAGGGATTGTAACACCAATCTTTCAGCTAGGTAACACACATTTTAAAGGTGTCCAAACTGACATCATAAGTAGTTTGAGAACTTTAATTTTTTAGAAAAATGAAAAACCCTGCCAATTTCTCACTACATCCATCATCTTAGATGATGAAGAAGAAAAGGTAGACCTAGCAGCCGAAAGACCTATATTACCACCACCTGCATGGCAATAAATATACATGCCTCATGCTTTTTGGAAAACAAAAGATCCTTAGGTCTGGATAGAGCAAGATACTTAAGAGAAAATCTATACTTAGGCTCTCAAAGAATCACCCTACAATTTTTTTTTCCAAAGGTTTCTTCTCAAGGAGATATCACAACCGTCAAAACCTGCTAGATCATTTCTATTTTTTCTTTACATCAATAGGTTACATCTTTTCTAGAGAATAGGAGTCAGAGAAAACAATCACAAAAGCTTGGTAATTGTTTATGACAACCATGAGGTCACAACACAAAAAGAAAATGGAAGAAAATAAAACCAACACTAGTATCCCACCAACCAATACCATAAACGATGAAAGTAGCCCTTGGGGCTATAGGCCAACTGATCTTGAAACACAACAGAAGAGGACTATGTATAGAAATACCTTTAGTGAAGAGGAATTAAATCACAAACAGGAGGTAATTGAACAAAACAACCGAGACCCAAACAAAGTGGTTATAGAGGAGGTAGACACATAGGAAGAAATAAACGAGGATGAACTGTTCGAACATTCCAACAACACCAAGGTTCTTAAACTAATGGACAGGCTATTGAGAAAGGATCCAAACTCCTATTTCTTCAAGTTAACACAAAGTGGTGCTAAATTACTAGCAGATTTCAATGTAGAAGCTCTCAAGGATTCCAACCTTATTCCCTTAGGGGAAAAATAAGTTGTAAGACAATAACCAAACCCCTAGAGATGCCAAACATGCCACTTGTGTTTTCACAAAATTATGGTCAACCCAAAGAGAAACCCTTATTCAAAAAACCAACTCAGGTTGAACAATCAATAGTAGCACAACTGTATCAAGGAGGACCATCACAATATGAACCACCAAACAATAATCCTCCTCTTAGAAAATATATACCTCAAAATACCTCAAAAATAGAACCATCTCAAAACATTCAATACCTTCAATAGGGCAGAACACAGGGTCCCCTTCCCAATGGTCAATACCTTCAACAGGATGGAGCACAAGGTCCCCCTTCGAACAATCAGTACCATCAACAAGGTGGACCATATGGTCCCCTTCTAAACCAACAATACCAGCTACAAGATGTGCCATGAAGTTCCCTTCCTCAGTCGTCTTACCAACAGGGTGTCCTAATAACGCATCAACAAGGTAACCTTCAGTTTAGTCCTTCCCAACAACAAGGTGTGCCACAGAGTGACCTTCCTCATTCGTCCTACCAACAAGGTGTCCCAATAACGCATCAATAGGGTAGCCTTCAATTTAGTCCTACCTAGCAGCAAGGTGTGCCATAGAGTGCCCTTCCTTAGTCATCCTACCAACAAGGTGTCCCAATAATACATCAACAGGGTAACCTTCAGTTTAGTCTTTCCCAACAACAAGGTGTGCCACAGAGCGCCCTTCCTCAGTCGTCCTACCAACAAGGTGTACTGATAATGCATCAATAGGGTAACCTTCAATATACTTCATCTCAAAAATAAGGAGCTAACCCTTCTTACACCTAGCAAAGACCTAACCCAATATATGCCCAAAATAGTTACCAAGGTCTCATACCTTCACAATATCTGATATATGACCCAAACATGGTGAGACAACAAGGCTATTATACACAAAACTCACAAACAAACATGCCAAAAATAGACATGGAAATGAAGCTAGAGGCTGTCACCCAACAAGTAGCAGGCATGCAAGCCAGAAAACAAAAGAAAACCTATACTATCCAAGAGATATGCCCATTCCCGTTCGATCAATCTGTCACTACAATACCCTTTCCAAAGAATTTTGAAATACCTAGGTTTGAAAACAAATACAAAGGAAGAGGGGATCCAATAGAACATATACATGATTTCTCTGTATCATGCATGGAAGTATGACACAATGACTCATACCTCATGAGACTATTTCCATGTAGCCTTATGGGCCATGCTATGGAATGGTTCACCCGTTTGACACTAGCAGTCAAAACCTTCGATGAATTTTCTAACAAATCAATAAGTTACTTCTCCTTCAACATTGAACAAGATTTCACCATCACGAGCTTATCCATGATCAAACATAATCGAGAGAATATTTTATCTCCTACCTACAATGATGGAGACACAAGGCTAGTAGATGTAATTTTCCCATTCCCGATAAGGAATTAGTAGACATATTCATTATCGACGTCTTACCTGAGATTAATTATCAACTCACAATGTTATGTCCGGTAGACTTTGAAGAAACCATTGAGAATGGATTGAATATTGAGAGAGCCCTCATTTCAAGAGGTACCCCTAAAACAACTAGCTCAAAAGACAATTCGTCTACTTCAAATGAGAAACCTAAAGTCTGGGCTAAAAACAAAAACGTCACAAACGATGGAGTGGTCGAAGCTAGAACACTATGGCCGTCACAAAACACAGTTGAAAATAAACCACAGGTAGCACATAAAATCTATGTTCCAAACAACGCACAAAATAACCAAAATACCTATCCCAAGAAAAATCAAGTTGTGAACCAATAAATAAATCAAGGAGGGCAATAGAGTCAATACGATCAACCAAGAAGGAAATTCACAGTACTAGGTGAGTCACTAGAAACATTCATGCACAAACTAGTACAACAAAACCTCCTTAAGATTAATGATCATCCAAACTATGAGGAACCTAGTTTCAAAACACCGTGGTATAACGAAAAGGACTTGTGTGAATTCCATATGATCAAAGGACACACCACAAACAACTGCATGAGACTCAAGCACCTCATCCAAGATTTGATAGACAAAGGGGATGTAGATGTCGAACATTGTCCTAGGAATAAAGACTTGCAAATATACTCAAATCCAATCCCGGACCATACCAAGGGAAATGACAAAGGAAAGACACAAGAGTACCATAATTCCAACTACACATATGGGGACACAGTTTGAGGAACCATCTCACAAGTTAATGATAATAAGAAAAATGTAGTGACTCTATGAGGTGGAGACAACAACTGTAACGTAACCACCTGTTGAGGAAGAGTTACAATTCAAGGAGTACCACCCAAACCTACAATCAAGTCACCAAATGACTATATTATTGTGGAGAAATTAAAGAAAACACTTTCCCTAATCTTAATTTTAGAGTTTTTAAAACTATCACCTTCCCATAGGTAAATACTTGAAAGGCATTAGAAATGACAATCCCTAATGACCTTAATCCTAGTCAGTTTCAAGCTATGGTTGGTAAAATCACTCAAAGTAATCACTTAATATTTTTTGAGAAAGATCTACCCCAAAGAACATTCCATAACCAAGCCCTCTACATAGAGGTTGGTGTTCATAAAACCATGGTCAAATAGGTATTGCTAGATAATGGTGCAGGTTTAAACATCCGCACCTTAAAATTTGTCAAGTAGTCGGGGAATTCTGACGATGTGATTGATAAAGGAAAGAGAATCACAATAAGGGCCTATGATGATCTAGAAGGAAATTCTGAAGGAATAGTCAGGTTACTAGTGCAGATAGGGCTATCCCTAACAAAAACCACTTGTCAAGTACTGGTCCTTGAGCTTCCATACAATCTCCTCATGGGACACCTTTGGATCCATGCCTTACAAGTAGTCCCTTCCACTTTTCATCAATGCCTGAAGTTTCCCCATGAAGGAAAATAGGTAACACTATATTATGATCTTGATCCTTTTCATTTCTATGCCAAATTAGAGGATAAATACACTAAAATCCAATGTGTGCCTAGCAATGACATAGCATTCCACTCCTTTTCTTATGTTGAACCTTCAACGCTTCAATCCACCTCAACCAAGAACACCTCAAGTGACCAACCAAAAATGGAAGCCAAGATTTAGGTACTTGACAAGGGTAATGTGAATTACTATTTCAACCAAGCATTCTGTATCGACATGCTTCCGCTAACACCTAGAGTATATGGAGTTCCAAAATAGATCAAGATAGTAAAAATGATTTAAAAGCTCACTATCTTCACTAGGTGGGGAGACATGCAAGAGGAAGAAATATTTGAGGACTTTTTATCTATCATCTACAAGGAGGACAAAGAAGAACCATAAAAGACACAACCCAATTTTGACCCTACTACTAGAGGCTATCAATTAGTTAAACAAATGGGATATAATGGAAAAGGTGGCCTTTGTCTACACAAATAAGACCAGTCAAAGTCTATTATAGTAGAACAAAGGAAGAAGAATATGGGGCTAGGTTATAAGCCAAAGGATGTGGTTATTCCAAAAACTAGATGAACCTATTGGAAGAAGCGAGAAACTTTTGCTAGCATCAAGGCACTGGATACCTATCATACCTTAGACAATGATTTACCCGTTGAAGACTTATTTGATAACTTTAGCATTGATAGGCCCCCTTTCCAATATATTCAAATCATTCCCAACATCTACTACAATTTTGATACAGACTCTAATGAATATGAGTGGGATTCCCCTTCCTTTGTCACCGGATATGATTCTCCCCCTTCTAGCAATGACAACCTAGACACTCGGTGGGAAAAAGAAACCCAAGTCATACTAACCCTTTAATCCACTCCCATAGGATTTGTGGATCAAGATGATAACCTCCCACTCTAGTACCCGCAACTCATAGATTGGGATCAACAAAAACATACACCTATTCTGGATCAATTCGAGAATGATGAGGCAATCACAAAGTTCATGGGACTTCAAACAGACATACTAGTAGGAGACCACAAAGCAAGGTTCATCATGGAACTGGAACAAGATGCATATGTTGGTGGAGATATTAATCTTTTAGTCACAAAAATGAAAGAAAGAACATAAAAATATGGTCCCCTAGAGAAAACCACTTTGTGTCTCCATCGGATCCAGAAAAGAGAAAAATAAAGGACACATCCGAAGGTGAAAACCTCTTAGAGGCACCCGAGGATGGAAGATTCAATCTCCCCATATCAGAATATTAGGAAAGATCAACACTGCTAGTAGAAGAAGCAAAACCCATAAATGTTGGCATAGTAGAATACCCGAAGATAGCCTACCATGTTGCATCACTAGACCCAGAAGAAAAGGACTTCACAACTTTCATCAATGCCTGAAAGATAAATTTTGCATGGACCTATGTTGAGATGCCTGGACTAGATCCAACATTAGTGGTATATCATCTAGCTGTAATGCCTAGAGCAAAGTCTATCAAGCAAAAACTTAGAAAAATGCATCCAAAGATAGCATTACTAGTAAAGGTAGAGCTAAAGAAACCACTAGATGTGGGTTTCATCAAACCCATTAACTATCCACAATGGATATCAAATCTAGTACTGGTATCCAAACCTACTGAGGGCATAAGGATATGCACACACTTCAGAGACTTGAACAAAGCCTAAAGGACGAATTTCTATTGCCAAGTATCGACATGATTGTAGATCTAATAGTAGGGCATGAGATGCTATCCTTACTGGATGGTTTCTCCAGATACAACTAGATAAAGATCTCTCTAGATGACCAACACAAAACAACATTTACTTGTTCTTGGGGAACATTTTGTTGGAATGTAATGCCCTTTGGTCTAAATAATGTAGGAGTGACATATCAAAGAGCAATGATGAGAATATTTCATGATATGCTACACACAATCATGGATGACTATGTGGATGACATTCTAGCAAAATCAGTCAAAAGGGCAGGCCACTTGAAAAACTTGGCCAAGGTATTTGATCGTCTTGAACAATACAATATGAGACTCAATCCTAAGAAATGTGTATTCAAGGTAACATCTAGAAAGCTGTTGGGGTACATAGTATCAAGAAGAGGGATTGAAGTAGATCCAGCTAAAGTAAAAGCAATAATGGAAATGCCCCCCAAAGACATTAAAACAGTTGAGGAGCCTACAAGGGAAACTGCAATCCATCAGGCGATTTATCACACAATTGGTAGACAAGTGTCACCTTTTCACCCATCTCCCATATAAGGACATCACCTTCAAGTGGGATGGGAGATGTGACCAAGCATTCCAACAAGTCAAGGAGTACCTACTTAATCATCCTGTACTCATGTTGCCTATCCTAGAAAATGAAATGATACTTTATGTCTCTACCACACAGGAAACACTAGAAGCTCTCTTAGCCCAACTAGATGATAACAATAAAGAAATGGCAGTCTACTATTGTGTACCTTGGAATTTTACCCCATTCTAATGTGCAAAATAACTAAAAATGCAAGTGGAAAAATACTAAGAACACTTCAATGATTAGCCTAAAGAGTGATAAAACAAGGAAAATAGATGAAATAAAATGCAAATCGATTATACCTTCCTTGTTGTTGAAGACTCCTTGGTTGGCCCTTGATTTAGATGAATTTGTATACTCCTTAGATGGATTTTGATGTTACTAGATGCAAGATTGATAATGCAAAATGACTAAATGGATGGCTAAATGATAGCAAATGCTTGAGAATGCAAATTGGCAGCATAAGGTTGCTCAAATGAAAAAGTTGAAAATGCCCTTAAGGAGAGGGTATTTATAGGAGAATTTGAATTTTCTAGAGAATTCAACGGTTGAGATTAATCCAACAAGGTCAAGATGAAGGGCTATGGTGGGTTGAGAACTCACAAGCCCTCACATCTTAACATGTGGATGTTGAAGTGGCTAAGGGGGGATGAGGTGTAAGTGAGGTGGAGAAGTACATGAGGTGGAGGAAGGACAAGTACCTTCCAAGTACTTTGATGTGACCTTTCAATGATCACATGGGGAGAGGGAAAACTTTGGGAGAATAAAAGTGAATTTTAAATTCACAATGATTGGAAGAATCTAGTGGATAAGACAATGTTCCCAAAAGGTGGGAGTTTGTCACATGTGACTTGATGTGACAAGTCAAAGATTCTAGAAGATGCATGGGAAAAGGGGATTCTAGGAGGAATAAAAAGGAATTAAAAATTCCTTGGGGGATGGGGAGAATTGACCAAGGTACTGATTAGGCTTAATTAATCAGTAATTAGAAGACAAATGAGGATTAAAAGCCAACTTGCAAAAGTTGGAGGATGTGACACATCCTAATCAAGGATTAGGCATGTGCACATCCCTAATGAAGAGATTAGGAGATGGATTAGGATTAGATGAAAATGACATGTGAGGAATTAAATAAATGTATTATTTATTTAATTTATTTGATGAAAGGAGGATTAAAGAGAATAAAGTATTTAATCATTAATTAAATACCTTAGGGATTTGGCAGAATTAAGGGTATTAATTAAATAATAGTAATATTACTTAATTAACTTGGATAAGAGGATGTTTAGATGAAAAGTGATAAATTTGGATAAATTAAGTGTCCAAATTTAGGTGTCTACATTTTGCCCCTCTTTGGGATGGTGCTATGAAGTAGCATCATTTCAAAGAATATTAAAATATAGAACCTAGAAGATGGTTAGATTGGGAAAGATGCCCCAGTCATCAAAGGATTGATTGGAAAAAAGATGATGGGGGTGAAGATGAAGATTAGGGATTGAGGATGCCCCCTCGAGAGGACATGCGGGTTGAAGAGAACATGTGTGTGCTCTCGAAATAGATGATGTGATGCAAGGGGAGATGAGGAAGATGATGCAAAGGGATGGATATGAAAGGATGAAAAGGCGACAGGAGGTTGGGAAACAAAAATGGATGCAGAGACGAAGATGATGTTGCCCTAGTCAAGGTTCAAGCCAAAAGGGGTTGAGGATGGATGGAGTGTTGTCAATGAGGATAGGGAAGGATACATCCCAATGAGTGGTATTGATGAGGGAAGGATACATCCCAAAACACCACTAAAGGATAGGGAAGAATGCCTCCCGATGATGATGATGAAAGTGTTGTTGATGAGGGAAGGATACATCCCAAAACAACACCAAAGGGATGGGGAAGGATACTAATGGATGATGATGAGGATGAGGATGAGGGGTCAAAGCTGGTAACAAGACTGGGGACAAGACCAAGGATTTGATTAGATGATTTGTGCAACATGGAACAAATGAGGAGAAGATTGATATGTGAGATGGAGAGAAGGATCTTAAGATTTGGTTCGATATCCAAAGATTTGGACTGTAGATGGACTAAAGCTCAGATTAGGGTTTGGTTAAGCTCAGATTTGGGATTAAATTAAAGATCAGATTAGGATTGAATTGAATCTTAGAATGATTGGAGGATGTGATGGGATTGATTCTACACCAAGTTTCATAGTTTAAGGGATGTAAGGTGTTGACAATCAGATTTTTCCAGATTTGGCAATTTTCTAAAATTGTGAAATTTTAACATTTTAGGAAACCTCACGGATATACTTTCGAGAGTCCAATTTTTTTTCAAGAAATACCCAATATTGAGATAGGATGAATTGCCAACTAACATCCCAAATTTGAGATATGCATTTCGAGTTATGAGTGAAAACAATTTTTCAAAATGTTAGAAAAAAAACACTAAATTGGGATTTTGAGGGCCTAGATGAAAGTTTGAGGCCTCGAAAATGTGGCAAAACGGGTTCCAATGGCCTTCTTTGAAGCCAGATGGGAATCCACTTGTTATCTCATAATGCAACCACCCGTCAAATTTCAACTCAAACGGACACCTGAGTCAAAAGTTATGGCCTCTAGAAGTTTTGGTGTAAAAATCAAAACTTTCAAAAATATGTTTTTTTGATAAATGTTTAAAATTTCAACACATGGGTTTTGATGGCGGGGGGAAATTAGAAAATGGGTCGGGATTATTTTTTTGAAAAAGATGGTAAAAATGTGAATTTTTGGGAGTCAAAGGCCGGCGGGGTAGGGGCGTAGCCGCCTCGCTCTAGGACGGCGCCACCTCGGCCTCGGGCGTTGCCGCTATGGCCTAGGGCAGATCTGCCACGGCCGTGGGCAGAGCCGCCCCGACAGTAGGTGGACCTGCCCAGGGTGGAGCCGACCCGATAGCGGGCGGAACCGCCCGGGGTGGAGCTGCCCCGCCCGGAGGGCGGAACTGCCCCGCTAGCGGGCGGAGCCGCCTCGACGAGGGGGGAGGAAAAAAGAAGAAGAGGGGAAAAGAAAGGGAAGAGATAGGAAAAAAACTGGAGGGATGGGGGGATTGTGAAGAAGGATGAAGGGATGGGGGATACATGCAAGATGATGAAATGGAAAATGAAATACAATTCTAAATGCAATTTTCCATCTTCGGAGCACTGATCTTTGCTATAGCATAAGACACCGTGCCGAGTATGTGGAACCAAGTATTGAGTGTCTAATGCATGAAACAAACACAATAGACAAGAAGGCTATCAACACCCCAAAGTCACAAAGAAGACAGGTGGGGCGGTGTGAGATAACCACAAGCACAAAAGGATGCCCCAACATAACACAAGACCTGGGATCTTGGTGGGTACTACGTGGGACAACCAAGAAGACACAATCAAACAAAAGATCAAGATATGCCCCTATGTGGACCAATCAAAACATGCCATAATATGATGGATTATGGTGCCTTGACAAGTGATGATAGGGAGCTCAAATGATAAACAAAAGCCAAAAAGCATCAAAAGATCGCAATCAATTTCAAATGTCCTTTGCCATAGGATCAAGGGGATGGATGGGATTGATGAGGTCTGTTAGGAAGGATGCATCCTGTTGAGACCGATGATGGATACTAAGCTAAAAGATCGATATGATGTAGGATATTCAAAACTGATTGGATTTATTGATACAAGTGGATCTTGTTTGTTAAGAACCAGCTAGATAAGGGCATAGCTTGACGACACGACACAAGGGAGACAAGACATGAGACTGACACAACCTAAAGACCTAGGGGCTCAGGGGCCAATCAAAGATTAGCCTTGCCTACGTGAAAACGCAGAGCCCTCGTAATTTGGTAAAAGGCTGTCGACTGACCATGGATAAAAGTAGAAAGAGGATGATGAATGATGATGACAGATGACAAGGAACGAAGAGACAAAAGCCAAGACTAATGATAGACAATATAGGAGTGGACGGAGAAAGCATAAAGATTGACGCTAGATGATAGAGGAGCGGATGGACAAAGTAGAATGACCGATGATAGATGATAGAAGAGCAAAGTGGACAATGAAGATCGATGATGGAACCCCGGGGGCGGATCAAATGATCGACCTTGCCTATGTGAAAGCGCAAGGGCAATGTAGTTCGATGAAAAGACCATGGATAAAGCGGAAAGAGGATGATGAAGGCAAAGTGATGGAGGACCAAAACAAGTTGATCCAAAATGCCCCGGGGGCAGATCAAATGATCAGCCTTGCCTACGTGAAAGTGCAGGGGCAACGTAGTTCGACAAGACCAAAGGAAAACAATGGATAAAGGATGATAAGATGATAGGATAAGTGGATAAAAAGATGGGACCGATAAACAAGATAGGATAGACCTATTGGATTGGATAGGATGATGACGATCACATAAAGCCTGTGGATGGGATAGTTATCCAAAGCATTAAAATGACTTGGGATGATGATATGATAGATAGATGAGTGATGAAAAGTGATAGGGATTGGAAAGATGTGCAAGAGAAGCAAAGGGTGATGACGATGAGATAAATGGCATTAGGTTGCATGGGGGGAGGCCTATAGCCAGATACCAATGACAAGGGATTGTGAGATGGGATGAGGATAAAGATAAAAGAATGGATAGAGATATAGGGATGGGGGATGGGAGGGATTGTTTGGATGGATGGGAATATAAGGATTGGGAGATGAAAGGGATGCTAGGATAGATGGATACGAAGATAAGGATGGGGAGATGGGAGGGATGCTATGATAGATGGATAGGGAGATGAAGGGATGTTATGATATATGATGTCTCCAAGGACTATGTCACAAAGGAAGCAGATGCCCCCACTCTAGATATGTCATATATGAGGAGGCATGAGGGATGGAAGACAAGTGGATGGGAAGATAAAGGAGATAACTAGATGAGGATAGGATGGTGACTAAGGAATATGATAGAGCATGGATGAAGAGAATGTATACCAATAGGTGTCCAAAGCATGCATAGATAGGTGCCCCTATTTTGGTCAAAGATCACAAGAAGGATGGAGGGATGGGAGATAAATGGGATATGATGGTAGGATGCAGAGGATAGGTGGGATGGGGGGATTTATGAAGAGGGGCCGGATAATAGGAAGCGAGTGCATAGCTGGAAGCATAGTGGATGGAGGAATGCATATGAGGAAGTTGCCCCAAGTGCAGATAGGGATTCACATATGGCCGCTGTTTGCCAGGTTTTCATCATGGTATTTATCCAAGGTGCTTGTTTGCCAAGTTTTCACCATTGGATGGATTATTTCTCTTTACTATTTTATTTTTTTTGATTTTTTTGATTTTTTTTTGGACTTTTGTGGATATTTGGACTTTTTTGGATTTTTGTGGATTTTTTGACTTTTTTGGATTTTTGTGGATAAGGATAGGGATGTTGATAAGGGGATTTACAAGACATGCGATAAGGATATGGATGAAGGACTCAAGCAACAAGTTCTATATGAGGTAGTAAGAGCCCATGTTCGAACCGACTATTGGATGAGGATAAATGGATTATGCAAGAGGATGAATTAGGGGGATTTGAGAGGGGAGATACATGGGATAATGGATGGGATGCTGCAAAGGGTATGGATGGAATGATGGGGTGGATATGTGATGGGGAGATGTGTTCAGGACCAACATTGGCACATGTGGTGGTGGATGTGAAAAGATAAGAGGATTAATGGATGGAGAATGTGTGGATAATGGGGTGGTGAACTTTGGAACATAAGGACCCAAAACAGACTTAGGAGATGAAAGGGGTGTATGACTAGCTTTTGGATTAGCAACTTTGGATGTTCTTATAGATTTTTCATTTGATTGCATTGCATATTTTCTTTGGGATCCACATGGTTTTGATCTTTGCTTTGGTGGGCCTTTGTGGCCCTACAATTTGATTTAGATTTAGATTTTTCTTCTCTTCACCATGTCTTTTAGAGGGGACATGGGAAGCTTTTGATTCATGTGGATGTTTAGATTGATACATTTTTTCTTTAACAACCAAAGTGATTTTAGTAGCAATGGGATGGGTGTGAGGAGATGGATGATGTGGAGTGATGGGGGTAGGAGTATGGGGATTATGTGTAGATGGAGGAGGTTTAGGTATGTGCCTTTGTTGATCATGACTAGGATGTTTATGATGGATGACATGGATAGGTGTTGGATGGATGAAAGGATGAGATGGAGGAGGTGATCTTGGGATATATGGACTGAAAGCAGACATAGTGGGTGGAGGGACATGAGAACCCAAGATGGATGGAGTAGATGAAGGATGGGAGATGGTGGATGGAGGGATGTAAGGACCCAAAATGGATGGAGTAGATGGAGGAATATGGACAGTTGTTTTGAGGTGATACGATAGAGGAGGGATGGCAGCATATGATCTAGTGGGGTGATGGGAAGAGTCGACATTTCTTTTGGAAAAGGCTCATTGAGGACGTCCAGAGGTTGTACCAACATCTTTAGATTGTGAGTCTTGGGAAATAGGTCCAAGACCTTGCATGCAGATTTGTTCTTTAGCTTGGATGGGCTCCAAAATACCTTGCTCATGAAGGCCTAGACCTTTTTCTTGATAGTTCATTCTCTTGAGCATTCGATCTAGGACAGGATTTTTGTTATTCTGGAAGAATGATGCGAGTTCATTATTAGGTGGAAGGGAGGGTTGGTGTATATGCTTTGTTTTCTTAGGAGACCACCATGGAGGAATGTGAGAGGACCAAGGGGATATGCAAGTTGTGTGTGGGGATAACATTTTTAGGTGATGATGGGGGGATTATGAGGAGGGAGATGATGGGATAGCAGCATTAGGAGAGGAAGTAGGGGCCATGATAGGGTTTGGATTTGTGGTAGTAGGCTCATGCGATGGAGATGGAGATGGAGCGGTTTAAAGTTTGAATGACAAGGGGATCATGGGATGGAATGGATGGGGGACTGTGATCTTGAGGTGGACTAGATGGGATGGTAGGATCTTGATATGGAGAAGGGGATATGCTGGCATGCTTTGGATTAGACTCTTGGCGTGACTCATCTTGTGTGGGAGGCATGGTAACGGAGTCTTGTTGGGACTCTTCAAGTGGGGAAGATGGAGGGATGGAAGATTCATGAGGTTCATTGGAATGGGTTTTGGTGCTACTAGGAGTGGGAGGAGTGGATTGGATTTGGGTGGATCTAGGAGTAGAGGGAGTGGATTGGAGTTGGGTGTCTTCGATGGATTCGGTGGTTCTTGGAGTAGGAGATGGGGGTTCAATGGATTTAGTGGGTTCAATGGTTTCAATGGTTTGAGCAGTACTAGGGGTGGTAACATCAATAATAGGTGTGGTATGGAGAAGGGTCTCATCACTAGTGACCGTGGATGATGGATCTAGATGGCATGGTTCCATGACTTCAAGATATGGAGTTGGGGATGGCTTCTTTGTAATGATTCCTTGGAGAACTTCTGAAATGAGAGACTTGCATATGGTTGGCTTGGCTAGGGTGGTAGAAATGGATGAGGGATTATGGATTGGTAGACTAGGGTTAGATGGAGGAATGGGATCAAATGTAGGACTATGAGTAGATGGGGGATTAGGATTGGATGGAGGACTAGGAGTAGATGGATGAATGGGATTGGATGGAGGACTAGGAGTAGATGGAGGGCTAGGATTGGATGGAGGGTTAAGGTAAGGATATTGGAGTGGTGAATTAAGATAGGGGGACATGGATTGTGGATTAGGACAAGATGATATAGGTGGTGTAGTGGGACAAGAGGATGTGGGGGATGGATTATAATAAGGGTATTGGGATGGTGGATTAGGATGAGGATATGTGGATGTAGGATTAAGGTAAAAGGGTGTGGATGTAGGATTAGTATGGGAAGATTGGGAAAGAGGATTATGATAGGGGGACATGGATGGGGAATTGTAATAGGAGTATTGGGATGGAAAATTAGGATAAGAGGATGTAGATGTTGTATAAGAGGATGATGTAGATGAAGGACATGACAAATATGGGGATGAAGAAGATACTGGATATCCATTGTCAAAGGTGGCATAAGAAGCATGATTAGGCATGGATGAAGACATAACGGGGTAGCTCATAGGAGTAATTGGATTTTGGAAAGTGGGTGGAGAAAGCTTACTAGATATGATAGTGTCAAGGGGATCTATGTCGTATACCTCTTGATCGACAAGACTTTCGTTATTGTCATCAACGTAATTAGGGTTTCCCTTGACTACTATTGATGGAGGATGAGTATTCATGATGATGACAGGATAAATAAAATGGATCAAAGATGATGGACTAAAGCTCAAATTGGGATTTAAGTTAAGCTTAGATCAGGATTGGATTAAGGTTCAAATTAGGATGATTGGATGATGCAATGGGATTGATTTTGATTTTGATGGGATTTGGTAGATGGATGATTAGATCGGGTAGATTATTTGATGAATTTGATTAAAGTACTAGATCATTTTGATTGGATAGGATCAAATGCTTAGATGATGTTGATTGGATGAACTTGATAGGATTGGTGTGCTTGGATTGATTAGATGATTGTATATATTTGATTAGAGGAATGGATTGGTTTGATTAGATAGGAAGAAACAAAAGGTACTACTAGATAGAGCTCAAAAAATTGAGCAATTTTGGTTTTTGGACGAAGTCGATTCGACGTACGGTTTGTAAATGACAGCCCCGAGAAGTTAGGGGCGTGTCAACCCCGCGATGCGGGGCGTGGCCGCCCCAGGATGGTCAAATTATTGATAGGAGGGAATGGAAGGTACCACTAGATAGAGCTTGAAAAACTAAGAAACTTTTGTTTTTGGATGTAGTCGATTCTACGTACGGTTTGTAAATGATGGCCTCGAGAAGTTAAAGGGGCGTAGTCAGCTTTCTGCAGTAAATCAGGGGCGTAGCCACCTTTCTGCAGTAAATAAGGGGCGCTTCCATCTTTCTGTGGTAAAACAGAGGGTGCTTCCACCTTTCTATAGTAAAATAGAGCTTGGTTTTGATGGCAATGGCTATGGCAAGGACTCAAAATGATAAAATAAGGCCAATGTATCAAAGATTTCATGGGTTTTTCACAAGAAAATATTTCAAGCAAGCACAATCCTATGATTAATGTAAGGGTATGGCCAGGAAAGGTCTTAATCTAGGATGCATAAGGCTTCTAGGGAGTCCTTGATATACTCTTAGTACGTGAGGCACAACTGTGAACACCAGCCCGTCACAAGCATGAGTCGGGAACCCCAACGAGATACTAAAAGGCTCGGACCAACTCTTCACGTCTATCTAGGTATCACCCTAGCTTCGACGCTCCGCCAATTATGACGTGACTGGATTGGGGTACAAATTTTGTTCTCCCCCCTTTATATACCCCGCCGGTACAGGTGGTTGGAATCGTCCCTTGGGGTGATGAAATCCCCAAGCAGGTCCCACTATAAAAAAAACACTAACTGTTTTCAACTACTCCCCAGGCTCACACGAAGTGCAAGGGGAAAGTGAAAACAAATTAATGCCCCCTTGGGTGACACAATAATAAACAAACACAACAAGCAATAAAGGTTACTTCCCCCTAATTAGACTATGTTCAAACAACAAGGATAATTTTTCAAAAATTTGATCAAATAGATGGCCCTGCAAGCAAACGTTAGCTATCTTATCCTTCGTTCTTGGTCGATTACGCCATAATATGCTTTCAAACTATGCTGTTTTGGGGCGTAGCTGCCTTTCTACGGTAAAATAGGGGCGCTTCCGCCTTTCTACGGTAAAACAGGGGGTGCTTCCGCCTTTCTGCGGTAAAACAGAGGGCGCTACGTAAAATAGAGGGTGCTGCGTAAGACAGAGAGCGCTGCGTAAGATAGAGGGCGCTGCGTAAAACAGAAGGCGCTGCGTAAGACAGAGAGTGCTTCCGCCTTTTTGCGGTAAAACTAGGGGCACTTCCGCCTTTCTATAGTAAAACAGAGGGCGCTTCTGCCTTTCTGCAGCAAAATGTTAGAGGAAAAGAGCCTTGCAAAAATAAAAGGGCGTATCCGCCCCTCTGCAGGAAGCTTTATCAGATTTTTGAAAAAGAAAAGTTGTATGCCCTATTGCAAGAAAGTGTTAGAAAATATCTTCTAAGCAAAATGATGTATACGCCTAACTGCAGCAAACTGTTAGCAAAAATCAAATTTTCAGATATAGGGCGTGACCGCCTTTCTGCAGCAGACAAGAGGGTGCTTTCGCCTTTCTGTGGTAAAACAGAGGGTGCTTCCGCCTTTCTGTAGTAAAACAGAGGGCGCTTTCACCTTTCTGCGGTTAAAAAAAGGGCGCTTCCGCCTTTCTGCGGTAAAATAGAGGGCGCTTTTGCCTTTCTGTGATCTTTTTCTGCAAAATACTTAGCAAAAATGAAGGTTAAATGCAAGAACCCATTTGTGGGTCCCACCGGGCGTGCCAAAAATGTGTACCTTAGAATTTTACCCCATTCTAATGTGTAAAATAACTAAAAATGCAAGTGAAAAAATACTAAGAACACTTCAATGATTAGCCTAAAGAGTGATAAAACAAGGAAAATAGATGAAATAAAATGCAAATCGATTATACCTTCCTTCTTGTTGAAGACTCCTTGGTTGGCCCTTGATTTAGATGAATTTGTATGCTCCTTAGATGGCTTTTGATGTTACTAGATGCAAGATTGATAATGAAAAATGACTAAATGGATGGCTAAATTATAGCAAATGCTTGAGAATGCAAATTGGCAGCATAAGGTTGCTCAAATGAAAAAGTTGAAAATGCCCTTAAGGAGGGGTATTTATAGGAGAATTTGAATTCTCTAGACAATTCAACGGTTGAGATTAATCCAACAAGGTCAAGATGAAGGGCTATGGTGGGTTGAGAACTTACAAGCCCTCACATCTTAACATGTGGATGGTGAAGTGGCTAAGGGGGGATGAGGTGTAAGTGAGGTGGAGAAGAAGTACATGAGGTGGAGGAAGGACAAGTACCTTCCAAGTACTTTGATGTGACCTTTCAATGATCACATGGGGAGAGGGAAAGCTTTGGGAGAATAAAAGTGAATTTTAAATTCATAATGATTGGAAGAATCCAGTGGATAAGACAATGTTCCCAAAAGGTGGGAGTTTGTCACATGTGACTTGATGTGACAAGTCAAAGATTCTAGAAGATGCATGCGAAAAGGGGATTCTAGAAGGAATAAAAAGGAATTAAAAATTCCTTGGGGGATGGGGAGAATTGACCAAGGTACTGATTAGGCTTAATTAATTAGTAATTAGAAGACAAATGAGGATTAAAAGCCAATTTGCAAAAGTTGGAGGATGTGACACATCCTAATCAAGGATTAGGCATGTGCACATCCCTAATGAAGAGATTAGGAGATGGATTAGGATTAGATGAAAATGACATTTGAGGAATTAAATAAATGTATTATTTATTTAATTTATTTGATGAAAGGAGGATTAAAGAGAATAAAGTATTTAATTATTAATTAAATACCTTAGGGATTTGGCAGAATTAAGGGTATTAATTAAATAATAGTAATATTACTTAATTAACTTGGATAAGAGGATGTTTAGACAAAAAGTGATAAATTTGGATAAATTAAGTGTCCAAATTTAGGTGTCTACAACTATATCAACAAAACACTGGTGGGCTATGAACTAAACTACTCAACCATTGAAAGAGTGTGTCTCTCTGTCATGTTTTCAACACAAAATCTAAGACATTACATCCTAAACATAAAGGTCAAGCTGATTTCTAAGATAGACGCACTCAATTACTTACTATCAAAGGCAGCCCTAATAGGCCAAATAGCCAAATAGGTAATGATCCTAAGTGAGTTTGATATAGAATATATGGATAGGAGAGCTATCAAAGGATAGATTATAGCAGACCAATTGGCTGAAGCACGCTTAGATGATCATAAACCTCTCATAGTGGATTTTCCAGATGAGAGTATTTTGATGACAAAACAGATAGACCAATGGACTCTATACTTTGACAGGTCCCATACTCAGCATGGATCTGGAGTTGGTATTCTATTTCTCACACCACAAGGAGATAGTATATCCAAGGCCTACATAATTGCATTCCCATGCACAAAAAACATCTTAGAATATGAAGCTCTTATCATAGGGTTAAAAATGGTTATTGAATGGAGAATAAAAGAGCTACAGGTCTTTGGAGATTCTCAGCTAGTGATCAGACAAGTGAACGATGAGTACCAGACAAAAGATGAAAAATTGTTGCCATATAAAAGGATGGTGGATAGCTTCAAGGAACACTTCATCAGAATAACCTTTGAGAAAATTTCCAGGATCAATAACAAAGCTATTGATGCAATGGCAACAATAGGATCACTGCTTGATATTCCACAAAACGTGCCTAAATATGAGTTCCTCATGGAACATTTGTTGATACCATCATTCAACATCCCAAAATCAGAATTGGTATGTGTTGTTGTTGGTCCTAATTCCCCATGGTACCAAGATACCTTTGACTAAATCCAACATGGTACCATACCCATTGACTTAATGACCACTCAAAAGAAAACCTTTACTTGTAGAACTTCCCATTTTACTATCTTAGGAGATACCCTATACTGTCATAGTCTAAATGGTATGTTACTTTGATGCCTTGATGAAAAAGAAGAACAAACAACCTTACAAGAGGTTCACGAAGGTATTTGTGGATCCCACTCTGGAGGACTTAACCTAATCCAAAAACTACTCAGAACCGGATACTATTGGCCCTCCATGGAACAAGAATGCATACAGTATTCTAGAAAGTGTCGACAATGTCAATAGCACAGTGACCTTGTTCATGCACGAGCACATGAATTGAGACCTATAACCACACCATGGCCTTTCTCGCAATGGGGATGGGGATTAGACCTGGTAGGAAAGATATCACCCGCTTCATCCAATGGGAAAAAATTCATTTTCATAGCAAAAAAGTACTTCACTAAATGGATAGAAGCAATTCCATTGACTTATATCACCAACAAATAGATAACAAACAATGGAACCCCATTCAAAAATCAGGATTTCCAATAGGTCTATTCCCAATTTTCTATCCACCATCGATTCTCCACACCCTATTACCCCCAAGGAAATAGTCAAGCTGAGGCATCTAACAAAACCATGTTGAAAATACTCAAAAAGACTATTAATGAAGCCGACCGTGATTGGATTTGTAGCTAAACCTAGCCTTATGGGCCTATCGAACCAGCATTCACACACCCACTGGTGCCACACCTTTTTCCTTGGTCTACGGATCATAGGCCATCTTGCTTATTGAGGTTGAAATCCCTTCATTATGAGTTTCACTAAAAGGAATGGTCAATAATGAAGAATATAGGGTATCTAGGCTGAATGAATTAGAACTCCTAGATGAAAGACGTTTGAGTGAGTTAAACCATTTGCATGTTTATTAGAATTGGATCAAGAGAAACTATGACAAAAGGATCAAAGACAAGAACTTTCAAGTTGGTGAATTAGTCTTTAAAGAGAATAAAAAAGTACAGCTAAATTAGGATGGCAAAGGAAAATTTGAACCCAACTGGTTAGGTTCGTTTGTCATCACAACAAGCTACGACTCTGGGGCATATCAGTTAGCTACTCTTGAAGGAGAACCTTTAGTGGAACCATTGAATAGTAGCCACCTCAAAAATTTCTACACATGAAGTATGTCCGAATACCCCAGGCAAAAGGGTAAAAAATCCAAAAAAATAGAAAAAGAATAAAAATATACAAAAAAAATCAAAAAGAAAGAAAAATAGTAAAGAGAAATAATATGTTCTCTAAGTGAAAACCACTTTGTGGCACTCTTAGAACAGGTATTAGTGAAAACCTAGAAAACAGGCACTATGTTTGAATAAACTTGCATCATTATCTATCAATACTATCCACAACATCCACCCATTCATTTCAAAACGAGATATCCAACCATGGCTTGTCATTGATTAGGGAAATTTGTCTTGTCTACAACTAGGGGAAATTTCAAAACACTAGTCATGGATTAGATCTTTGGGTGTCCTATCATGGTCATAGAAAACAAGAAAAAATATCAAAAACAATAGAAATGTCAAAAAGACCAAAAACAACAAAAGTTCAAAAAGCCAAAAACATTAGAAAACCATAAAAAGAACAAAAACGTTTGAAAAACACTGAAAACAAAACAACATTATGGGGTTATTCCTTCACTCAAATAGTCTAAGATATCAATAGTTGCTTGAACCCTACAGCTAGTTCAAGTAAGCTTTTCCGCAACATATCCTCTAGACACAGAAGTGGAATATCAATCAAGATTATCAATGTTGTATACCCAAAAATAGTTTATGCTTTGGGTCAAATGGTCAAACTACATGGTCTCTACGTGTACAATGTAGGCAAGACTTATTAGCCCCCGAGACCCTAGGTCAGTTCCCTTAGGTTTCCAACATGCTTTATTTCAACTCAGTCAAAACACAAAATCCAAAAACAATCGAAAGATACAAAAGACAAAAATATTCATAAAATGGAAAAGGTCAAAAAAATTCAAAACAAACTAAGAGAACTACGAGCCTCTACGTGTACAATGTAGGCAAGGCTTATCTTTGATGAGCCCCCGATGCCCTAGGTTAGTCCCTTGAAAATGTCAAAAACAACATCATAAAACTTAGAAAAGAAAAAAAGGGACCCATGTCTGCCATCACAATTCAAAATAAGACATCATCCATAATAGACAAATCATCACATCCACCCTTTGAAAAAACAAACAAACAAACAAAGAAAACATCAAAAGCTAGAACTTTCAAGAAGACAATCATAGAAGAATTTGATCACAAATTGAACTACAACAAAACCAAGTATCAAATACATATCATTTTGACAAGACCCAACAACATCCTGAGATATGTCTTAACATATCCATTCCTACGATAGACACGATCAACATTGAATAAATAGACCCACCCCAAATAGATATGGAAAGTGATATAATAGCTTTTTTTAAAAATATTTTTGCTATCTTATTTTTGTGATTTACATTATTGACTCATTCCTAGGATCTCTCGAGGATGTCCATAAGGATTTAGGGAAGGAATGGGGGAAATTGAGCATCATTTCGATTTGCTATTTGTGGATAGTCTTGTTATACTACCATGGTGAATACTTGCTTTGCTATGTGTGTGGAAGGCATCTTTTGAACATTTCACGTAACAGTGACATGTAGGGTTCTTGATACCTCTTGTGTTACTGGTCTAACATGTTTTTAGAAGCTTCTCACCCATACACTCTAATAGGGTTTTCGTATGTCTAGTATGAGCAAGAATACTCCTTGTTTGTAGAGTCAAAGTTGATGCAATAGATACAAAGTAACCTTGGTGCATAATACCTTGGTGCATCGTATTTATTTTCTATATCAAAAAGGATTGTTCAAACTACAAAGTCTCTAAAGTGAATCAAAAGCAACTCACCAACTACTAATTAACATCACATTTCTATCCATCATCAATGTTTCTTCTAATTAACATCACATTTCTATCCATCATCAATATTTCCTCTAATTAACATCATTTTTCTATCTATCATCAACATTTCTTCTGAGTGAAACCTACATAGCAATATCATTAGTACCATTCTAAATCCACAATATTGGCAACATACATCATGATGATAATAAACCAATAAAAACATCATGTATGGGGAATTCATTCATATCAAACATCATATAAACATACATCATCATATATCATCATCATATGAGCATAAAACGAGAATGAATCGAAGAAGGTATATATTATATATATCATCATAAAAAGGGAGAGTACATCATCAGTGTGATAGGATATACAAAATCATAATATCTATATGAGGCCTCGACTGGGCTGATGAGTATAGGCATACAAAATACATGTCTACAAAATGTCTCTGAACAATAAACAACATAAAGATCAAGTACCAAATTAAGATCTCAACAGGAAAGAGGGAACCCTATAGATCACCAAAATGATCTGGATGTCTCATAGACTGATCACCTACACCAACAACTGCACCATCACTACCCATAGAACTAGGCTGTCCAAACCGTGGACACTAAGTTCCCCTAGGAACAACAACCTCATATAAAGTTTGATAGTAGGTAGACCTCTACAAATAATTATCATGTTCTATCCTAAGAGTATCTCTCTCTGTGGTCAACAACTATACAAAAGCCTCTGCAACATGTCGTCGACCACTCTCGCTATCCCGCTTGACCCTCAAAATATCTATCCAAGTCTTTGTAGCCTGTCATCTCACTATCTCTGCATCTTTGGCAGTAGTCATTTGAGTTAAGAGTATGTCTCCATCCCTAGCTGGTGGAGGAGGACCCAAAACCTACCTATGACCTTACACCTGAGGTGGCTGCTCATCTTGATCACTCTAGGCTCCATCACAATGAGCTCTATCCTGAGCTCTATCCAACTAATCTACAAGGACCTCAATACGTTGATGCTCCCCATGATGACTTGTAATACCTAATCTACCTAAAGTGATAGTACCCTCGAGAATAGTGAGTCTCGAAGGCCTGCGGCGAGACCACCACTCATCATAGTCATCATAGGTACCTGGATCTGCGGGACCAACTGACCAACCCCAATCAACTGGGGAAAGTGCTCTGAACTCAACAATAGCAATATCTATATCTAGTTGAAGACCCCATGCATGAACCTCCCGTGTCGTTCGACCAAAACGAGCCTCATAAGTATCAAGAACTTAGCCATGTCTCTCCCCAAACTGACGACATACTCGGTTTGGTAAATAACACTCTAGCACAATACCAAAACAAACAAGAAACCAATGAGTTTTTCCAACAATAGACAAGGTGATCTGCATCCTCTGACCAAGCATCACACCCCAAATAAGGTCTCCACACAAAGCTGGGAATATCATCAAAAACTCGACGCTAATAAGGAAGATATATAGGAAAGGTATAGTGCAAAAAATCCCCATAACGATATGAGTATGGATCATCAGGGTGATGATCCTGTATCCCATCTAGCCGAGTAACTGCAATATGCTCCCACACCTAGACATGCAAAAGTGAAACACCCATGGGAATAGATTTCCTTCCATGATACATGACCTCGTGCATATCTCTGTACAAGTGGGAGAGACGACATAGAACCCAAGCATACCTCATACCATGCTCAAGCATATTTTCAATACACACACCCTAACCTACGGGAAACTATTGACCTCGGCTATCAAGAACAATAAGTTCTAAAATCAAACTGCATAGGACAAGTGAGATAGGATCTACACTGTCAGAAAAATTAGACAGATCGATCTCTAATTGATGTACCACCAAGTGTCGAGCACCTAACACACATTACATGGTAGGAATACCGTGTCGAATATGATAAGTAACCAAATCCCCATGAATAGGAAGATGAAGTATCCTCCATACATCTTCAAGAGTGACAGTTGCCTCCCCTGTAGGTAGGTGAAATGAGGATGTCTCTGAATGCCACTGTTCCACCAGTGCAATCATCATAGCAGTATGAGTCCTGATAGGAGGCATATAAGAAATGTGAAGAAGTCCCACAACATCGAGAAAATATCGCTCCAACACACCAAAATGGGCAATAGGATCGAACAAATGTCGCAAACGTCTCTCTCTTAGTTGTAGTACTATGAGGCCAACCTGTAATTATTTTCAAACTGCAATGTTAGGGTTTCACTCTAAACAGGTGGGAGACACAATATAACACAAAACATGATGACAGATGACATTTAGGATGACAAACAAACACATGCTAGGGTTCCAAGTAAAAGCTAAAGTCAAACACAACAAAAGAAGTCAAAAACAAGGGTTTTGAGCAAATGCTCAGAAAGCACCAAACAAAAGTGAGCTTTTCAAGCAAAGACAAGCTTTTCAAGTAAAGATGAGGAAACAAAGGCATGGAAATATGTCAAAGGTGAGCTTTTAGGACCTCAAATAGTCAAAGGTGAGCTTTTAGAACAAAGGCAAGCTTTTAAAGCAAATGCTTAGAAATAAAAGCGAAGATCCTGAGCAAAGGAATGGAAATTTGGAAAAGGCAAGGAAATATGTCAACAACATGGATTCTTAGTAGGAAAAGAGCGTGAAAACCAAGGAAAAAGCTCAAAAAAAGAAATTTTTCCTTTGAACTAGAAAACTTAGTAAACATAAAATGAGAACGAAACAACATGAAAGCGAAAAAGTGAGAAGGTACATACCGAGCCACCAACACCTGAAGGCCGTCCAATCTCCCGAATGAACTTAGAACAATGTGGGGCTCCATCAAAACATGGAATTTCTCCTAAAAAAATAACAGAATGAGAGAACCAAAGACAAGAATTAGCTATAGAGTCAAAACACAAATGAGCTATCTAGAAGACAAATAGCCTATAGAAGCTTCAAGAAAACCATAATTTCTACTTGAGGAAACTTCCTACTTTCATAATAGAAGCTTAGAGAAACATCAGAACAAGAAACAAAGGACCTATAAACCTGATTCTGTGACCTAAACACATCCGAATAGAAATAGAACAGAGTCATGAGCCTGACCTCAAAACTTGAAATTTTTGGTTAACCTCTCGAGGGGGCAGCATAGAGTCTTACCATCATTCCAAAAAACATTGTAGCATAGTGGGGCATAATTTTTTTAAAAAAAAACTTGATCTTAAAAAAAGAATATTTGAAACAAAGCAACTAGTACTTTGTATCAAAGAGGGGAAAAATGTAGACATGTAAAATTGACTTACCACTTATCACAAATTCAAAATGTCTCAAAACAACTCCGAATCAACCTAGAATGTCTCGAAACAACTCAAAATCAACCCAAAACGACTCAGAATCAACTTGGAACGTCTCAGAATGACTCTAGAACAACTCAAAATCAACTCAGAACGTCTCAGAATGACTCTAAATCAACCCAAAATGACTCTGAATCAACTTGAAACATCTCAAAACGACTCTGAATCAACTCAGAATGTCTCAAAATGACTCTGAAACAACTTAGAAAAAATCTGAATCAACTTGAAAAGTTCTCAGAATGACTCTGAATCAACCTGATACATCTTAGAACATCTTTGAAACATCTTAGAATAATCCCACGACATCTCACACTGCATCAAATGACATTGAACGACATTTGAAACCCTATTTCCTCTATTAATTAAATAATACAATGTTATTTAATTAATCCACTATTTCATCATTTCTCGACAAATTAAATAAAGATTGTTTATTTAATAAAGTCTTAAAACCCTAATTCTACTGTTAATCGAATAATACAACGTTATTTGATTAATTTACATTTCATCATTTTTGACCAATTAAATAAATTACATTTATTTAATAATGTCATAATCTTATCTTACTTCGTCCTGATTAGTCAAACAACGTTAATTATTTGATTATGTCACTAATTCACCTTATTCCTCAAAATTAATTGAATTATTAAATCATAATAATTTAATTATCACACTTTCCCTCCAAATTTTGACTAATTAAATCAAACTATTCAAAATATTCAAATGATCAAAAATCAAAATCAAAATCAAAATGAAATTAATTAATTAAATAAATAAATTAATATTCCTCACCCACTTTTTGATTGAGAAAATCATGGATTGCTAGCTAAGCAATCTAATTTTGCTAACTCAACCATCTAATTCCTAACTCAACCCCAACTAATCAATCAATTTCTAACTAAACAATCAAAAGCTTGACTAGCCAATCTATTCTACAATCACCCTAATTGTGCAATCAACTTTGCACAATCTTCTCATGTCTAAATCCTCTCAACTCATTTTGACCATGTATCTGGATATTCTCCAACGCGATCTTGAAAGTTGATTCAAAATTGCTTTTCCTATAAAACAAGCCTCTCTTCTCACAAATATGGAGGATAGTTTCAACTTACCTTATGCAACAATGTGTTGTTGTAATCACCATAGATAGATCTTCAACCTTTTTCAACCAACCAAGCATCGCTCATCAAGATTTTGTATGTAAGAAAATGGAGGCTTTGCAGTGATATGAACAACCCAACATTATGAAAATACACTCCAACATGGGATGGTAAAATCTTCTTTTTTTGTTTGAATTGGTTTTGAATATCTTAGGATCTCATTTCATTAAAATAGCTTAGATTTTCACATTTCATGAGTGATGGAATAGGATAGATTAAGTGTTTTGAATTAGATTAGTTTCTGATTTCAATCTTGCGTTTGATTTTGCTTTCACATCATTTTTCTTGATGGATTCCTTTCCCCTCACACAAAAGGTAATGGAGAATTATAAATAAAAAGTACATCACTAAATGCACCATCAATGGCCAAGATTTGAAGATGGAGATCAAATGGTCTAGATTAATAGTAAACTTGCACAAATCTTATTTCCTCCATTTTTTAATTTAAAAAATAATAGTTTCCACATTATTTTTAATTTTAAAAGGATTTTAAAGGTTTTAAAAGATATATTTTTGACATTTTAAGAGATTGGGAGAGCTTGTGAAGACTCTAGGACCTCACATAAGCTAGAAATAGACTTTTAATCAACATTTTCCCTTAAATTAGTCCCATTTGACATATATAATAAATTAAGCACAATAAACTCTATTACCAAGAGACCAAAAATCATGAAAAACATCCTCCATTCAAGCAAACCCCTTCAATAAAACAAGACAAGACCATCAATGGAAAAGTAAGCACTACATTGAATCAACAATAATAAATGATAGAATCCAAGCATTAAAACCAAATCTAGAACCATAGAACCTTGAAAATACTTAAGAAATCTAATAAAATTAAGAGGGGGTCCCATTTTGTTGATGTAAAGTATGGGGCATGTGTGAGAGGGAACAACACTAATCACTTTTGAGGCTTTACCCTGTTGTTGGACATTCCATTTTGTAATGATTCAATTACTTGTACCTACCAATTCTACAATGTTTAACTTCATGTGAGACCAAAGTATAAAATAAAATTTGTTGCAAACTCTAGGAATATCTTTGGGGGAAAAGGATCCAAGTTTGTAGGAAGTTCTGAATGTGATTTTGATTGAATTAATGATTGGTTATACTCCTAATGATTGTTGTAAAGACTATTATTTTGAGACAAAATAAAATTTAAATAAAATTATTATTGTTTCAAAATTTTCTTTGTGATTTGCTATATTTTGGTTGTCTAGTAAGACCCCCATATCTAGACTATACCACTTGAGGTTTTATGTAATCTTAATACTTAAAAGCACATTCCAAGGAATAGTTGGTTGCACTTATTTTGTTTCTTCCTTATCTCCTCATCAACTACCCCTACCAATTCTTCATCCATTTCTTCTTCATTAGCAACTTAAATGGAGATATTTTTTATTTTCTCCACAATTGTATCCTACAATGTACGTGCTATCACAACTAAAGCATAAACCTTTTGTTCTATTCTCTTCAATTTTTTGAGAATTCAATCTAGTTTGCTATGGAAATGACCATGTAAGAGTAATCATCTCTTATACTTATATACAATTTCCTTCCGATGACTAGTTCTCTCTCCTTTGATATGTATATGCTAGGACAATAACTTATAATATAGAATATAGATTGAACCCGTGCACTACATGTTGTATACCATCCTTGATCCCTCCTAGAAATAAGTCATCCAAATTTTCATTTGTAATTGTTTCCACTCAAAATGTTAGATTTTAGAACTACTAAATATAATCCTGGATAGATATTATTTGGTATATTTTTGTTAATTGGTTGAAGTAAGTCTCTACCATGTAATCACAATAGTGCCACTATACATAATTAGTAAAAATTAATCAATTTAAACTAATACCCTTATTATTCTAATATAAAATGAAATAATACCAAATGAATTACTCCAATTTTAAGTATAAAAGTATCATTGCCACCTTGGGTCCACATTAGATCTAATGCATAAAAAATATCTATTTGATTGATCTAGGTGAGAGAATCCTTCTTTTCAAACATGTGTTTCCACGTTTGGCATCAAGTTACAATGTCATAAATTGGTAGCAATCAAAGGTAGTGGTTTTGATATACTTGGAATTTGAGTGGGTTATATATTAGTGGTTGATGGTTGATTTGGAGGATTCTATTACAAGTTCAATAATCAAGTCCTTGACTAATGTTATCCATTCAGTGATTGGTGTTGTTTGTGCAACCTTGAGGTTGTGCATCCTATACTAAAAATGTCTCACTCTATGATTTGTTAAATGAAACCTTGGAATAGAAGATCCCTCAATTCCCATTTCTAGATCCATGTCATATTTGTCAGAAGTTTTTCTTGGTGTATATGAATTCTTGTCTCGACCTCTAGTCTATGGCTCCATCATGATGTAGAAAATAAATTTGCACTAAATCACACAAAAAATCCAAATAATCTAGATTATTATTATAACTTGGAATTATATCTCACTTTTTAAAAAACTCCAAGAAATTTGCTGATTGACAAGGTTTGTGAGCGAATTTGGTAAAAAGCATACTTTTATAATAACTACTTTAAAATTTCTTCAAATTATTTCAAATATATATTGTAGTAGGTTAGATATGTATCTAATTAACCCTCCAAATTTTATAAAACAAATCACCAAATTGAAGGAGGTGTGCACTTCACAATTTAACCTCCTAAATTATAAAAAAGGGTATGTTTCTTACCTTAGTGATGCTAAGATCATGCTCTAATACCACTTGTGATGAAATACATTTCATAAGAGAATAAAATAATAATAAATATGATACATTTATACTTGATAATAATTTTAAAATTTGAGAGGAAAACCTCTGAAAATATTCAAAAAAAAACATAATTCACCATATGATGCTAATAAATTAAAAATTTCCTCATATATATAATACTTATGTCATGGATGCCACTGAGGATCAATTAACTACATATATAAGATTAAATAAATGGACTATAAATTAAGATTTATTCTACACATAGCCCTATGCCCATTATAGGTTAAGAGGATAACAACTAAGTGTAGGAAGGTGGAAGAATAAAAAGTAATGGAATAAGGATGAGTATGAGAGGGGAAGTAAATATGATAGCATCCTAAAGTGGGGTTACCAAAGAATAGGGTTGATGGGAAAGTGCTAGGCAGAGCAAACTATATGTAGGGAGTAAATAGGAAAGTGTTGAGATAAAAAAAATGTTATTAGGAAATCCTAAAGAAAAGGGAAGTCATTAGAAAGGATAAAATTTGGTGTGGAGAGTAAATGATATTTTTTTTTTGGAAAACTAGGTGCTGTGAAAGGCTGAAGAAAAGGGGAAGCTAAATGAAGGGAATATATGATATAAATTATATGTTAGCATTACAAAATGTTAAAAATAGAAAATATTTTTAAAAATGAATTGTTTATTTTTTTGAGATTGAAAAATCATAATTATGACTCGTAGGAAGGTCACATTCACCAAAATAATTATTTATAAATTAGGCCCCCTTTAGGTTTTCCTTATTTTTGAGTGTTTAAACATATGTTTCAAATATTTCTTTGTACTAATCTAGTTGCACTCATATGAAATATGCTACTAATGTAAAATTAATTATAAGTTGGGAAATAAAATTATAATTGAAAGAGGTATGTAGAGAGATTATGCATCCCTAGTAAAACAAAAGATTGATCTACATTGAAGAAGCTAATAAAAGATTGTCAAATAAAGAATACTAAAAAAATGATAATTTGGAAAATTTTCTAAGGTTTCATAATTGGAGAAAACACTCATGTAAGATATAAGCACCATCAAATTATGCTCTTGTAGAACTAAGCCACTTCTACTAAACTCTAGTATTGAACCTAGGTTTTCCTATCCCTATTATAAGCCCATATAAAACACTAGCATTGATTGGTAGCACTCATCCTTCTCAGAAACCAAAATTAGACACCAACATTGGGAAAGAGTTCTCCCACAAGTCAAGGATAAGGACAGGTTTGCAAACACTCTTTCATAATTAATTTCTATAAATAGGAAAATTAGATTTAAGTAAAAATTAAAGACCTACAAATTTATAATCTAGATTATCTCTATGTCTTATTCTTAAATCGACTGCAAAATCTATTGAAAATTATCCCAAACTCTAATAATATGAATTTGAATTAAATGTGGAAAGAGGTAAGAGTGTGGATATTTAGTATATTTCCTTAATTAACCCCTTATGTGGTATATTTTAACCTTAACTTATCTTTTTAAAAATTTGAATGTGTGATGATTCCTTAGAGTGAAGGTGTTCTATATTGTGTACAAAGAATGATCCTAAATGATATCTTAGGATCAACCTGGTGAATGTTGCATATGAGTGAGTGATGAAGATATTTATGGGTTGTGATAGATAATGGAGTGATTTAGGAATGATTTGAGAGGTTTGTATGTAATTTTTGGAGAAAATAGGGATCTTATGAGGCCACTAAGAAAGATTGGAAATGAATATGAAAGAAACAAAAAGAAACAAGGAATGCACCTAAGATGTGAGAGATGCAACAATGGATGACTTGAGAGGTATTTAATGAAACTATATTTATATATTTTATAATATGAAAATATTTTAGTAAGTGTGTTGTAGAAGAAAACTTGGTACCTATAAGCTTGAGAGTAAATTAATAATTATTTCTAATGAATTAAAATGACTTGGTAAAATTTATTTGCATTAGAACTTAATTTACTATTTGAAAACACATTAGAAGTTGTTTAGGTAAAGAGTATAATCTATGGTAAAAGTATTTGCATTCAAATAAAACCTAGATACTAGTGTTGGATCTTGAAATGTGTCCAAAACACTAGCATTTTCACACACTTTTTAAATAACTCAAAACTTTTGGGTTAGGTTTAACTGGTTGGATAAGGATTTTTTTTATGGTGAATTGGTCCATTATTTGGGAAAGGATTAGAAAATAGAAAATAAATAGGCCCAAGAACACATCTAAGGAGATAAACACTAAATTGTGTAAAAAACATAAGATGAAGATTGCAAAGTGGGTCATTTATAACCTTACAACACTCTAATAACATATTGTAAGATAAATTTATAAGCATCAGATGAAACAATACATCCAAACTAAGTGGGTTGATATCATAGGAAGAGTAATAGTGCTTAAATAATACTAACCAATATTATCAATATAACTACATGGAAATAGGGGATCAAAAGGGGTTCTTGAGTGACCACTTTTTTTCTAAAATCAAGAAAAAATAATATTGCATGAAAAATTGAAGATAGTTATGCTCAAATTTTGAAGTTTCAATAAGAACAAGAGTTGTAGTGCTTTGAATCTACTTTCTAAAATACTATTTTTTTAAATGGTGGGGATTAACCTGGATTAAAATAAGGGGAGCACAAAAAATATAACATAGCATCTAGTGTGCTCCCCCTGAAATGTAAGGCTTTTTTAGTATTTTAAAAATTGCTTAAGTGAAAGATTAGCTAATACCATGTAGTTATGCTTGATTTTTTTGCTAATTTTTTTAATGAATGTATCAATTTCTACTAATTTTTAAAGTGGACACATCTTGAAAAACAAAAAAAATGAGCATGCTCCCCTCTAAATGTTTTAGAAACTATCAATTTTTTTTAATGTGTATATAATAGAGTCTATAATGTAAAAATGTACAGTTTATTTCAAATTTTTATGAATAGATAAAAAATGAAACCAAAAATACTATATATAGGTCTTTGAAAAAAAAAAGACACTAGAAAAATAAAACCAAGAGGGAGGAAGATATATGAAGATTTAGATTGAGTGATATATAGAGATATAAAGAGATGGGAAGAGAAAGAGATATAAATATATATAGAGGTATATATCTCTTCCTCCATCCCTATCTCTCCCTTTGTTTCTCTCCCCCCTCTCTCTATCTCTCTCTATACATAATCTTTGTCTATCCCTATTTTACCTCTTGATAATTTTATAACTAGAGGCCCTCAACCTTCATTATCAAAAATAAATTATACTATTGTTAACCTTTTATTGTTGCTTTTCCATCTCATTATTACAATCATACCAAGGTTATGTTGGTTTAGTGAAGAATCAACATCTTATCAAATCTAGAGAAAATCAAATAGAACTATGGTGCATTTTATTTCTAATTAATCTAGGAGGATAGAGATTGTTTGAGGTATACATTTTATTATTTACATTATCATATATTTTTCTATTCAATCATTTTTCTATGTCTTCACTTTGGCATGCTTAGTGGGACCCACATCCCTATTTTGACATTTATTGGTGATTTTTGTTGAATTTTTTTGTTGCAAGATCTATTTTTAGGCCTCATATTGAAGAAAGGTACCTCCATCTCATCTTGAGGTACCTATGTTTCACAAATTTGTGCCTTCATCACTTAGAACTGTGCTTCATTCTATGCATTTGGTTTGAGAATTTAAGGATTCTCCTAGGGTTTTTCTAAGCTTTGGGGTCTTTTATTGCAAGTCTTCAATTCTCTAACACTTTATTTTATGGGTGTTCTAACTTATTTTCTATAGAAATTAAGGTTTCTAGGGTTTTCCTAACTTAGGGTTTCTTTAAGAAGCTTTCTAATAGTTGTGTGTTTACAAATCTCTTGGGGATTCCTTGGGTAATTGGGTAAATTATTCTTGTAGGATTTGTGTGCATTCCATTGTGTCATCATTTGATTTTGTAGGCTTTCAAGGATTGGTGGATCAAAACATCATTTTTTGGGCCTTGAAACAATATACAACTTCATTTAGTATTAGTTTTCTGATATCTATGCCTATTTTATGTGATTAGGCACTTGTGTTTGATATAATTGTGCCTCTATAACATCCTAAGATTCCTCTATTTGATCTTGAGATGCCTATGTTTTCATATAAAGGAACTTTCATTTGAAACTATAGTTTAGGACCTTATTCTATAGAAAGGTGCCTCTATTTCATAGAGTGGCACCTCTGTCTCATCTTGAGGTGCATTTGTATCAGAAAGTGGCACCTTTACTTCATAAATTTGTGCCTTTATTTTAGTGTATCTTCTTTTAGAATTTTTAGCTTGGTTTTTGAGCTAATGTGCATTTTGGTCAACTTACAAAGTGGTGTAGTGATAGGATATCATTAGGTCCTAACACTTTAGTTGATAAAAACATTAATATATTGACCGAGTAGTGTCCAAAGGATATATGCAATAGAAGACATCTCAACTATCTCTCTTAGGTTTCCTAAATATCGAATAGCTAAATAAAACTCTAAACTAAAAAGCCTCTAAACTTAGAAAGCATGAAATCATCTATCTAGAAAACTTGAAATAATTAAATTAGAAAGCAAAAAACTATGAATCTAAAAAGCATCACCACTAAAATAGAAAGCATGGAAATGATTAGACTAAAGAATGTATAGATTGCTGAATAAGTAAAACTTGTAAAGAGACTAGGAAACATTGATCTAATGCAAAAGATAACAATCTAAAAACCTAGCAGAAAATGATTTAACAATCTGAAACAACTGAAGGAAGGTGCTCCAGAACTTCAAATACTAAATTTAGAGACTACGAACTTAGCTATAACTTGCAAGATTGATTTTGACAACATGACACACATGAAAATAAATTCCAATTTTGATTATTATCTACTAAACGAAAGTACATAATCAAAAGTAAAATACTTATCTATCTAATCTATAACCCTCGAGTGGCCAACTCTCGGGTACTTCTATGCCTATCTTAGATCACATGCACTGGTAATCTCCAAATTACTTCATTCAAAGAAGTCCATTCACATTTTTTAGTAATTCCAAAAGTGGCGAGAAAAACTCATTTTATTCATATGGAAGTATAACTTAGAAAAACATAGTGGCAGCATAACAATATTCTTCTGTATTCATCGTTTTCAACCATTACATATTTATATGAAAGCGGTTAACAAAATCCTACTTTCTAGTTAATGAAGTCTTCAACTGATTGTCAAAAACTAATAGAATTTAATGCCCATGAAATGAAATATTAAAGAGGCTCGGTACAAGCCATAAAGTTTTTAGAACTGAAAATAACAAAAACTATGAAAACTCGGTCCATAATGTATGCTCTTGAAATTCTGGCGCCCATTCACTTGTCTTCAACGGTGTTGAAACCTATGTTAAATCATTTTTGATTGGAATGGTAACTGATGGTGGGAGTTGACCTATGGAATTCTCAAGAACTAAACCATTAAGTCAACACAAATTATCTTATTTCAACTAATTTCAAGAAATAAAGATTGCATGCTTATTGATAAAAAGAGAGCAATTATTTATCTTATAGATAATTAATTGGTAGGGTAAGTTTGGATGAAAGGTATAAGGTTGAGTATTGAGTCCATTATATTGATGACGTTATTTTTACCTCATCATTTCCTCCCCTTCCTAAGCCCGAGAAGGTCCTCCTGCTCTCTGCTGTGTTCCCTATCCTTCATTTCCCTTATTCATCTCCTTATACTTGGCACTAAGATCATACCAGCCATCTGCCTCTGAATCTATTTCCTCTGGCTCCCTCAAGAATCCTTGATGAAAAGTGACCCTTTGTACCCATCTTGCAAAGCTATCATCACTTTGGTCTGTATTGTTATATGCTGAAGGAGGTGGTGAGAGAAGTAGGGGAGGTATATACCTCATACCAATCCAATTAACCTTTAGTTCTTCAAGGATTTTGGACAAAGCTACTGCTCTTCTGTAGGACCATTTAATATTAAGAGGTGAGATCAACTCTCTTTTCTTGAGATACATAGGAAGAGGGGTATACCGTTCTTCACATGCATGCCAAGATTTTACAATCAATTTTGGTCCTTGATCCTAAAAGTGATCATAACATAGCCAAAGGTTATTATTCTACTTTCCCTGTACCTTCTTTCTAAGTCGAATGCCCAAAAAATGTGCCTTGAAAAAGAAAGGCCTCCTATGGGGATATCTAATTTGTAACCCAAAATTTTTCTCTGTGTGTGCATATTCCCTTGACCGATCTTGCTAGTGAAGCTAATTACGCATTGTGGACAAGAATGATCTCAATTGGACTTCTCCCACAAAGAAATTAACAAAGAAATCTGTATATTCTTCCAAGAGAAAATTATGGACAAAGAATTCACATAATAAATCTTTCTGTTCAGGAATTGACTCAACAAATATCTTCACAAATTCCTTATCATCAGGATCATGTGATTGATTTTGGTGAATTCTTTGTAACTTCAATCTTAGGAGTTTTTCATTAAGGAACATATAGTACAACCTAGATGGTCTTCTACAAGCTAATAATAGTTCACCAATTTCACAAGCATCCTATTTACCTCTATATGCTTTGTGAAATGATTCTTTTAACATTACTAATTCCTTTTTCAGCCTATTATTTTCAAATTCCACATCCCTTAGAAGATAGCATCACTCTATCCATTTCATTAATATTGGAGGGATGCGTACCTAGAACCATTCTACAACAATGGGTTTAGTTTGTGTTTCCTTTGATTCCATTATTGGTTTAGTGTCACTCTCTTGCAAATATTGCTCTAATTCCACAATCTTACTCATAGAAGCATTCAATTTAGTTTCCTATTTATTTCTTTCTTCTTCAAAAGCATTAAATAATTTCATAAAATTGTTTTTCAAACCTTGAATATGTTTATCTTTTTCAGAAAGTTCAACCTTGTGCTGCTTATCTTGTTGATTCCATTGCTGAATTTGGTACTGCAACTACTCAATGAGTCTATCTTTTTGCTCCATCTGCATTTTTAGTCTTGCAATATCTTGGTCTCTTTTATTTACAATTGTATCTTGTGCCTCAATCTCTTCTTTTTGCTGGATGATTTGTGCTTCATCACTTTGTGGCCTGGTTTTTAATTCAACAATTTCTGTTTTCAAATTTTCTAATTCATCCTCTCTCTGGCCAAATTTTGTATCCCCTGTGTCCACAGAGAATGATGGATTGGGAATTTCCATGTCAGTATGAGGTGTATTTTCCTCAATTTTAGGTATACTTTCAATTCTGTCAAGAAAAGGAGAAAGTCCCCCCACAGGTTCATCTTCAACTTGCACAGAATGTGGCGACTGTATTTTCTCCTCCTCTTGCTCTTTGGGTGATGGTGTTTTCTTTTCCTCTTAGAGGATTGATCACCATGCTTTTCTATTTCATTTATTTCCTCACTACCAGGTTGACTTTCAATTTCCACTACCCTTGTTTGAGTCCTGGCCTTTTTCCTTTTGGAAGTGCTTCCTATGTCATGGGGTCCAGTTTCATTGGATCCTAAAGACAACCTCTTACTTCTTTGTAGAGGAGGAGTTGTTTGAAAAGTAACCTTATTCTATTTCTTCCTCTTGCGAGGAGGTTCTTCTTCTTCTCTAGAGTGCACAATTTTCCACATCCCCTGTCTGTCCTGGGGTTTCTAGCTCATCCAGAAAGGTTTCTGGCGCATCGCCTCTAGGAGCCTTTAAGGTTTGTTGGGATTCAGGAGCACCCAAAGGAGGGTTCTTCTAAAAACTATTCTTTTTGCTTAGAGGACTCTCCCTCATCGAGTGGTCTTTCAAACTCTACTTTTTCAAAATTTCATAGGAACTTTTGCCACTTCTTTTCTGGCTTTTTGCAAAAATGATATTTGCATATCAACTGTATGAGGTTGTGATGTTTGAGGGACCTTATCCCAACTGTGTAAGGGTCCTCAATGTCGTGGCACAAATGAATTAGAAAATGAAAAGGGGGTCCCACTACTATGGTTATTTGTCCTTCACAAGTGAAATATTTGATTATCCAGGCTACAACAGTTCTCCAGGGTCCTGGAAGAGACATTCTATGGAAACCTTTGTTTTGTCCCCTGGTACTTATGGTAATTAAGTGTTGAGACTCCCCTTCCCAATCAAATAATTCTACCAGTCTTTGATAGGTGACATTGGTATTTTCATTCAAATCAATTCCTTTATTTTCAAGACCGAAAAGACAAGCAATGGTTTTCATACTTACTCAGAATTGCTTGCCATGCACCATGGTCTGTCTATCTGCAAAATTATTAAAAAATTCTTTTACTAGCTACTCTGTATACCCCTCAAACTTTTTCATGAATTCCAGCCACCCGACCTTTTGAAATAGAGCTGCAATATTGCTCAATGCCAAAAATTGAGCTGTTGAGGTTGGTTCAGACTTTTTCTTGGCTCCTCCCATTTTTTTCTTTTTTTCCTTGCCACTTTGTGAAATTTTGTGGAACTCTGTAATACTTTCCTTGTTGAATTGCATATGAAAAAGGGACTCTATTTTGATATACCCAATGGAGAAGGAATTAATTACCTTTCTTGTCACCTTACTGAGTAATTATGACTATTTTTCATGGGGAATTACACAACCATTGCCATACTTCTAGCAATCGTGCAATGGCACACGTTTCAAAATTGCAAGAGGGAACAATTCATGCCAATTAATTAGCATTTATTCAAAATAAGTACTAACTTTAAATAGATAAATTCATACACACCTTATGTCTTGTCACTAGATCAAATGTCACTTACCTGTGCTGACGTAATTGGATAGTTATATGATTTGGAAAGGGTGGCGGTGGATAATAATGACATGGATGGAATAGTTGAAATGGTGACGAAAAGTATTATGAAAAAAAGGGGCGTCATAATAATTTCATTTATTATGGGAAGATTTGTTATGATATGGCATAATGATTATTAGGGAGAAAATATCAAGGTAGGAAAAAATCAAATGATGGGCATGCATAGAACTTAGGAAAAATCAAAATACTGAAAAAGGAAAAAGCTTACAAAAATTCAGGGCATTGCCAAAAAATGCAGCCAGAGTGGAGGAAGAGAAAGTTTCGGAGCATCATGGAGAGATGCCATCGGAACACAACAACAAGATTGAAGATTCTAGAGGATTGTTGAAAGATGCAGCCAAGGCATCAACCAAAAATCTCTAGAGCATCATCGAAAGATGCAGCCGGAACAACAACCAAAAATTTCTAGAGCATCACCAAAAGATGCAGCTGGAGTAGCAACTAAAAGTTTCTGGAGCATTTTCGAAAGATGCATCCAGAGCAACAACCAAAAATTTCTGGATCATCGTCGAAAGATGTAGCCGGAGTAACAACCAAAAATTTCTGGAGCATCGTTGAAAGATGCAGCTGGAGCAACAACCAAAAGTTTCTGGAGCATCATCAAAAGATGTAGCCGAAGCAACAACCAAAAATTTCCAGAGCATCATCGAAAGATGTAGCCAGAGTAGCAACCAAAAATTTCCAGAGCATTGTCAAAAGATTCAGCCAGAGCATCAACCAAAAATTTCTGGAGCAACTGAACAAATTTTTGAAGCACTCGAGCAAATTTTTGAAGCATCACTGAAAGATGCCACTAGAAGGAGGAAATGACAGAATTATAGAGCATCACTGATAGATGGCACTAGAAGGAAGAAGGATGTGACATTTTGGATTTGGCTTTCCGAAGCATTGTTGAGTGATGCATTAGAATGCAAGATCAGGATGAGGAGTGGAACAAGTCAGTTGTACAGGTTCTGGAGCATAGGAGCAACAAGTTCCGAAGCATCGTAGCAACCATGCTGACAAGTTCTAGAGCATCGCAATAGGGTGTGCTAGAATTTGTGTTTAACAAAGAGATTGAAGTCCTACAAAATATAGACAAAACTTAGCCAATCGAAATGATGAAGTTGATGAAGAAATTGAAGAATCATTATGAAATAAATTCACACACTTTTTTTTTGGCAACTTATTATGGGAAAAACTATATTGACCTTGCTACAACAAAGTCAATGTATTGGATTTATCCCTGCATTTCTACCATTTTTGAAAATTTTTCTTTATTAATAGGCTTATGGTAGATGCGTAATCGGTGCCCATTAACTAGGAGAGTTCGGGTATCACCATCAATGGGTTTCAACTGGATCAAACCATTGGAAAGTACTTCAAAATTTTTATATGGTCTGAGCCAGTGTATTCTAAGTTTCCCTTGATGATCCTTGTATCTGGAATCAAACAATAATGCCCAATCCCCATTATGGAATTATTTCTCCTTGATATGTTTATCATGCCAGACCTTGCGTTGTTGTTGGACTAGTTTAGTTTGATGAATGACGTCCAAACAAAGTTTGTCTATTTTTCTAAGCTATAAAACTCTCTTGATTTGGGATCATTTAAGATCTATACCCAACTCCATGGCTGTTCTAAGGGTTTGGAGTTAAAATTCAATGGGTAAGAGGGGTTTCTTCCCAAAAACTAACTCGTATGGACTATAGCTAGTAGTTGATTTCCAAGTGGTGTTGTAAGCCCAAACAACTTCAGGTAGTTTCCTAGCCCAGTCTTTTCTTCTTGATGATTTTTTTTTTGTTAAAATGTTTTCCAATTCCCTATTAGTGACTTCAACTTGTTCATTCGCTTGAGGGTGGTAGGGTGAGGAATTCTTGTGACTTACCTGGAAATGATCTGTGGAGGCTAACAAAACTTTAGACATAAATTGGGAGCCTTGATCTATGACAATTGTCCTTGGAGCTTCGAATCTGAGGAAAATTTTGTTGTAAGGGAAATCAACTACCTGTTCCTCCCTAGAAACATGTAGGGCTTGCACTTCCACCTACTTAGTTAGGTAGTCAGTACAAACCAAAATGTACTCTTTTCCTTGTGAAGGAGGGTCTATAGGGCCGATAAAATCCAATCCCCATTTTTCAAATGGTTCAAGGACTACCTAAGGCTGTAGGGGAATTTCATTAGATGTATTTGGTCTTCCTACCCTTTGGAATTCATCACATCTGTGAACATATTTCTTGATGTCCTCATGCATTGAAGGCCAGTAGTATCCTACTCCCAAAATCTTGTGAGTTGTCCTTTTAGTAGAATAATGCCCTCTAGAAGGATCATCATGAGAAGATTTGAGGATACTATAGGTCTTTTTTGCCCTAACACAATGTCATAAAACCATATCAGGTCCACATCGAAATAGGATCCCATTAATCCATTTGAAAGGAGCACTTTCTCTAATGAGGCACTTCCTTTGTTTTGATGAAAAATGAGGTGGTACTTCTGCAGTGCCAAATAATTTGCAATATTGGAAAACCAAGGGGTTTTAGTAGAGATGGAAAACAAATTTTCATCTAGAAACTCATCCTATACCGGAGCATAGTCTCCATCATGTTTAATCCAGGATAAGAAATCCACAACTACATTGGACTTCCCTGGTTTGTCAATAATTGTTACATTGAATTCTTGGAGAAGAAGCAACCATCTAATTATCCTTGCATTTACCACAAGTTTATTCATGAGGTACTTTATGGTTGAGTGATTTGTGTACACTGTTACTTTTTATCCCGTGACATAATGTCAAAATTTCTTGATTGCATGAACTACAACCAAGAATTCTTTTTCCGTTGTGGTATAATTCTTTTCTGTTGGCATCAAATTTTTATTGATGAAATATATGGCATATTCTTCCCCATTCTCATCTTCGTATCCTAGATCCTCCAATGGCATCATCAGATGCACCAACATAAATATGGAACGAAAGGTTCCAACTAGGTTCTTGAAGGACAGGAGCAGAGATGCGTTTCTCCTTGATAATTTCAAATGATGACTGACACTCAGGCATCTAGATGAACTCTACATTCTTCTAAAGGAGGAAAAACATAGGGGCTATGATTTTGGTGAGGTTTTCTATGAATCTTCGATAGTATCCAACATTCCCTAAGAAACTTCTGACATCAGTATGGGTTTTTGGAATCTCGAGTTGTTGTATTACTTTGATTTTCTTAGGATCAACCTTAATCCCTTTGGCTGAAATATGATGTCCCAACACTATTCCTTGTTCCACCATGATCAGAAATTTCTCATGGCTTAGGGACAAATGATGATCCTCAAATCGCTTTAGCACCTTATCTATATTCTTGAGTGCTTCATCAAAAGTTGTACCGTATACAGTGAATTCATCCATATAAACTTCCACACACTCATTTACCAACTCAACAAATATAGCTAGGATAACCCTTTGGAACGTTGTAGGAGCATTGCATAGACCAAAGGGGAGAGCCCGATATGAAAATTTCCCCCAAGGGAAAGTAAAGGTCATCTTATCCTGGTCTTTTGTTGCTACCTGTATATGGTTGTATCCACTAGACCGTCCAAAAATGAAAAATATTTCCTCCCGACCAAGTTATCCAACACTTGGTCTATGAATGGTAGAGGAAAATAATCTTTGCGTGTTGCTTTGTTAAGCTCCCTATAGTCTATGCACACTCTCCACTTCCCATTCTTCCTCGAAACCAGAACCAATGGTGACACCCATTTGCTGTCAAAAATTAGGTAGATAAACCCTACTTGGAGGAGTTTCTCAATCTCGGTTTTAATGATGTCTTTTAGAGTAGGATTGAGTCTTCATTGTGGTTGGTGAATAGTTTGAGCATCCTCAGTATAGATATGATGAGTACACACATTGGGGTGTATTCCTTTCATATCTATATAGTCCCAAGTGAACACTTTATATCTATTTGCTAGGGTGTCAAACAATCTATGTTCTTCTGGCTTAGTCAACCAACTATTAATGTTCAAAGTTTTTCCTGGAAGCAACATAATGGTTTTAACTCCCGGATGGTTGGATGTGATAGTATACATTGGCATTATTAGGGTGTTGAGAGGACAACTATGAGGTATGGTTTTATGAAGTCTGGCAACATCTACAAAGAAATACTGAGTTTTTAGAACTAAGTTCATCCAAGGACAAGGTAATCCTATGAAACTAGCATCATCAAATTCTATGTGATCTATGTTGATTGGGTGTCCTAGGATTTCTTCTACGTTCGTCATCTCCTCACCACTCAAATCCATAGTAGGAATTTCCACGTTGTTTTCCAATTCATTCTCTAATTCTTCACCATGTTGTTTGATGACTACCATGGCCAATGAAACCAAATTTTCCTATCCGTTGGGACTTTTTGGTTCATCAACCCATACTTTATTGTGCTCGAAAAGCTTGGAAGGGGGATACAAAAACAAATGTTTGCTATTAGATCCATGTGAAATGGTCATTCCTCCCTCTCTACAGTCTATTATAAGTGAACTACCCGGATCGTCATATTTCAGAGCAATGGCCGTCCCAACCAACAAGTCAACTAGGTACCCATTTATGTGGATAGTATTTATTCATTTTGGTTTTCTCCCTAAGGTTTTGATACACAACTATTTAATCAAATGGTTTAACTTAGGAATATCCTTAATCGCTTGTAGCAAAGGAACTTTAATATGCAATTGTTTAATTTCTCGTATCAATGCAGTTTCAGTGGGTGTGGTCATTTCTGGATATCTTTCATAGTAATTGGTTTCAGATGCTCTGGAAAAGGTGCTTTGATTTTTTCCTTAGGATTGGAATCCTTCAGAATTTCAGTTGGAGACTGAACCCCCTCCTCCTGAGGTAGGTCAAAAGCTTTAGTTGAAGATGATAGGTCGGGCTTGTGTTGAGTGGTTTTTGGGATTTGTTCTGCAGATGTGTGTGTTATTGTGGTGTTCTCAGCAAACTTCTTAATAGGTTCATCTAGGATTTCTTCAATAGTCGATTGCAAAAGTGTTTTTCCAGACCTTAATTGTAGGTTTCCATAGTGTATGGCATTAAGTCTAGTGATATTGTCTTGTTCTATGAAATACACCAGAGTATTTGGGCGATTGTTCTTTGGGTTAAGAACTGGTTGCACCGAAAGTGGTGGTTGGTTAACTTGTTCATTTTGTTGAGTATTCTGGAGAGGTGGTAGAAGATTATGTTGTGGAGCAGGCATCCTCTCGGAGCCAATATATAACTGATGTTGAGGTAGATTCCATTGAGGAATGGGGTTTTGAGAGTACCACTACTGTTGAGGCTGGTTAGGCTACTGAGTGTTACCCCAAGATTGATTTTCCCATTCGGGTGGTCCCCAAGGATAAGTTCCCCAATTAGGGGTACTGGAAGTGGTGCCTGAGGCCAGGGTGCTACCCATTGATTATTGTTCCAATTAGGTTGGGGTCTCTAGTTAGGGTTTGAATTCTGGCCATAGGAAAAATTTCCTCCAATTCTTTGATTGACAACATTTACTTCTTCCTCAACTGGGGTTCTTCTTTTCTTGGAATTCTTGATGGAATTTAGAAGCTCAAACTGATTAGTGGGGTGGTTTTTTTCATACACTTGACAAACGTTAATTTTTTCAACTTTGTCCAAAGGAAATTCCCTTAGCAAATGTTTGTTTCGGCACCTGGGGTAATAAATGGACAAAGTTTTTGGATTTTGTGTTTTAGCTTGTATGTCATCTAAGATGGTGTTTAACTGAACAAGAATCTCATTTTTGAAGTTGTCTAGCTCTTCACGAAGTTTTCCTATGTCATTGGAACCTTTAAAGATGGTGGACTTCCTAATTCCTCCTCGAGTACGAGAAAAATTCTGACACAATTCCGTAATATCGTCCAACCCCAATTGGGACATGTCTCTTTTTTCCATTAAATCCAAGCTCCTTCGAGCTTCATCATCGATACCTTTGAGAAAAAGGGTCTTTAGAATATCAATACTGATAACTTCTCCACCACAACGTTTAGATAAGAAGATAAACCTATCTAGGTAATCCTCTAAACTTTCATCCTCATTTTGGCTTATTTTGAACAGTTCTTCTTTCCTATTGTTGGCCCTATAGTAACTTTGGTATTTCTCCAAAAAGGAAGATTCCATTTCATCCCAGGTGGTTATCGACTAAGAAGATAGTCCCATAAACCAACGCATGGCTGAGTCTTTTAGAGTGGAAGGGAAAAGCTTGAGTTTCTGATTATCATTCTTGTAGTCATATGTCTAACACTTTAAACTCAAATAGAAACTGATTAGGGTCCTCAGTAGAAAAACCTCGAAAGGTTGGAAAGAAGGCCAGTGAGATATTTTTCATTGTTGTATCGTCATCAACATCAATAGCAATAGGATAAGTGAATGTGTGTGGTGGTGGAGGGTTATTGTTGTTGTTGGAAACATTTCTACGGTCACCCATGATGTTGAAGAGAATGTGACTCTCTTCCAAAGTTCACTTAGTTGGGCGAGGTTCTAGAGTTTGTAAAGGAATATGCTCCTCGACAACTATGTGTTCTCTTTCTGGGGTATGTGGGAAGGTCTCAGGTTGACCCCGTTTGGTCAATTCCTCAGTAAGTTCGTGATCTAAGTTTCCTTCCTCCCTACTTGTTGTTGGTACGTCTATTGGGGGGTTTTTGGTATGAATATTCTGTGGGGGCCTTGTTTCCTGACCATGCAGAAAAGAAGCCGAAGGACTATTTCTATTCCTAAAAGAGGTATTCAAGATATCTCCTACTAACACTAGAAAAAGAAGGGTCCCCGACAATGATGCCAAAAAGTGATAGGATGTTGTTAGGTCCTAACACTTTAGTTGATAAACACATTAATATATTGACCCGGTAGTGTCCAAATGCTATATGCAATAGAAGACATCTCGACTATCTCTCTTAGGTTTCCTAAATACCGAATAGCTAAATAAAACTCTAAACTAAAAAGCCTCTAAAATTAGAAAGTAGGAAATAATCTATTTAGAAAACTTGAAATAATTAAACTAGAAAGAAGAAAACTATGAATTTGAAAAGCATCGCCACTAAACTAGAAAGCATGGAAATGATTAGACTAAAGAATGTATAGATTGATGAAGAAGTAAAACTTGTAAAGAGACTAGGAAAAAATGATCTAATGCAAAAGATAACAATCTAAATAGCTAGCAGAAAATGATTTAACAATCTAAAACAACTGAAGGAAGGTGCTCCAGAACTTCAGATACTAAATTTAGAGACTACGGACTTAGCTATAACCTATGGGATTGATTTTGACAACATGACACACATGAAAATGAATTCCAATTTCAATTATTATCTACTAAACGAAAGTATAGAATTAACCCTCGAGTGGCCAACTCTTGGGTACTTCTATGCCTATCTCAGATCACATGCACTGATAATCTCCAAATTACTTCATTCAAAGAACTCCATTCACATTGTTCAATAATTCCAAAAGTGGCGAGAAAAACTCATTTTATTCATATGGAAGTATAACTTAGAAAGACATAGTGGCAACATAACGATATTCTTTTGTATTGATCATTTTCAACCATTACATATTTATATGAAAGTGGTTAACAAAATCCTACTTTCTAGTTAATGAAGTCTTCAACTGATTGTTAACAGCTAATAGAATTTAAATCCCATAACATGAAATATTAAAGAGGCTCAGTATGAGCCATAAAGTTTTTAGAACTGAAAATAATAGAAACTATGAAAACTCGGTCCATAACATATACTCCTGAAATTCTGATGCCCATTCACTTGTCTTCAATGGTGTTGAAACTTGTGTTAAACCCTTTTTGACTGACATGGTAACTGATGGTGGGAGTTGACCTATGAAATTCTCAAGAACTAAACCATTAATTCAACACAAATTATCTTATTTCGACTAATTTCAAGAAACAAAGATTGCACACTTATTCATAAAAAGAGAGCAATTATTTATCCTAAAGATAATTAATTGGTAGGGTAAGTTTGGCTGAAAGGAATAAGGTTGAGTATTGAGTCCATTATATTTATGAGGTTATTTTTACCTCATCATGTATCTTGTATACGCTTGTCAAAGATTAGAATCATCATGATTACTAATTATTTGGTGCAAATTTCATTTTTCCAAGATTTTTTTCTACTATTCTAGGCAATAAAGTTAGAGTAGTGGGTGAATGAGATTTTTTTGTCATGTTTGGAGGAGTGTGTAGATTTATGTTCTCTCCTTATGCTTAGAGTGATCTTGGAGGCCAAAAATCTCACATCTCCTTATTTGTGTTTTATGTTATAACCTAAGGCTTGCTAGTTTGTGTGTATTATATCCCCTTGCGCTTCATGTAATTTTGGGTGATAAAAAATACCTAGTATATTATTTCCATTTAGAAGGCCTACTTGGGGATTTCATAACCTCAAGGGTGATCTCAATCATATTTTATACAAAGAGGCGAGAGTGAAAGTTATACCTTAAAGTGTGTCCAATGTCATTCATGCTAAGCCACAATATCCTCAATCCATTGATACTTGTTTGGCGAGTAGAGAAGGGGAGATCCTCCTAATCTCAAGCACTATTAATGGGCTTAGTATACACAGATCCTCTAAACACCTCTTTTTTAAATCCTTTAAGGGTACTCTACCATTGCTTAGTATGGTGTAGGATACATTATCATGCTCAAAGCTACTTACCATTTATCTCTTAGAGTAGAGGTAGAAGCTCTTTGTGCAAGGTCTTAGGGCCTCCAAGGAAATGGAAAAGGTGAGCCCTTGTGCCACTAGATCCCTAACTACCGATCCTTGAAAGAGAAGTTCCTTGCACTAATCTTGAGGTATTATTAGCCTTTTGCTAGTGGACCCACATTAATTATACACACGTACTTGACTAATTTTATGATTTTCCTCATGTGTTTGGTGTGTCTTCATGTGTAAAAATGGTGAGATCCATTTAGCCTTATCACCTTGAAGGTCAAATTAGCCAATGTTTCTTTGTGCTTATTAATCTCTTTCCAAAAATCAATCAAAAGATCCCCAACTATCATTCAACACATTCATTTCATATAGACGCACCTATGCATAATTTCTCATATAATTATGCCTTTGTTTCACATAGTGGCACCTCTATTTCATTCTAAGGTGCTCGTGCTTTATCTTGAGGTTCCTGTGCATAGATTCCCATAGAACTACACCTTTTTTTCATAGAGTGGTACTCTATTTTATATAACTATGCCTCTATCTCACAAAGTGGCACCTTTATTTCATCTATTTGTATCTATGAAATTTTGGCCATAATTGACCACTTAGGAGCCCTAATTAGAATATTGGACCTTTGGAAATCTAGGAGACCCATCTTAGACCATTGTTCCACCTAATACATCAACCATTTTCAACCTATTCAACCAAAACCCCCATCACTCCTTCACCTCATTATCTTCATTATTTTCTTAGACCAAATATCATCATCATCTTTAGACCTTAGGCCAAACAACAAGCATCAATTCTCTATCATCATTTGACCTCATCTTCTAATCTAAATCTATATCCATACCCAAAATAAAAATCAATTTTATTAAGAGTCAAATATAGATCCTCATCCCTTTTATCCACTAGCTTGTATATTGCTTGAGAACTTTCATATCTTAAGTAGTGTATTAAGCTAGCCCTTATCATTTTGGTTACACTAGCTTGAGACCTTGGATACTCCAAGTTAGTTTCCAAAATCCCCATCCTATCTTTCTTAGGCACTTGTAAACCCTATGTAGGAAAATAATTCCTATTTATCAAGGATCTATATTTACTTGCATCAACTTTGTTCTTGTATCCCTTCTCACCTCTTGGTTTTCTATAGTATTACCAAGTTGTATCCATTCTCATATCTTGGTCTTCCATAGCATTTTATAGTTGAATCCAACATCATCCCTTCCAATCCAACCATTCAAATCTATAAATTCATATCTATTGTCTACCTTTCCTCTCTTTATCCCATCATAGTTAGCCAATTTTGTCCAATCCCATAATTTATAGGTCTATCTCTTGTATGCCTATCACAAGGTCACAAGATAAGAAAAAGTAATGATCTCAAAATAATTACCAACTTCAACATATGATAATGTGTTTTCTTTAATCAATTAGTCCATGAAGTACCCTAGAGAACACATTCCAATTTTCATCCCACATCATACATGAGGAAGATCAAGATTCAAATGACCTAGATTCACCCATGTTAGAGGACTTTTCCCAAGACACCCAAGCAATGAACTTAATGCATTGTTATCTCATGAAACCTCTTAATTGTTACATCCTTATGCTAGCTAAGAAAGGTTCCAAACTACCTAATGAATTTTACATCTCCCAAATCCTACAAAAAGCTCCTTCCACACCCCCAAATTCTAATCCCTATGATCCCATACATTTTCTATCATTTTCTAATCCTCCTATTACCTCTCAAACAACCAATCCCATATCAATAACAAAATTACATATCAAAATACCATAAATCACCCAAACCATTTCAAACCAAATCCCACAACCTCAAGTTTCCATCCCTTCTCTCCACATTTCAACATCAATCCCATAAAACACAACACAAACTCTCTAAACTTCAAACCTAATTTCATCCACACAAAAACTACAAACTTCATACACACAACCTCCAAATTCTAATTATCAATAATCACCACCTAATATCACAAGTTATTTTACATAATACATTTAAAAATAAAAGAAACACTCAAGGGGATTCAATTAGGACATCAAAATAAAAGTTACATCTTCCAAGAACTATGTCCTTACCCTTTCGAAAAATCCATCACCATGACCCCCTTTCCTTAAAACTTTGAAATTCATAAATTCGATGAATCAAAAGGAAAGGGATATCCTAGGGAAAACCTTAAATAACTTTACATAGTATCCCTAGAGGTTTCTTATCTTGATGCATACCTCTTGAGACTATTTGCTAGAAGCTTAGGTGGAAAAACCCTAAATTGGTTTATCCACCTTCCTCATGGAACCAACACCACTTTTTTCAAGCTGGCCACATGATTTTTCACACATTCCTCCTACAACATTGAACATGAAATCAAAATGATGGACCTATCTGATAAAAAACAAAGAGATGGTGAAATATTTTCCTCTTTCTTACAAATATGGAGACACCTTGCTAGTTGTTTTCCATGACCCATTCCAAAAAACAACTTGTAGCCATATTTGTCCAAAAATTGAATCAAGAAGTGGGATTTCATTTAAAAATTCAATGTGCCCACTCCTTTGATGAAAATATAGAAAAATTATTTGCCATAGAAAAACTATCACCAAAGGACTAGTCAAGATATATAAGGAGAGTAAAGACAATAATCAAACTAATTACAAATATTGTTTTTGCAACAAGAATAATAATATAGTCAATGATCATGTGACCAATTCTAAACATGTCCAAAACATTCAAATACCTATACCATCATTATCTCAAACTAATCAAGCTATCCAACACAACATGATTATCCCCAGATGACAACCTAAATGACTTACTCAACACAAATACATTCCACTAGGAGAATCTATTGAGACAATCTTCCCCAAACTATTCTAAGAAAAATTGATCCAACTTCTAGCTATAAAACTAGTTAGTGAGACATTCCCAATCCATCTTGGTTTAAGGGCAAGAGCAAGAAGATGAGTCCGAAATATGGAAGTTTTTGTCTTAGGAAAAAAAATGAAATTGGCTTTCCAAATCCCACTTTTTAATAAATGAGATCTCGCTTTTAAAAATTGGATCTTGAGCCTAAATTATAAAAGGGATCCCATTTAAAAAAAAAATAGGATCCCATTTATTAATGGGTCCCAAACCGGCGGAAGGGGAAACAAGATCCTGATTTGTAAAAATTGGGATCCCATTTTGTAAAGATTGGGATCCCATTTTAAAGAGGTATTTATTTTTAAAAATAAATGAAACTCAGTTATAATTTGAAAAGCACGGGATCCTGATTTCACAGAGACGACAATGACCGCAACGACCTCCAACTGCGCCTCCACCCCCAATCTTTTTATTTTTTTTGAATATTTTAATACAATAATAGATTTTAGCATGGTTTTTTTCAATTTATTTAGCGTTTTATATATTTTATTGATCTATAATAGAAGAAATGATGATTTGTAGAAGTAGAATAAAAAATGAAATGAAACCTTCAAGATTTTGAATGGAAGCAAAAAAATCAACCTTAAATCGTATCTTAAGAACAAAATTTAGCTTTTGAAACTTAAATTGTTCAATCAAACCAAAAAAAATTGCATTTGAAAACCCTAAATTGAAAGGAAACAAAATAAATTGTATTTGAAAACCCTAAATTGAAATGAAATATAAAAATTTGCATTTGAAAACCCTAATTACTTTTTGAAACCCTAAATTCAAATCAAACAAAAAAAAATTGCATTTGAAAACCCTAATTGGAAACAAAACAAAAAAAAATGCATTGAAAACCCTAATTGCACTTCTTGAAACCCTACATTGAATTCAAACAATTTTTTTTCTGCTGAAACCCTAAATAGAAATCAAACAAATCATTTTGCATTTGAAAACCTTGATTTCAAGCTTAAGAATATTTGCTAATGGAAAAAATTCATTTGCATTACTTAAATGTTTTAAATTTCATTTGCATTGTATGGAGACAAGTATGTAGGCATGGTTATGGAAGAAAATTTTATTTGATAGATTTAGGTTGATAAATAGTAAATTAGGGTCCTTCATATTGACAATGAAATAGGATTTGATAAATATTATACATTTAAATGTGTATTCATCAAGAGACAAATCAATTAAACGTTATGAACATACATATAATTAGAATAGAAAAAAATATATGTTAAACCTTACTTGTGGGACTAGTGGATCATTACAATTGATAAATTTTCAATGTTTGTTTGCAAATTTAGTTAGCAAATTCCTAAATCCTTGTACAATCCATTTCCAATTGTCACTTAATTAGATAATATTTGCATTCATTTCTATTTTATGTTATGATCTCCCTTAGTCATGCCTTGTTTCCATTTCTTGTTTGCATGTGTTGTCTCTTGTATTTAGACAATCTTAACTCTCATTCTAGTCAATTAGTTGTTAATTAGGCTTCTAGTTTAGTCTAAAATCTCAGTTTGCACTAGTTACCTAGACACTAAAAGAATCTAAATATTTTTCTTTTCTTTCTTTTAGGTTCTTTCAATTTCGAGCAATCCAAAATAAAATAATATTTTGGATCTTTGGGAAAATTCAACATTAACTAATTTTATTATACATTTTATATCATAAAATTCATTTAAGTGGGAAATATTCAACTTTATCGTAGTGTATTAAACTTCATATATATATATAAATACAATCAATATTAATGAAAAACATGTTAAATAAAATAATCTTATATTCAATTAAAAAAATACCAAGTTAAAGTATACATCAAACTCAATCTTAATAATACATAATTATGTGTTTCTATTACATAAATAGTGAGTCTATTCATAAAATAAAAAATATTCATAAACTAATGTTCTTGCATATGTGATGAATAAAAAATATTAACCCCCTTACTTGTCATCCTATTACCCTAAACCCTAAACCGATGTCTTAAGGGGTCCTAATTTATGACATTTCTTAAGGGGATCAAAGAAGTTCTCAAAATTTGGTGAAGTTGCCTAAGGCAAACAAATTTAAAAATAATTTAAGATCTTGCAAGATTATAATATGAATCAGATTTCATGAGAGGTTGGTTAGTTAAAACAAGAGCTATCTCAATCAACTGTTCTACAAGAAAATATTGTTCACTAACTTGTAGGTCCATTATTCCAAGGGCCACCCAAAATTCACCCTAAACCCTAAACCTTAAACCCTAAACCCTAAACTCTAAACTCTAAACTCTAAACCCTAAACCCTAAAGCATTCATTTTGTCCTAGGACCTTAAAATAAAATTTGGTTTCCTTGGGAAACTCCACCAAATTTTATTCCCTTAAGAAATGTCATTTTGTCCTAGGACCTTACTACATAGATCCCCTTAAGCCATCCTGTTACCCTAAACCCTAATCCCTAAACTCTAAACCCTAATCCCTAAAGCCATAAGTTTTTCCTAGGACCTTAATGAAATTTGGTTTCCTTGGGAAACTTCACCAAATTTTATTCACTTAAGCCATGTCATTTGTCCTAGGACCTTACTACATAGATTCCCTTAAGCCATTCTATCACCCTAAACCGTAAAATGATGTCTTAAGGGGTAATAATATGACATTTATTAAGGGGATCAAAGACGTTCTCAAAATTTGGTGAGGTTGCCCAAGGCAACCAAATTTAACAATAATAAGATCTTGCACGATTACAATATGAATGTGATTTCATGAGAGGTTGGTTAGTCAAAACAAGAGCTATCTCAATCAACTATTTCACAAGAAAATGTTGGTCACTAACTTGCAAGTCCATTATTCCAAGGGCCACCCAAACTTCACCCTAAACCCTAAAACCTAAACTCTAAACCCTAAACCACAAAGCATTCATTTTGTCCTAGGACCTTAAAATTAAATTTGGTTGCCTTGGGAAACTTTTCCAAATTTTATTTCCTTAAGCGATGTCATTTTTTCTTAGGACCTTACTACATAGATCCCCTTAAGCCATCTTATTACCCTAAACCTTAAATTCTAAACTCTAAACCCTAATCCCTAAAGCCATAATTTTTTCCTAGGACCTTAATGAAATTTGGTTTCCTTGGGAAACTTCACCAAATTTTATTCACTTAAGCCATGCCATTTTGTCCTAGGACCTTACTACATAGATCCCCCTAAGCCATCCTATTACCCTAAACCATAAACCCTAAACTCTAAACCATAAACCCTAAATCATTCATTTTGCCTAGGAAGTTAATGAAATTTGGTTGCCTTTGGAAACTTCACAAAATTTTATTCCCTTAAGCCATCCTATATTAATAGTTAATTTTTTTTTTCATTCAAGTAACATGCCTTAGACATAATTGAGGTTTACACATTTTATCATTTGTATTAAATTAGGCCATTTATATTGAATGGTTTAAGGGTATTTCCTAAACATGTATCTTACATTTTGAAATTACAAATCTAATGCAGGTTCACTTATATCTTAGAGATCACATGGATCAATTCAATAATATTCATAATCCACCTCCACACTCTCCATCTCCACCACCTTCACCTCCGCCTCCGCCCACTCCACCTCATAACCCCCCACCTCCACCACCTGAAACCAATGGGGCTTGCTTGCAAGCACAAATTAATGCCGATATTAGAACCATTCAGGATCAAATCAACATTATTAAAAATGAAGAATGTATCCCACTACCTTTGAGGATGTTTGCATCTAGGATGCAAAATATTGTTGATACTGTTAAGGCCATGGAAGGGGTCATAGATGAGCATCGACGATGGCTAGAGGAGAGGAGAAAGTCCGATTCTAAAAAGGAAAACACAAAGAAATGAAGATATGTAGTAGAGAGCCACAACACTTTATAAATTAAGACAATGATCTTATAGTTATGAATTTATGAATTTGGTTCGATTAATATTTTTTGTGATGGATATTTTATGTGATGTGATGTATATTTTGTGCGATGGATGGATATTTTGTGTGATGGATGGATATTTTGTGTGATGAATTTATGAATTTGGTTGCATGGATATTTTTTAGTGTTGAATTTATGAATATAATAACTTATCATGATGAATTTATAATAGTACATGTATATTTTATGACTATCTACTACATCATGATTTCTCCTGTTGGAAAAATGTAATTTATATATGCATTAGACATAAATGATATTTTGTGAATGTCTCAAGTTTATTTTTTAGTATGTGCATGTATTAAAATTATATAGTTCTAGATCTTAAATTTTGAAATTTGTATGTACACATAGTTTAGTTGAATGATGTATGCATGCATTATGCATTGTATTTTTTATTTTAAATGTATGTACATCTTAAATTTTGAAATTTGTATGTCGTGCTCAAGTTCAATCAATGTATGTATGTGTATGTATATGCATGCACATCCTATTTAAACAAATTTGCACGTATGTTTAAAATTTAGCTATTTCTTATAATTTTGTAAGTTTGTATGTTAATTTTGTATAATTCAATGTAAGTGAACACTTATATATATTGTTGGAAACAAAAGGGTAGATAATTGAGAGGGGGGAATTAGTTGTCATAGAAATTTAAACTTATTAAACTTATTAAACTTATTCTCAGATTTGATTAATAACCATGAAAGCATAAATCATCAACACATTAGAAACACATATAACACCAAGATTTTTTACGTGGAAACCTTGTTAGGGGAAAAGCCATGGTGGAGGTTAGTCCACAAGATTATACCTTATTAAAAGTATAAAGAAGAAAATGGGAATGCACATGCATTTAGGCACACTACCTAGAGCTCACTACTCAAATACAACAAGGCTTACTGCCCAAAGGAAGACACACTATCTTATAGAAACAATCGGATTACATTTGCAAGAATTAGAACTGAGAAAATAGCATATGCTAATGCCTAATTACAGTTCTGTTAAGCACATGAACACTTCTTCACACTTTGCTCACTCTCCACAAATAGAGATTACATCGACTACATGTCAGCCTCAATTAAATAATAAAATGTGTACAAAATGTTGGCCCAAAACATAAATAATTATCAATGCGAATCAACCAATGTCAGCCACAACATAGTGAAGACCCAAAACAAAGTCCTCAAACACGAAAAACCTTCAAAAATGATTCCTTGAAGATCCACAACATGCTACAATCACCTTGTTGGACATGAACATGAAAAAAATGAACACACAAGAGAAAATCACCAATCGCGAGCACACCGATCAACGAATCAACAACACAGATAGAGAACAATCTAGAAACATCCACAAGCATCATGAATCACCAGAGAGGCATCCACAACAACTCAAATTACTAGAATCACATCATCTTCATTTAGGAACACCAATTAAAGCAATAAAATAACTGTCAAAACACAGATACTCATAACTCAATCAAATCTTCATGCAAATCTCTGAAACTTTACATGGATAAACTAGATACATTCAAAAACAAACCCTTTGATCCACAACCTCTGATTATCAACATACTGAACTAGCCAACATACTAAACTTCACCGCATCACTGACAACCTGCAACTCATTTTATTACAATTTTCTCAATATCCTCGACATATACAACCTTTAAGAAATTAATGCCAATAGTGTTGACATCAATGAAAACCACATATCAACAACATCCAACATAGATATCATGGGTCAATTTGAAATTGATGATATCATCAATCCACTACCTTAGTAAACTCCACTTCCACCCCCTCCACCCCCCCTCCACCCTGTCCACCTCATATCCCTCCTCCACCACCCATTGGATCAAATGAGGCTCGCTTGCAAGCACATATCAATGAACATGTGGAATCCATTAAAAAAAAAATCAATGCTATGCAAAATGAAGCATTAGTTGCACCACATGTGAGACGTTTTGCATCTGCGATGCAAAACATTGTCGATGCCATTAGGAATATCGATTTTGACTTAGATAGGAATCAACAAGATAGAGAGGAGATGAGACGATTTTATGCAGATGGTCTCTCATATAAGCAAATTTTAGACCTAAAAATAACAAAATTCCATCTAGCCCCTTATTTTATCGACCCTAATACTCAGTAGCCCATTCCTGCCACTAAATCTAGAATATCTATGAGGTGGAGTATACATCCACAAATGACTGCATATTTTTTGGATTGATGGTCTATGGTATTTGACAATCCACCAAATGATAATTTGGAGGTCCCATTATATTTTTTGAGGAAGCTATATGTAGAGTTTGTTTTGGGGCAAAAGCCTAATTATTTTGATTTTAAATCATTTCAAGGTGTTGGTGGCGACATGCCACAATAGAGGTTAGGGGAAAGGGTTGATCCCCAATGCCCTGTGCATGCACAACCCCTTGTGTCTCCTCTTGGTCTTTCCATTCCCGCACCTATGCATCAACGTGCGGTTGTATTGACATTAGGATCCTTGAGTATGCTTGCAGTAGACCTTGATCAACATGCTTCTATGATTGCAACGAGGGAGCATAGAGACCGCGATGATGGAGGAGAGTTACATGGAGTTGGTCCTAGTACCATTCAATGAGTGTCAACTCCACATGTATGTACCAGTTTCCATCAGATATACTATGGACCTGATTAGGTCACACCCAGTTTGGGTGGACGTGGAGATTTTGGTTGATCATCTAGTTGCCTCGGTTCATTCAAAAAATTTCTTACTACAGAGCATCACCTCGAGGACAGTGCAACACATGTATAAATAAGCATCTACATGTTGAATTTAAAATAATTTTAATGAACATATATATCAAAAAAAAAATTCAATACATTTTAACAATCAAACTATTTGGTGTCATCTCTGACACTAACGATGGGGAAATCATCTACAGTGCGAGTACATATGTTGACACCAGTCCTATTTGGCAACCCTTATGGGATATTTTGGTTTCAAAATTTTAAATTTTATATGAAATAATTTTAGCTTGACTTTTAAATTTATAATTCAATCATGAACATATGTTTTAAATATTTATGTTGGATCAGGGGAGTCAATCAACTTCCATGTCGATTCCACCCAAGGGGTTTTCAAGCGATCCTCCATTGTTGAGTGTCGCAGATTAGGGACAGGTACATTTATATTGTAAATTATTTAACTTACATTACTATAGTTACAATTATGAATTTTTAATTCACTATATATCAAATGTGCATGTACACTTGTAAATATTATAAGCGTTAAATGTCTATATGTATGTCTAGGTTGATATGAAAATGAGAATGGGCATCAGAAAAACATTAGATGTTGTGGCTACTCGTGAGGCCTTTGAATTTTAGATTGTTTAAAAAAGTTTCTACACAAAATGTGCAAACTTGAATATATATATTTTAACCTAATTCAAGTATACATGCTTTAAATTTGATCTTGTAGGAATTTGTTAGTGCGATTTTCTACCATGACTCGACCATAGTTACACCTCTAGGAGGACTTGCAGAGTAGGCTCCATATGTCATGGTAATTTAAATTTTTGATTATATTTAAATCAATTACAAATTATACATTGTGAATAACTTTAATTAAATTTAAAATTGAATAACATTCTTTTTCTTTTATAGCATGAGACACATCTTGAAGCTAAGCATGTACAAATAGGTCCTGGAATAGAGGGTGCACAACCTCATATGGTACAATTTAAATATGATAATTATAAATTAGATTGAATTAAATCATTTTTAATTGTAGACTTTCATCTAATTTCAACTTTCTTTCTCTTTATATGTAGATTGATTTAGAGAAATTAGAGGTTGGTCCAGGTTCGCTAGAGCATCCAGACCTAGATGCCATGGTAATTTAATTTTATGATGAATTATAAATTAAATTTCCATTAAATCATTTTTAATCATCTTACATCTGATTTCATCTTTCTCTTGTACAGAGTGGTCTAGGTCATCCACATAGTCTACATGGTATGAAGAGGTCTCTTGATTATAGAGATGATATGAGTTAGACATGATTTCATGGGTTGTATTTGATTATTTCATGGACTACACATTTGGTTTCTCATGGACTTAATATTTTGTTTCATGGACTTTATTTCATGGGCTGTACTCTTATGGACTAATATATATTGGTTTGATGGACTTAATATTTTGTTTCATGGAATTTATTTCATGGGTTGTACTCTTATGGACTTAATACATATTGGTTTCATGGAATTAATAATTAGTGATAATTAGTCAATGTTTGAACTTGTTTAATTCATGTCCTAATAGGATGTCTTAAGGGGTCCTAATACATAGGTTATCTAATAAAAGAAGAAAATAAATAATAATCTACAAACTTGAAAGCAATACGCTTATATACCACAAAGGGTGAATTTTAAGAAATAAACAATACCATATAAGATTAGAGAACAAAAGCATTAATAAATTCTATAAAATAAACATAAATACCAATAAAAATACAATGAGGTTTTCCAAAAAAATTGTTCTATAAGTATACACCATATTTCCTAGTTCTTTTACAACATGAAATTAAAGATTAGTTATACAACTTAATTATCCAAAAATAGGCTAAAGTTTTGAAATTAAATCATGTACTCTCGTATTTACAAATCATGCAAAGTGTTGGAGAAAACTTAAGAACATAAAAGTCCTCTTGATCTCATGTTCCACAAAAAACACTAATTTATAAGTTGTCAAAACAAATAATAACATCCAACAAAAATACTACAACATTCTTCCTCTATGTCCACCCTTTCTTTTGGTACTGTTTGTTGGAATGGGAGTCACATCCTTTGTCAAAAGAGACAACTAAGTTAATCTACAGGTTTCCATGTAATTGGAAACATCCTAAACCAAATAATTTTAAATTACAAATCGAATAATAGAAAACATCTTCACCTATGGACGTCTTAAGGGGTCCTAAAAGGATGTCTTAAGGGGTCCTAAAAGGATGTCTTAAGGGGTCCTAATAGGACATCTTAAGGGGATCAAAGAAGAGTATAATTAAGTACAAATATTAAGTGATATAAACAAGTATTAGACTTTAGGGTAACTCATCATAACAAATGATATAATTAAGTATAATATATAGGATATGTCCTAATACAACGTCTTAATGGGATCAAATAAGAGTATAATTAAGTACAAATATTAAGTGATATAAACAAGTATTATACTTCAGGGTGACTCATCATACCAAATGATATAATTAAGTATAATATTTAGGATATGTCCTAATATGACGTCTTAAGGGGATGCCTTAAGGGGTCCTAATATGACGTCTGAAGGGGATCATATAAGAGTATAATTAAGTATAAATATTAAGTGATACAAACAAGTATTATACTTTAGGTTGACTCATTATAACAAATGATATAATTAAGTATAATATTTAGGATATGTCCTAATACGACATCTTAAGGGGTCCTAACATGACATCTTAAGGGGATCACAAAAGTAATCACAATTGATATAATTTATTTAAAAATAATTTATACATGATATTTAGTGATTATACAATCAAATATAAAGTTTCAAAGTAGGAAAACATGCACATTTAACAAAAAATATATATAGAATATTGATTTTGATACATAAAAGTACATAGAGTATAATTGTGTATGTACATGTATTTGTAATTTGTACAAAATGTTTAATTGTGTAAGTATGTATGTACATATATGTCAAATTAAAACAAAGTTTACAAAATTTGGCTATGCCATCTCAAGAAAATCTGAAACTTGTGCCCAAAATGTAGTAGGTCTTCACACCACCTGATACCAAAAAGTTACAAGCAATATTAATGAAATCATCAAAATATACATATTTTAATTTATATAAAACTATCTATATGTACACAACTCAAGTACCTATATTTAAAAGTATTCCACACATGTGTGTAGGTTGAATTTGCATCCTCTCCTTTTTTTTCAAAGTATGAGGTCAATGCAATGATGGCTTAAGGATACAAAAAAAGATAATAAATCAATTTTAACTATTAATGTGCAAGCAATATCAATATATAATCAAAAAATGTATTTAAATATAATTTAACTAATAATTACCTATTTTTACCAAGTATTCCATATTGTCTAGGTTGAATCTATATGGACTCTCCTTTTTGTGATGATGGCTTAAGGATCTATACAAGGCCAATTTAAATCAATTTCAACTAATAACACACTTGAGCAATATGAAAACATGTATTTAATCTATTTAAAAGGACAATATAAAACTAAAACTATATTTACTTGTATTTACTTACTCCATTGTACCATCTGCATCCTCTCTCTTTTGCAACACATTTATGATTGTCTCATACTCTTCCATAGAAATTTTCCATAGCACTTTATTTGAAGGTCTTCCACGATATTGATCTAGTTTTATATTTGTTGCCACCACCAAATGTGAATAGTGTAAAATATTTTTATGTGTTTCATAATCTTCGAATGCAGGCAAACCATTCTTCTTTATCCATTATTTTTGTAGCCAAGTTCCAACAACCATCACCGATCCTATTGGAAAACATGAAAACCATAATAAAATAAGTTCTCAAAATTTTCTTAAGGGTATCAAAGACTTGTTCTAAATTTTTTTTTAAGGGGATCAAAAACTTGTTATCAAAATTTTCTTAAGGGGATCACCATACCTGTTGGATAATGATAGCCATCATCATCTTCTCAAGGTGCTATTAACTTATGTTTAGTCTCCACACAACAAGCCAACCAATGTTCTATTTCCTCTTCATTCCCCTTAGGTGAAAAAACAACATACACATGTCCTACAAACAAAATTTGATTTAATAACTTGTGCATATCCATATAAATAATTTAGTATTACAAAATAACTTAATAAAGTGAAATAAAATGAATTAAATTACCTTCTTGTACAATTTTTTTCATATCAATCATGTTCTTGTGTAGGTGTCAACGATCTTTGCTCCCACTCGTCAACCCATTCTCTATTTTCACATGCTTCCCAATCTCCTAAGATACAAAACTAACAAAAAAAATGCAAGCTCCCTTGTCCAGATAGTCCATGTGCTTCGTGTTGAACTATTAAATGAATGTCATTTAGTAGATCCACTAATTGTCTCATAGTCATGTCTAGGTAGAATTTTCTCTTCTTCAACAAACCAAAAGAATCGACGAACTATAGAGTAATCACTTGAACCAAGTGTAGATAGTCTTGTATTGCACCAATCCACAATCCCACGTGCATCTTTAAATTTTAGTGCATCCTCAAATTTCAATTGTTCTCTAGCAAGAATTCTTTTGACACATGCACCGGCTCCATCATGTTCTCCTTTACCATACCCAACTTCAAAAAAACTCCATTTATGTTGGACATTAAGTTCCTTGTGAACCATACTTAACCAATAGAACATTCGAGCATTCTTGAACTGCCCTCGTACAATTATCTGACCATATGAGGTGTTCTGTCATCTGGATTCCGCTTCTCTTAAATTTCTATAAAATATATTGAAATAGTATTGAACAAACTCTAACGAGTGTAACCGGTTGTCACTCAAATAGAAATGATACCCCCTCAAAAAATTTCTATCATCCTTTGTGCTATCATCTGCATGTCTATAAACAATATGGACAAACATAACTACTTGCACTAAATTATAATACTGTGATTGAATTTCCTCTTGCAGAGCTAGAGTATAATTTTTTGCAAAATCAACCACTGATAGTATAGTACCAATTGGAAATGTGTTTCTATATGCGTAAAATTGGCCCATTGAGCATGTTGAGAGTGCATGTCATATTTTGGTATAATATTATTCTTAAATTCACTAATGAATGCATGTACACTAACTTTTTCTGTAACTAAATCACAACACTTTCCTATTTTTCCATCTTTTAAAGAATAGTCAACATTCTTAAATCTTTTAAAATCTACTAATTGTTGTCCAAAATCATTATCAACACTTTCATGCATACAAATTCTTAAGAATGAAAGATTTCCACAACTAGTGCATTGTCTAGAAATATAAGAACTTAAATAAAACAATTTACCATTAGACTTTCACAAAACAAACTTGATATAAACTCCACTATTGTTTCAGGTGGCATATTAAAACCACATTCTTGCATAATCATGTTAGTATGCAAAGTACAACGTATATATAAAAAAACATCATAAAAATAACAAAATTAAACATACGTTTTACAACAAGATATTCGTTGCTTATTAATTTTTTCATACCAGGTTTTACATTTTTCAAAAGACCTTTGACTTATTTTAATATTACCAGGTAACACTAAATCACCACAAAATTTTCTATAAAATTCAGTTTGTGTTGTATCTAATAGGTGTTTTGGATGAGGATCGCGAACTTTGGACCCCACTCTTAGTTTTAAAACATCTCTAGCATTAGATGATACCCTAGTATTATCATGCCAATATTTTAAATCAAAGATTTAATTTGAACATTCAATTTCATGTCAAACCTCAGGAGTCGACCACTAAAACTCCAACATTGGTTAATTGGATCATTTTCTATACTTTCTCTTCTTTTTGCCACTCTTAGCAATGTTTTAGGATGTATTTGTAGAACTTCACTAATATTGCTTACCATTCTCTTATTCAAAGTTGCTTTATTAACTATAGTAGTTGTTATAACTCTTCTTACTACATTTTTATCTTTAGATCGACTATTTTTTCCAATAGATTGAATGACACTATTAACAATAGACATAGCATGCTTTAATGATTGATCTTTTCTTCTTGGTTTAACAAAAAAGCCTAACTTTTTCATTAATTTTTTCATTTTTTGCATTCTTATCAATTGCATCATTAGTTGACATTGAAATTCAAGTTTTTTACGATAAAAGAATTTTTTGTATATTCTATTCGCATGTGTTCTTATTTTCCTCCAAGAAATCTTACCAGGAAGATTATCCAAAACATCACTTTCAATTTTTTTTAAAATATTTTCATTAAATTCAACATCACATCCTAGATTTTCATTTTCATTGTCAACTTCAAAACAATTTTCATTTTCATTTTCAACAACATTTAAATGATTTTAATTTTCATTTTCTAATTTATTTTCAACAAATTCTATAAAATTTTCATCTCTTTGAATATTATCAATGTCAACATCGTTAAGTCTAACATCTTATAAAACTTCTACAAAAAAAATTTCCATTTCACTAAAATGCGGATTTGAAGACGTACTTGGATTTGTGCCTATTGAAACATTCTCCATAGTATTGAAAGAGGGATTTGAAGACATACAAGGACTTTTTTGTATAATCATATTATTTTCCAAGTTTACTTCTTGCAAATTAGCTTCATCTACAACCATGGTCTCCTCAATGTTTTTATCTTCAGTAGTTGTGGAATTGGATGCTTCAACATTATTCATTGATCAAATCCTCATTCTTCTATCTCTTTCCCTTTTTGCTTCTTTATATTTCCTTGTTTTAATTTCTTCGAGAGTCAATGTCTTCCTATATTTCCTCTTATTACGAGCTTGTGAACCCGTGATTATAAAATTCTCAAGCACAAATGAATCTCAATAGTGAAAGTCTTCCAAAAATTCAATCCAAATTGCAAGTTGAAGACCTATAAAGACAAAATTCCTCCTCTTTTGTTCCTCCAAACGAGTAGAAAACAAACACAATTCCACTTAAAAGATTGTTTACACGATGCCTCCTTTCAAAAATTCAATCCAAATTGAAATTTGAAGACCTATAAAGACAAAAGTTTTCCTCTTTTGTTCCTCCAAACGAGTAGAAAACTAACACAATTCCACTTTAAAAACTATTTACATGATGCCTCCTTTGAAAAATTCAATCCAAAATGCAAGTTGAAGACTTGTAAAGATAAAAGTTGATAGAAAATAGCCCAATATGTCACAGTCGGCTGTACATGTGAAGTTGCAGACTTCACAGTAAAAGTTTTCCAGTAAATTTTAAAAAAAAGGGTAAAAAGAGAAATAGGATCCCGTTTCCCTATCAATGGTCCGAACATTTAATATTGGGAAATGGGATCCCGATTTACAAAACGGGATCCTGTTTTGTAAACAGGATCTCGTTTCTAAAAATTTGAACTTTCCCTTGCTTTGTGGTCAGGTTTTTGGCTTGTATTCTGGTTCAGAAAAAGCATCGGGGATCCAAACCTAGGCCTTCAACCTGGTTTGACCTGCAAGTTGAAGGTCCTGACAATGTCATAGAAAAATAGTGACTTTGGACATATGGCTTACGACTTTTTTTGTAGAATTTTTCGATGAAATTAAAACTCATTATAGATGAGATAGTGCAGATTCAAAATATGTAAATTTTATTACAATTGGATTATTTATTCTATTTTCAATTAATTTATGATGAAACTGGTCCATAAAATTGAAATATTAGGGTTTTTTACTATTTTAATAACTTTTTATTAAAATATTTTTTTTGTAAAACAAATTGCACATAAATGTACTTTAGAAAATTCTTTTCAATTTAAAAACAATAAAAAAATGATAATTTTAGGTCATCTTATGTGTGATGTACACAACGATTTTTCAAAACGACAAATGTGACAAATAAAAAATTAACAAAAAAAATATTCAATAAAAAATTACAAAAAATATCGAAAAGGTGCTTCAACGAGTTACAAATCTTTTCCCAAAATGATATAGAAAATTATGATAATTTAGGTCAAAATATGGATGACGTACATATGCATGGTATGGTAAAAAAAAAGACTTTTAAATAGTGGTTTTTAGAAACCCCTATTGAAAATCAATTTGTGGCATCTGGGTATTGAAATAAATTACATATTTGGAAACTGGACTCCGAGTACTACATTTTATAATTAGTGACTTTTTTGAAGATTCCATTTCTAAGTGCTTCAAATTTTAAGGTCAAATGTTTCAAATTTTGAAAATCAGGGAAAACACTTCCACTTTTTGGCCAAAAAGTGAACTCAACTTCTTGCCAACACCCTTAGAGAGCATGAATTTTGTGAATATCATTGAGTACAAGGAAATAAAACATCCAAATACATGAGACTCAAAAAATCAATCCAAGATCTCATTGATCGCAAGGAAATCACCACTAAAGCCCAAAAGTCACCGAACAAACAACTTGGTATATATAAAAAACCTTTTCCTCAACACAATGATGGTAAATATTTTGTATCCTATAACGTTGCCCTCTACACCCATAACAATCATATCTCATATGATTTTTTTATTGATCACATTGAACAAAGTCCTACCCAAATAGCCACTATATAACTATCAAAGCCTCTAATTGTGTCATCACTACCCACTATGGTCGAGTCAACATCCAAGGAGCCTCATTCTCCTCCCCATCTACAAACAAATATAACCTCCTTGAACACATAGATAAAATTCCAGCACAAATATCTATTCTTGAGCTACTTAGAACCTCTCCCATGCACAAAGAACTCCTTGAAAAATCCCTCCAAGAATTTCATTTCCATAATAAAATTAATATTGATCAATTTCAAGTCTTGATAGGGAACTTATCTTCTCCATAGTTCCTCATGTTTATCACCAAAGACTTTCCTTCCATCGATCCATCTCACAACAAACCACTTCACATTGAAACTCTTATCCATAAAATCATAATCAAGTGTGGTCTAATAGATGGTGGATCAATAATTAATGTTTAAACCTTGAATATGATAAAAAAATTAGGATATTTCGATGATGTTGTTGATCCTCAAAATAATATTACCTTAGAAGCCTATGTTGACATCGAACGTGAACCTAAAGGTGCCATAAAGTTACCCATCCAAGTTGGACTAGTCACTATGGAAACTACATATTTAGACATTGATCTCCCAAAAATATTCTTCTTGGTCATCCATGGATCCTGGCCATGTAAGACATCCCATCAATGTATCACCAATGCACCAAGTTCCCACACAATGGAATTGAAGTGACTATACTTACTAACCAAAAACCCTTTCAATATTGCAAATTCTTGGAAAGCAGTAATGTCCCTTCACAGTATTGTCCAACCAATACTGAAGCATCCTCTTCCTTGCACATTGAGCCTTCCTCACTGAAATTCTCCTCCACTTCTCACACTATCCTATATGTCAAGGCTAAAATCAAATACATTGGATGTAGAGAGTATGATTTTCATTCCTCTTTCCACATAGGAAAACTCCCACTCTCCCCTAAAAATTATGGTCAACCTAAGCCATTGATACCATCATCTTAAACAATAATCCAAAGTGCACCCACCCCCTTTCAACATTGGGGTACAATGGACAAATAAATTATTGAAGAGGATATCTCATCCTAGTTATATAAAGATTAAGAAGATGAAGAATAAAATCTAAACTTGATCCACTTACATTATTTATCCTAAAGGTTTTCCCATACACAATGTCATATGATACAAAGGAAAGGGTCTTGGAAAAGAAGAACATGGAATATTAGAACCATTGAAGTTGATAAACAATGCTAAGCATTGAAGATTGGGGTGTGAACCACCAAATATTATACCTACTAAGCCTAATTGTAACCCCATTAAGTAGTGCAAACATCCTTTGATATTAACAACACTGATAAACATACCCAAAAAGACTTTGTCAAATATATCACCCACCTATTCCAAGATTCACATATCTTTACCATCTCATCCAAATCCTTCCCTTTCATCCACCTCATAGACTTGGACTGATAGGTGCCACCTATTATTGATACATCTCAAAACAACAAGGTTATCATTGTATGTACAAATTTCTAGAAGTATTTACCAATCGGAGATCAAAAATAAAGTCAAAGAAGGAAAAACAAAGACACACCCTCTAGTAAAAATCTCAATCAAACACTATTGGTCTATGAAAATTTCAAATTCAAAAATACAATCAAGAAAAAGCATAATAGGTCGATCTCTACTGATTATCCACTTTCTAAAATAACTGGGGCATCTGCAAAATTTATAAAAGCAATATGTTAAGATGTGAATTTTTTTTTCCTAAGTCTCCATCATCCTCATCTCCCCATAATAGCCCCACTTCACCCAAATTATTCTATTCACCAAACTCTATGCATCCATTCTCTCACTTCATCCCCCTTGGTGATATATCATATCAATAGACCTTTGATGGAAACCTTTTGAAGTGATTTCATATGGAGGATGCCCATGATTCTTTATTTGAGATGCATGAAGACCTTGGTAGTGCTCATATTAATTATTCTACCTTAGCTCAATCCTACAAGACAAGATACCATTCCTCTTCACTAGAAAAACATCCACATCAAATTATCAAGGAACACAAACCATGACAACTTATTTATTTGATCATAACATCATCACATCCTAATTGTTCAAAAAAAACAAAAATAAAAAATCAATCAAAACACAAAAAAGTAAAAAATAGTATAGATAAATAATATGTCCACCAGTGAAAACCACTTTGATGGTGCCTTGGGAAAGTACCTTGGTGAAAACCTAGATACATATGCCATGTGTAGTAGTCTCTTTTCTACCATCTCTTATGATGTCATCTCCCCTACCACCATCACTCCTATCTTCCCATATCATAATAAAATAATGTCCATCCACCCATTCATAATAAACCTATCATGGATACAACCTTGTATATACATAGTATTCAATGCTTTGGCCTTGAAGCCTCATGCATTTTATTCCATCTCCACAAATAACTTCATGCCCCAATAAAATATTTATCCCATAATAAATAAATTCATAAATACATCACCTTTATCATACCATCACATTGTATCCCAAATATCATTCATAATAAAATTTGGCACTCTTCAGACTCACATTTGAACAAAAAATCAAACATTTCATACATACATCACTCCTTATCTTGAAATCACACAAGATCCTAGCTAGTGAATATTAAATAGTCATTATATCCTTTTTCCTACCATCTTTGTCTATCCAATCATCCATGCCCATAGAGATGCCTCTATCCTAATTCTAACATAATCTTGATCATCATGTTATCCTATTTTTTGCAATACATATGTTGGTTGCATGTCATGTTTATAAGTGAATCTTTTTTTATTTATCTTTTGATATTTTGAACCATGACTCCACCTACTCAAGACCACCTAGATATTTCTAGATCTTTGTATTTTTAACTAGTGTATAGTAGGGTATCATCTTTATAGATTGTATATCATGTTTGTGGGATGTTCTTGTAAGTTTCTTTTCCTCTCATATTTTTCCAAGGTCTTGTGATGTCTAGTATGAACAAGGACAACCCTTTTTTTGAGTGTCATGTACATGTAAAGGTTTCGTTGTCACTCTAGTTCCTCATACCCTGGTGCATAATTTACTTTTCTATTTTAAAAAATTAGGATTTCTCTCTACATACCATCATAACCAATCTCCCCTTTCATACATTCCATTTAATCCAATTTCATCTTCCATTTCATCTTCTTCTCTCCTTATCCCCCATATTTTCGTTTCATTTCAAGAGCACACCCATGTTCTCATAAGCCACCTTTCCTCTTGAGGGGGATCCCACTACCTCATTGTCTTCCTTCCAATGACTAGTGCATCATGCTGCAAAGTCATTGTACCTTTTTACCTAGTATATTTTATTCTTCTTTGACACAAATCCACTTCTTACAGTCATAATGTCATATCAAAGAGGGCCAAAATATAGACACTTAAAATATGACCTTACCTAGCCACACCTAATTTTACCTTATTCTAATCCATTAATTAAAAAAATATTATTTATTTAATTCCATCATTCCCCCATTTTATCCCGACCTTTAATTAAATAAACATTTACTATTTATTTAATTATTTTTCCCTTCACTCAATCTCATTAATTAAATAAATATTTATTATTTATTTAATTGATTTCACATTCACCTTTATCCTTGTCCATTAATCCTAGCCCTTAAACTTGTTCACATGGATCACAATATAAAATTGATATCATGTGACAGGTGTCCCCTTCACGTTTCTAACTCCTTATAGATTTATTGAAACTAAACGCATTCACAAAAGTAAAACTAACTTTCCATATCATCCATTCATTTCATATCACACCTCTTAATCCTAGTCATTCACATAAATATATTACCCTAATCCTAATCTTAAACCTAGATCTTATCCCTCATGTGACACTTGTCACATGCTTGCATCTTTGAGCCTAACCTTAATTCTCATTCAATATTAACCATCCATCATCAATCCATCCAAGCCCTTGATTTTTCCTCTTGAGAATTCTATAACTAGAGGACCTCATCTTCATCATCAAGAATCAAGAATCAATAATCAAGTCTAATATTGCTAACCTTATGTTGTTTATTTTCCATATCATTATTGCAATCATACCAAGGTTATGTTAGTTTAGTGGGCAATCCACATCTTATCAAATCTAGAGAAAATCAAATAGAACTAGGGTGCATTCTATTTCCGCTCAATCTAGGAGGATGAATATTGTTTGAGGTATATATTTTATTATTTTCATTATCTTATGTTATTTTTCTTCAATCATTTTTCCACATCTTCAATCTCAATATCCATATCTCTCTACCTTTATCTCCCTATACCTCTATATTTTTTTATATTCCCCTCTATCCGTGTCTCTCCCTCTTTATCTAATAATATCTCTCTCCCTCTACCTTGCTAGATATCTATCTATGTATTTATCTCCTTCCTCATCTCTCTCTATATATTCATCTCTACCTCCCTATCTCTAGATATATCTCCTTCTACATCTCTATATATCTATAGGACTTTAATTTAATCATGTTATTGACTTCTTAAAATACAAATTAGTGGTGCTAAAGAAGCTTCCACCTTCTCATCATAGGTGTTGTTAGTAGAGAATTTTATTTTCTTTAAGCAAATAGAATATTTTTTATTTGAGTGATTGAGTTATCCCCAACTCTTTTAAGTTTTCTTATTTAATTATAATCTACCCAATTTCAAAAAAATCACTTTTATTTCTAAGGTCTCCATCTTGATTACCAACTTGATCATTCCCTTCACTTGTAATCAGGTTAGAACTTTACCAGATTAGAACAATAGCTTCCTTAGTCTAATCAACTTGGTTTGATCCTAGTTATTTAATGTATTAGGTCATAATATGTACTTAGAATCCATTTTTGGGATGTTTTCTTATGTTTCCTAGGTGTACTCATCATTGCATGCCTCTTTTCATGACTTCAAAGTCTTCATCAAACTACTAACTCCTCCTAATAGTCCCACATATGTGGATCTACAACATTTTACCCACTAAATAGTTGGTTTCATTGAATTTCTAACTCATACATAGCTGTAAAAAGGAAAAATAGGTGCCTAAATTTGGATTCATATCCTTTAAGCATATGTCTTTGTACATAAAGGGCTCTTAAGCAACTATTTTATCATATTATGCTTTATTTTTGTCTTATTTTGGTGATGATTTTTGCCTTAATTATCTGAAAAATGGAGACCCCCTTTTTGGCTTGATATTTTGAGTGAGTCTTCACCCTCTTTCAATTTTTTATCTTGTCTAGATGGCAATGATCTTGGTTGGTGAGTTTATTTGACCTTCGTGGGTCCTAGTTGACTTACATGTACTAGATGCCTTCTTATGATATGCTATATTTTATTTGGGAACAATTTTAATATTTTGCTATTCACTTGATAGGTTTTGACATTATATTTGTTTGAGGATTATTATATCTAGATGTACTTCACTGCTTCATTTGACTTCTTCGATTACATGGATATGATCATAATACTCTAGTCATTTTAACCAAAGTATTTGGGCCTTCTTTGTGATAATTTGATGATTGGAGGTATGCAATCTTGAAATTCATATGGAACCATTCAATTTAGGCCACTTAATTTACTTGACATGATAATTTTGAATTTGTTTAAGGATTTTAGGTTATTTTTTGTCACACCATGCTATTGACTACCTTTATGAGTACGATTGCATTCTTTTATGAGCACTAGATTATGCTTGCATATGTCTTGAGATGGGATATATATTCGACTTCAAGTCATTGTTAATGGATAAAATGGGGTTTTTTTTTATCATTGTTGGGATATTTTTAAAACCTTTAAATATTTATGTAAAAAGTCCTCTAAAAGTCCTAAATCAACCATGAAAGCTTAGGTGATTGTAATTTGATTCTCATAATAATTTTGTGGCACAATAAAATTACTTTGATAACTATACATGGTAAATGGGGTTTAAATGCATAAAAAATTAGGACTATAACAACTAGGTTAGTTATATAGGAGTTAGACGGAGATCCCATATGAGAAAAAGAAGATATCTCATGGAAGATTAGAATTATCACAACTAGGATAGTCATGTAGGAGTTAGACGGAGATCCCATATGAGGAAAAGAAGATATCTCATGGAAGATTAGAATTATCACAAGTAGGATGGACATGAAACTATTTCCAAATAACTCTCTTTCATTTGGGGTACAAATGGTCTTTTGCTGGCATTTGATAGCATGTCATGCATGAAAATTAACCTTTGTAATTTTGTAGTTTGTGGCAAGTTGAGCGTTGAAACAAGAAAACATCTACACTATTCTTGGGGGGAGTTAGGAAATTTATGTAAAGGAAAAGAAGAGTAAAATTTAGTAAGTTCCATTCTTCTCCATGTCATGTTAATTAGTCAAAAATAAAATTCCAAAGAGAATTTAATATTCAAGTAAGCTTACCTTTTATGGTTCAAGGATGCAATTATTCATGACCATCAACTACCTATCCACACTAATATTGCACTCTTATAATCTAGCCATCATTTCTGCATCATTAAGTAAATGTATGTTTTCCTTGATATGATGTGAACTCAATTAATTAAAAGTAAAGGATGATTATATTTTGTAACATACTCATTCTTTCCTTTGTTTTTTTTCTAATTTATCAATAAGATATGAACATTGAGAGGTAGTAAGGTTCTTTGTGTATATTTGACCTAGAAATCCATTGAATAAATAGAGTTCTAATAAGTTTTTTATTAGATGAAGATTCAAACAATAGCTATATGATTTAAAATTCCCAAGGAAAAATACATTTACTAAAAATGAATACATTTTTAAAGAAATGAAAATGAATTATTGAACCTTTCAATAAGAAAGTTATTGGTCTCACTAGATCTTAATTTTTTAACCTAGAAATGAATTAAGCTTTAAATTCAAAGGTATTGGTAAATATAGAGTGAATAACCAAATATGAAGAACAATTCCTATATTTGAGTGAAGATGGAATGAATGATCCCTTTCATGATTTTCATCCAAGTACATGACTGTTGTATCCTTCCATGAGGCCTATAATTATTTTTCCAAATTTGAGATGCAAGAGCTAGGATTGAAAATGAAGAAACAATCAAGATTAGAAGGATCAATAGGAATATTTTGTGTTCCTTATGTTGTGGGGCCAAACTGACTGTGCCAACATATATGATTAGGTGGGTGAATGCTAGGGTAGGACCCATTTCATTCTCCTAATCTCCAAATCCTTCCATGATACATTATTCTAGATAAATCTCTTTAGAGCCCTAAGAGGAAAAACTATAAATATATGACATATTAGTACTCAAATCTCATGGGAGCTAAAAATATTCCATCGAGACCTACATGTGGATGTGGTGATTATCCATAATAAATTCTCTCATTTTTGTTCAACTCAACACCATTTGACCATGCCAAGAAATACTGCATTCTTGCAAAAAGTTTCAGTTGAACGTAGTGTAAATGTTCCAATAGATATATTTTTGGTTACATACATCATGGGAAAAATGACTATGCTAACACATCAAGGTGAGTGAATGAATTCTAGGGGTGGACCTAGTTTGTTCCCTTGATATCGCAATCCTTGTAAACTACATTATTTCGGGGTAGTCTCTTAAGAGCCTTGAGCATAAAAAATATCAAATTATGACATAGAAGTTCTCAAGTTTCATGTCACCTACAATTTTTTTAAAACTTATAGGTGGATATGGGGTCACTCCATAATAACCTCTCTTGATTTTGGTCAAAATGAAACCATTTGGATATGCCAAGAATAAATACACTATTGCCAAAAGCATCATTTGAGACTCATGTAAATGTGCCAATAGGTATATTTTGTATTTCTTGCATCATGAGGCTAAACCAACTATTTTGATATGTTAAGGTGAGTGATTGGATGATAGGGGAGGCCTTGGTTTATTCCTATGACCTCTCAATCCTTGTAGGCTACACTATTCTTAAGTAGTCTCACAAGAGACCTGAGAGAAAAACACTATCAAAATATGAAAAATTAGTTCTCAAATTTCGTGACACCTATAAATTTTCTATCTAGACCTATATGGATATGGGATCCATCTAAAATACTCTATCTTAGTTTTAGTCAAATAGACATTGTTTAAATATGAAAACAATAAATGTATTCTTGCAAAATGTGTCATTTAAGACCAGTATAAATATGCCAATAGACATATTTTGTGTTCCAAATGTCATGAGGTCGAACCGACTGTGACAACACATCAAGGTGGGTAAGTGAATGTTATTGGAGGTCCTAGTTTGTTCCCTTGGTGTCCCAATCCTTGCAAGCTAAATTATTCTAGGGTAGTCTCTTAAGATCTCTAAGATAAAATTTTACGGAGTAGTTATTCGAGTTTGTGGTACTTATGAATGTTTTGTATAGACTTACAAGTGGACATCGGATCCCTCTACAATACCATTTCTCAAATTTGGCCGTCTTGACAAAATTTGGCCATGCCAATAGTGAATGCATTCTTTCAAATTATGACTATATAATACAACTATCTTCTTTCAATGTTCATTACCTACCAATGTAAGTTTATGGCATGATTGAATTTTTTGATTTCATGACTAATTTATGGTGTTTTAGGAAAATAGTAAGTTTTATTTTTTTCTTGCATGGAAATTTTTGAAATGGTGAGTGACTATCTTATGTAAATAACAATTATTTTGACTCTAGAGTGGTCATTTGTGATCTTCAAGGAACTAGAAACCTTATGATCTCCTTTGGATTGGGAAATTTTTTATTTAGGGCATAAAAATCATTTTTCATACTTAGGGAAATCCATTTAAGACTATGCCAATCCTCTTAGGCTACGTTGATACAATATATGTTACATGATAATCTTCCTTTTGGGAATGCTCTTAAGAGGGTAATGAGAGAATTTTAAATACAGACACACAAAACTCTTATTCACAATGAATATCTACCCTACCCTCCATAGCCATATTTTTATCTTTCGTAAAATTCATAATCATGTTGGCAGTGGTTGTCATTGATGAAAACACTGATTGTTGGTTGTCATTGATGTAAACACCTAAGGAGATTGTTCCATATGCTTGGGAATCTAGTTGCATTTTTGGTTGGGATTGGTTGTAATTGTTGTATGATGATGTGTTGTTGATGTTAATCAAAGATGTATAGTGCATAATTGTTATCAGTAGATTTGATTTCATAATGATATATTAAGATGAGGATTAGAAGCATTAATATGAGGATTAGAAGTGATGATGATGGAGAAATGTTGTTGATGATCTACAATATGTCGTATTCTCTCTCTTGATGTTCCTGATGAAGCATATGTTGCTGAAAGAAAGTTTTGGCCTTTGTAAGTTGTTGAAAGGTTTTATTCCTGAAAGTTGTTGTGAAGATTATTTGGGAGAATAATTTACATTCCTTCGCTGCTAGATATAAGGTCTTGCTATTTGGTATTTAGTGTTTGTGCTCTATGGACATTGCACTCCTATCTTTTCAAGTTGCCTATGTTGTCAAGGAGGTTTTTGTGAATTACAGAAGGTTGGCAGTGTTGTTCCAGTTGTCTGGACTGGTCTAGAAAATGCCCCACATTTCTCTACATTGATGTCTTTTCTCTTACAACTTGGTGAAAGTGCTCTCAGTGCCTATGTAGTGTCTCAGTTCCAATTTCAAGTGTTGAAGTGTTCCACAAGTTGTATTGTTAATGTTATATGTCATGAGTGTGCATTTTGTGTTTCTATGTTGAAGTGCTCTATTTTTGGTTGGTCTACGATGGCTTTTGGTGGCATGAAATATAAAATAAGTGTCTATAAGTGTTGTTGGATGTTCGTAGAACATACCCATGTGATTTGCACATTGTTGGTTGAGCTCCTTGGTGTTGTATTGTGTCTTTAGTTGGTTTTCTAAGTTATTTGTGGATATTTGGTCGATAGGGCTTATTTTCTTGCTTGTGCTAAATTATTAAGGGTTTGCACTAGAATATGAATTTTAATATGATAGATTTTAGTCTTGACCTATCTTGGTTGAGACTGCATTGAGTTAATTCAATTGGAAGTATGTTTTTTGGGACGACTAGTTATGTGCTTCACATTTTCCTATTGCTGATTTAAGTTGATGTGCACTGGTGTGTGCATTTTTTTGGATCACATTGAAATTGTAATAAGATTATTTTTGATCCTCTCTATCCCTTGATAGGACCACAATAGGTTGTTGTGGCTGACTTAGTGAAATCATTGTTTATATTCTATTCTAGTTGACCTAATTGAAGTTTTGAAGTATTGCAATGAATATAAATGCGAGATCATTTCAATTGCAAATGTATGGATGCCTGAATAAGTGAAAAAAAGTGCGAGTGTGGAATATATTGAATATCCAACAAATTTAGTGCTAAAAGTGTGAAGAAGAAAGATCAAACATGCCTTAATGCCTCAGTCAATAGAGTAAATTGTTGACAAATAATGTAAATTTCTTAAATCCATTATGTATCCTTCTTTGAGATAGTGAATCTCATCAAGTCCTTGTATCTTTCCCCTAGAGTTGTATTTGCTTTAGTTTTGCAAGTATTTTGTATCTTTCTCTAAGGTAGTGCACCTTAGTTTGCAAGTCCTTTTTTTGGTAGTGAGCCTTTATATTGTGAGTTAGCTCTCACCACGATTTTTCCCTCATTGGGATTTCCACATAAATCTGGCGTTATCTTGGGGATGTGTGTTTCTTGTCTCTTTTATCATTTTTGTTGATCTGGTTAAGAATAAAATAGCTATATATTTCATTGTTGATTTTTTTGAAGGTTTAAACTACTACTAATTTATTTAAAGGTTTTTATTTGGTTAAAAATATTGTATTGTGCTAAAGAGTTCAAGGTCTAGAGGGGTTCAAGTTTTTGTAGATACTAATTCACCCCCTTCTCAGTATCCGACGTGTTCAACAAATCATATGATATATATATTTTTTCATGCTAGACACACTTGCCTCTCTTAATGTATTTTTGATGAAAGATGATCCAAATGAAAATAATTTAGGTGTATTTTGATGATACTATTACGATGAACCACCTAATTTTTTTCATGACACCACTACTCACCTCTTGTTTATAAATCCTGGAGTACTTATGACTATCTCTAGGTGTTGACATGACTGCCATAATGTCCCCATGGTTGTGCACTTGTTCTTTTAACTACCAATTTTCTTGACATAACATGTTATAGCTACTAACATGATTCTAAGGATAATATCATGTTTGAAAACTATCCTTTACTATCCTAGCAACACTCTAGAGTTGGTAACTATCCCTCAAAGCTTAGTATGAATTATTTCCTTAATGGGAAAAACCTCTTACCCATGAAATTATCCTCAATAATTTGGGAAGATACCATTTACAACTAGTTAAGACCCTAATTTTTAAGTGGATATTTTTTGCTTCATAATCAATTGTCCTTGATTCTTCCATGTAATGGTACTAATGCAATCTACAACTAATGCACTCCTCTTAGTTGGTATCAATCAACCTACAATCATAAAAGAAAAAATAAAACTTAGATATTTTCTAATTAAATGTTAATAGTTCTCCAATCGTTAATCTCATGCAAATACAAATAAAAATTAACCCTCTACTTATGATGAGAAGAAAAATCATTATGGACCCCATTCTTATCTTGATTTTAAAAAAATAGGTGAAATGATCATAAATTGCATATAAACATAAAAAATTATCTTGAGTGTATGGATACCATGGCATCCAAGCCTAAAATAAGAAAAAAAAAAAAATAAAACATCAAAAAAGATGGGTCAAAATAATAATTCAGATGTTTCCCTCAATTATTGTTATATCTATGATAGAAAAATTAGACTTTATATGCTTCTTACAATTGATAAGAGACTCTTGGACATACACCAAATGTGCAGCCCCAACATTAAGGAAGGTTGACATTAAATTTTTATAACTAAAACTATTTTAAGGGTCCTAAATCATAAAAGATAGCTAGCAACAAAATAAATATAAATTAGGGTTTTATACAAAGATAGGCCATCAAATTTAAGACTAAGGGTAATGGCCAATTATATCATAAAGTACATATAAGTTAATGCACATCCTATTGTGGAGATTAAATGATGCACAATCTAATATTTTGAATTTAAACTTATCATTGTTTAACTCCTTCCCTCTAATAAATTTAAAATTTTAGATGCTTAACTAATCTTTTAGACCATTTTAAGGGTTTTATAAGAGTTTGGAAGACTAATGAGGGATTGGGAAAGAATAGAGGGTTGAAATTAGTAAAGAGAAGGTTTAGGACATTCAAGATGGGGTTATAAAAGCTTATGTGTGTTGAAAAAAGGTTCCCTAATCAAGGTTTAACTTGAAATATATCTTACTTAATCCCCTTTAATCAACTCTAACACCACTCCAAAGGAGTTTTGAAGGAAAAATAAGAGTGAAAATATCAAACCAAATCTATATTGATGTAGATTAGACCCTCTCCACCATTAATTAATGAAGACCAAAGGACACCAAACCCAAGCCAACTCATATACAATAGTTATAACACAGGAAAAAGATAAAACTATATTAAGATACCATTATCATGAAAATTTCAAATACATAGTAGACACACACCCTTTGTAACCTTAAGACACCTTTTATAACCATAATATATACTCATAAAATATGAAGAGGTATAACCATGTTTGGAATTAGGTGGTCACTCCAAGGGACTACCAAACCACTCCAGAGTCAAAATATCTAGATATCCAAGAAGATGACTCACATACAAATGAAATCACACATGAATACCCAAGAGAAACCAAAAGATCAATTGAACCAAGGGGTGAATCATGAATTATTGAAACAAGGTAAGGTTGGATTTTTTAACATTCATGTTATAAATCTCAAATTAGACACTAGGATGACATATTTATAGAAAACATAAATTAAAAGAAATAAAATGTGTCATCTAATAATTATTTATAAAAATTATGGATAAGATCGATAAAAAATGTATATTAACTAAAATAGATATAGGTATACAATGTTTTTGATTAGATAAGCAGGGAAGGGCCTTGATTCCTTACAACAACTAATAATAAAGAAAAATAGCCCCAAGAAATAGACTAGGAAAATAGTCACCAACTAAACAAAAAAAATTTAAACATAAGCAACACTAGATAGCAAAAAAATGATCATATATGGGCACACAGGCCACTTATCATCACCAAAAATATTGATCAAAACAATACTATCAGGAGGCCACAGGCCATAAAGATGAATCAAAATATTCTTTTAAAAATAATTAAAATTCATGATGAAACCATTTAAAACAATAGCCAGAAAGATAAAATTCCAAAAAATCATAGAACGAGATAGCTTCATTTTTTAGAGGTAGCAATTGGCTCCCACTCATCCTTGAGCATAGTGATAAAATCCTTCCAGTTAGTATACTCAACATCAATCTCTTTAGCAACATATTCATCTCCCATCGCCTTTCCACACCTCTTGATTTGTTTCCTAACCTTTCTTTTCCCAGAGATAGTACCCATAACAATACGTTTCATGATGCCATTTGCAACCTTCATCAGAGTTCCTATAGCACTTTCCATCACTTCCATTTTTGACCTAGAAAACATTGATTTGGTTTTTCAAATCATCATTAGTAACATTTTTAATATCATCCATAAGGGTAATAGAGAATTCCTTTTCGATCTCAACTTGTCCCAACATAATAACATTCCTAGTGTCTTCATCACCATCAACATATTCCTCCTCCTCCATATTATCTACCACCTCCACTTCTTCCTCATCCCCCTCTTGATCACTATAATATTCACTTTTTGTCCCTTCACTTTCTTCATGATTCATCAACTCAAACTACTCATTAAGAGAGTGTTGCCTCCTCCCTATCTAGGGCAGTATTCTTCCCCTTATCATTATTCCCCTTCTCCATAGGTACGACTTTATCCAGATGAGTAGATTTGCACCCACATTTCTTAGAGCCACATAAACCCTCATCATTCACATCCTTCTATCTTCTGTCATTATACTCAAAGATATTAATGGCATTTTCATTTTTAAGGTTTTTTGCATTAGCTTTTTGCTTTTAGGAGGTTTCAACATCAATGGAGAGTGTTTCCTTTTTTCAGGGGTGGTCTTTAACAACTCCAATCCCATTATTTCCTTAGCATACTTAGGGTTAGGGATCTTATTTTTAGAGGCATCTTTTTTACTTCCAGAAGCATTGTCATTATTTCAAGTATTGTGATGGCCTCAAGAAGGATTAGTATTCACAAGAGGTTTAGCATTATCCAAAGTAGCATTCATAGGAGGGTTACCATGCATATTGTTTGAAAGCACATATTTATACAAAGCCATAATGAGGCCTTGATGTTAGGGAGGGGAAGCTCCTTTCTCAATGCTTTGTTGCAAGGATGAGAAAAGGTAAAAATGGATATTAACTCTCTCATTATGCCTAATGTGATTTAATATAGGGAGATGATAAACATGAAAAGTAATACAATGACCCTCCAACATAAAATAATGCATAACATAAAGGATTACCACAACATAAGGCAGGGGGAGGTCGAGTCTTGCACACCCGTTCTAGATATAATCTTTTGAGATTTTCCCCTTTTTTGAAAAAACTATCTACAAATCTTTGATATTTTCCATTTCTCTTCTTAACAATCTTCATGCCTTCATTCGCCAACCATGTAGCCTCCACAATCAGGTGGGGAATAACCTCAAAATTTATGGTGTCGATAGTGACTTTACCTCCCTACCAAGAGTTGATGAATTTAGAGGTCAATTTATCGTTGTAACCCCTCATAGCCTATAAGAGGGACATCAACCCAAATTTAATAAAAAAATCAGATAGCTCCACATTCTACTTCAAATTTCCATAATTCATTGACTTCGTTTTCTTCTTAGGACAACCCATATTCATGAAATGCAAGCTTATGTTACCCTTCTTCCACCCAAAAACCCTTTCCAAACATAGACCCAACACCTTCTCACTAAAACATAGAGCTCTAAGATTGTTCAAGAAGAGAGTTAAAATGAGGCTTTTGAAAATAGAACACCTATATAACAACTTCCAAATAATAATCAAATAGAGAACAATCCAAAATATTTCCAAGTTATGATTGTTTGTAGCACCTTCCCATAAGATTAAATCATATTTATCAAGCCCCTCCTTGAAAAATAGAAAGAAAGGGCATGAAGCACATAAGATATGACAATTATCTCACAATCTAAGATGGCCTTTTTATTCGAAGAGCCCATCCTTATAATGATTTCATTAATGAAATCATCATTAATAATATCAAGTCTATTATTCATCACCTGCTCACTGATTATCTCAAATCTATTATTCATCTTCCACATGATGCCTTCACCTTTTAAGTTGCCTTGATTAATGATCATTATATCATCCAACCCCTTAATCCACTAATCCCCCTTTATCACCTAATGTGATATTAAAGGACTCATATTATCCTTAATAATTATATCTTTAATATGACATGATATAGTGGAAAAATCCCAATACACCCAATTTTGGTGATTTAATGCTTCGTTGGTAGCCACATCAATAACTCGATTCCCTTCCCTATATGAATGTTGGAATTTAGACTAAAGGAAGCTCTGTAAAAGTCTTTTGTTGTCCTCCAACACATCCATTATTTCCCACAAAACAATAGCTTTACCATTCAAATTATCAATAATTAATTTTGAATCACCTTCTATGACAACTTTAGTGAAACCAAGATCCTTCAATATTTTTAACCAACCCCAAACAACCATAGCTTCAACAACATTATTGGAAAAAAATCCAATATTTTTAGCATATCCTTCAACTATGTTTCCTTGGAGATTTCTTATAACACCTCTAGCTCTTGCTAGACCAGGATTCCTCTTCGAGCACGCATCAAAATTGCATTTCACCCAACCTTCCTCCAAAGGGGACTAAATCAAGATTTTTCTTGTAAAATATTTAACCCAATTAATTTTAGTTAAGTCCTATTTAAGCCCACACAATTGTTTAATTCTAATATCCTTGTAGGAAGGCATCTGTTTAGAGGAGGCATAGACTCCCACATTGATGTTTTCCTGTATTTGGTGTTTTATAGCCTCGAACAGGTTTCTACTACTTTTTTTTGAATCCCTAAATATCTTATTGTTTCTCTCCTTCTATAGCCCCACACAATGAAAGGAGGAACTTGTCTCCAAAGATCAATAATAATATTATGAGAAAAGGGACAACTTTTCCAAAATTCAACAAACTGCTTAATAGAAGCAAGAAAGACCCGATCAAGAAACAATAGAGGGATAAAACAAGACCAAACCTCTCTGGAATAAGGACAATAAAAAATGCTCAATTCTCTCTAAGTTATCATAATAGAGACAACATCTATTAACAAATTGATTTTTTTTTTTTTAGGTTATTAGTAGTAAGAATATTACCATGAACTACAACCCACATGAAATAGTTCACTTTAGGAATCAATTTTTTATCCAAAACCCGTTTCGAATGAAATTCACTTGGAGAAATCAAAGACTTTTTCATCGCTGCATAAGTAGATTTCACTTAAAGGCACCCTGAAGAAAGCTTAGTCCAAATCCATTCATCTTCTCCATCCTTAGAAAAAAACATTTGATCACCTATGTATTGATTTGAAGTTTGCAAAGTAGCATCCCAATTTTGTTGTCTTCCCCCTCTGAGTAATCTATCATCTCTTCACTATTCTTTGATGTTTTTCCATTTAGGCTCCATACCTTCCCAATTAATATAACCCTGAATATGTTTACCATTAATTCTGATCAACCTTTCTTTTAATTGAAGAAGGTTATTGATAGAGGAAAATAGAGCAGGGATAACTTTAAGAAAGCCCCCCCCCCTCAGCGAAGGTGTAAAGTCCTGGAAAATATTTCTTTTTATTTGAAAAAAATATTAATTTTCCTAGCAAATCTATGCACATTATTAATTTTTTTTGTAAAATCTTGGCGAATATTAATGAATAATTGGTAAAAATAATAATCACAGTGGTGAATGCTAGTGAATAATTACTAAAAATATTAATTACAAAGGTGAATCTCCCCTTAAAAAAATTTCATAGTTGGTCAGTGCAATTCCCCCATATTTTTATTTATTTTTTGTAATATTGAAGTAGGGGCCCAGGGGTGGTAGCCACCGGTGGGGTCAAGGGGGCAGAGCCCCCTTGTGGGGGTCGATGGCCCCCTCGTGAGGTCCGAGGACAGCGGCCTCGACGCGCCACCAAGCATAAATTCACTATCGAAAACGCATTGGAGCACACATAGATTAAGTATTTTTTAAAAATATCACTTTAAAATTAAGACTAAATGAAAATTGAAATTTTTACCATTGATTAGCTTTTTAATCAAATGGTTGTAGGTTGATTCCACACCCTAATACACACGTGCCTTTTAAATGGCTTGTTGAGGCCTGGAATTTGTTTTGGTCCACACGATTAGGTTTAATTGTGTGGACCAAAATAAAATTTGGGCCTCAACAAGCCTTTTAAAAGGCATGTGTGTATTAGGGTGCATAATCAACCTACAACCATTTGATTAAAATGATAATTGATGATTTGATGGAAATAAATGAAAGCCCTAATCAAGGCTAAAATATCCCTAAAATTAAATGGTGATTTATTACTATGGCAATATTGCCCCGAAATTAATGGTAGTAATATAATATTACTAGTGAATTTAATTAATATTTGTAATTATAGTATAAACTACTGGTGAATTGGTTCTAATGATGCACCATTTACATAGGCAAATTAATTTAGAAAAAAATAATTTTTTGTAAAAACCTGGTGATTCAACATCATTTTTAGCTTGTACTATTCACCATTTTTGGAGGTCTAGATTTTAATTATTTTCCAATTAGCGAAGATTCACCACTAATTTTTTCCTTGAAGTAGAAGACCATTAAACCAAAACTCATCCCAAAACCCAGTATTCTTACCATTCCCAATTCTTTTCCTAACACCAAGGCGTAACACACTTCTGGTTTTTAAAAGATTATTCCAAAACACAAAACCATTGGGAAGATCAGGAGCATAGAGGAAATTGCCCCGATCCTTATTTCTTAGATATTTGGCTTTTAGAATTTTGACCCAACCCTTAACACCTTCAAGAAGGTTCCAACCCATTTTAGCAATAAGATCTTTATTAAAATATTTTAATATTCTTATACCAATACCTCCATCCTATTTAGGAACACATACTTTTTACCATCCAACAAGAGCAATCGTATTACGCTCTTCAATCTCGGTCAATAAAAATATCCTTTGAATCTAGTCAATCTTATCAACAATAAAAGCAATAATTTTAAAAAGAGAAAGATAGTATACTGGGATGTTCCATAAAGAAGCTTTAAGCAATTGTAATTTCCTTGCTTGACTAAGAAGTTTACCCTTCCACCCTAACAACTTTTATTAAACTCTTTCTATGATATAATTCCAATAATTATTGTTTGGTTTCTTAGAAATTAAAGGAAGACCTAGATAGGTAGCCGAAAGAACAACATCCTGACAACCAAGAATTCTCATAACCTTTTCTTTCACAATCTAATCCAAATTAAAGAAATAGATTTCACTTTTGTTATAATTTATATGATGTCCAGAAGTATTTGCATAATCATTCAAAATAGCTTTCAGCACCTTGCTTCAATAACAAAGGATTCCCCAAAAAGGCTAGTGTCATCAAAAAATTGTTGGTGCAAAGAAGGGGGAAGAGAAGAAGCAACCTTAACTCCTTTCAACAATCTTTGATCCAATTTTTTTGAATATTTCACCCCAAAACTTCAGTCACTATAATAAAAAACTAGGGAGAGAGTGGATATCCTTGTCTTAAGTCACACCCACAAGAAAAATACCCTTTAGGAACACCATTAACTAGGATCGAGTACTTATGAGTGGTTATACAAGAGGTAATTAACTTAAGAAACCTTCCTTGAAAACCATACTTCTTGAGCACAACAATGAGATAGGGCCAAAACACTCTATCATACACTTTTGGAGATATCCAGCTTCAAATCCATCCCCTATTTCTTACTAAGCTCCATAGAATGAAAAACTTTATGAGTAAAAAATACATCATCCAAAATGTGTCTCCCTTTCATGAAACCCTTTTGATTCTCTACTATCATCTTATGAAGAATAAATTTCAATCTGTTGACTATAATCTTAGAGAATATTTATGTCACATTGCATAAACTTATAGGTCTAAAATATTGCATTAAAGAAATATCTTCCTTCTTAGGAACAAGAGCAATAAAAGTAGAATTGATTTGGTTTAAAAGTCTACCAGAGCAAAAGAAGTCCTAAATAGCATTTAAAAGATCAGGGGAGAGAAAATCCTAAAAATATTGAAAGAAAGCAGGGGGAAAACCATATGGCCTTGGGATTTTAAAAGAACCAAAAGATAACACGACAACTTTAACTTCCTAAAGAGAAACAAATTTAGAAAAATCTTTTAGATCTTGATCAGTTATAACTTGGCGAATGACTTGAAGAAGATCCTCAAACTCCAAAGAACCAGTCTTAGAATCCTTCTGAAAGTTAGTAAAGAAAGAGACAACCTCCTCATCAATATCATCCTCACCAAGAAGAGTAGTGCCATCATATTTTACCAAGCATCTTATCCGGTTTCTACTATTGTGCTTCATTTAGACTAATGGAAAAACTTTGTATTTCTGTCTCCTTCAATTAGCCATTGGATTCGAGATTTCCATTTCTAGAAAATTTCCTCCTGCTTAGCAACTTTAAACCATTGTTCCCTAAGATCCCTTTCCTTATTACAATTAACCTCATCAGCATCACCTTCCTCCATCTTCTTTTGGACCTCTTTAAGATTATCCTTAATAGTCCTCTTAGTCTGAAAAATATTACCAAAAGAGTACTTATTCTAACATTTGACCTTGTCTTTAATCCTTTTTATTTTCTAAGCCAATCAATACATAAGGGTTCCAAAACAAGGCTCCCTCCACCATTTTTTAACAATTTATTTAAAATAAGGGTGATGAGTCCACATAATTTCATATCTAAAAGGAAATGGACCCTTGATAACAATATCTTCCTAGCAAAGAAAAAGAGGATTATGATCTAATCCTAATCTTGGAATAACAAATAAAGTGATACTAGGTAAAATATTCCAATTAGAATAAGGTGATTACCTTGCCTTCTATTTGACCAAGTAAACATGGAGCCTTGCAAAGAAACATCTATAAGACCAACTGAAGAAAGAAAGCCAACAAGATCCATCATACTATTAGAAAAATCCTCCAGACCTCCAAGATTTTTAGAAGGAAACAATGGAGAATTAAAATAACCACCACGCATCCAAAAGTTTCCATGACATCCAATAATTTTATTTTTTAAAGCATTCCACAAGGAAACTCTATCAAGTTTAGAATTAGGAGCATAGATCTCGATCAAGCTCCATTTTCAAAAGTAATCAAATCTTCCATTGAAACTATTGGCATAACAATTAGCACCTTTGGAGTGCGAGTTGTTACAGACAACTATGCACAATGCGTAATGACTACTCTTCAAATTAGTAGGGGAAGCTCCCTCTTGTGCTGATATGCGTGAAAAATAAAGTATTCTAAATCCTATCCTTTTCGACTCAGCTGGAAGAGGCACAAGGTTAAGGAAACCAAGAACGTTGCAGCTAAGGGTTTTCTCTGGTTTTGTAGATCTTAACTACAACTAAACTAAATTATTTAATCTATCCAATCTCCTCAAGAAAATAGAGCATGAGGAAAAAGGAGTAGGAATGTTTTATATGATAAACTTTACAACAGGATTTCCAAGGAGAAGGGACCCCTATCCGAGGCATAGGCTGAAATGAAGTTTGTTAGGAATGACCTCAAACGATAAGCTTAATTACTAAATTTTCGAGGAGGAACCCCTATCCGAGGCATAGATATGCAACAAGCTTATTAGCGACAACACTTAAATGATAATTCTTCTTTCCAAATTTCTAAGGAGGAGGAACCCCTATCTGAGGCATAGATTGAAAGAACAACTATTAAACATAATATAAGATAGAAAACTAGGACAACAAATTGCATTGGCGAGACACACATACAATAAACGATCAAACTAACAACTCCATTTAACTAAGATGAACAAATACCATAATAATAACATTTAGGAAAGGTGGCACAACCATTTATTATCATAGTAAAATCTCGCGAAGAAATACAAAACAACAATATTTCAGGGAAGGTGGCTCAACATATATTACTATTGTGTGCAAAAGTTAATTAAAAATGAGGAAAGAGCTCTTATTTATAGACATCACAGGTGTAGGGAACCCTAAAATCACCTTGAGTCAACTACAGTCTTGCGAGCATGCAAGATCTTATTGCTAAACCCTAAATAAATGAAACTATACAGTTAATTGGAAAACTACCATCAGTTAACTAAAACAAGACTAAACTAAATGGACATGTGCAACATGCATGTCCTTATTGAAATGAAAAATAAATGAAAAATCCAATTTTAAATTGATGATTCCAAGACAAACATAGAATGAAATGTGGAACAACGAGTTAACTCAGAAAGAAGAATCGAGTTAATTGTTGTGTCTGATGTCTCCTGAAAAGGTGGGACATCTTGATTTGAAGTTTAGTGGCTCTGATCTCAGACAATTAACCCCTACATGAGGTTGTTGATCACATTACCATCTAAAGGTCATCACATGTCTCAACTGTTAATTCACTACTTGTCAGCAACTCAAGCAATCCTATAAATCTTTGGACACTTAAACTGGCATTTCACTGACCGGTAACTCTGGTGGCTTTGTAATTGAAGTGATGGCCTCTGTTCCTTTTATAGCTTTATGCTTTTGACGCTTTTCATGTTTTTCACAATGGAAAAGTGTTGCATGAAGAAACTGCGAAGTCTAACCATGAACACTTTGGTTGTGAGAAATGTACATGAACTCGCTGCACACACCGAATTCCAACGGTACTCAACCCTCTAAACTAGCCTTGGAAGGTGTAATGACCCTGCTCAAATATGATTGAAAACTTCTGATTTTTGGCCTTGGTAATTTTGTCAAACACTTTGCATACAAGAGTCATATGACTGATATAACATTTCAGTTTGCTTCAATGGTACTTTCCTTCACTTAACATCAATAAGAATGCTTGCAAATGATTCTAATTTGTCTAAACAATGTCCTAACATGAATGTGCAACTTATTTTGGAAATCTTCAATGCATATACATGATCTAAACATGAGAATTGTTCACCTACAACCAACTGGTATTTTAACAAACAATTGGTATGCAAACTAAAAAATTGAATACACATGATATTGAATTGCTCAAATGACACCAACAACTTATATCTCCTTAATTGCAATGAAATTTCTAATAAAATTCTCATGAAATATGGCCAAGACTCTTGGCAATTACATTGGTTACACAATATGATGATGCTGGTAAATAATTATGCACCTATAATTGCAAATGGAAAACTACACTATATGCAATAAAATTATGAACTACTAATAGTGGAACCTGATTGAATGTTGAAGCCCTTGATGATAGATGAAGTATCAATCAAATTCCAAGCAAAATGAACTCTTAGGCCCAATCGATGCTTTCACCCAGCCGCCCCTATTCTTGCCTAGCAATACTTTAGATAAATAAATGCAACAATTAGACTCCACCTCTTGGCACTTGAAATGATTTGTAGGACCAAAGGATTAGAATGCATCAATGCCCAGAACCATAGGAGGTTTCGATGATGAGATATGAACAAAAATGTCTTGCCAATGGTGCCCTTGCTGTAGTATATCAGACCATTGCAACTTCAAAATCAGACCCTTAACACAGTGCAAAACTCCTCCAAAATGCATGAAACATCTCCTCCATTCACCATAGAATGTAATGTTGCAACCTTCTTGGAGGATCGATACCAAATGAAGGAGATATATGCAAAATCGTGGCACTAATATGCAAACTAAGATGACTGTAATAATATATAAGAATTCTAGAAATGATTGAATGAATGCAAATCGACATCCTCAATGCAAATTCGTTGAAGACTATGAACTCCAAAATGTCTCCAAAGCAAACACCAATTGATATCATACAAAACTTGGCCAAAGGCCACAAATTTTTAACCAATGAAGCACAAATGAAAGTCTGAAGTAACTTTCTCCTCGTCGCAATAATTCAAGTGATATTTCACACCCTCAAAATTGCTATCAATAGGAAGTTTTTGTTTCCTATGATAAAGAACAATCCACAGAAACCCGAGGCTCCACAAGATGAAATGACCAACATCAACAACAACATCAAATCTGGATGCTCAAGAATGAAGCCTTAATGCCTTTTTATTCTTTTTCTTCACTTTCTCTAGAAGCTTCTAGAATATTATTTTATTTTTTTATTGACTTTATGATATAACTTTTATTTTAAGTCACTATATTAAATTAATTAAATATAAGGTTAATTTTTTATATTAATTATTTAATAACCTTATAATTTAATAATTAATTTAATAATTTCTCCCTTATTTCTCCAATTAGCCTTCGGGAGCAAAAAGGATAATTTAATAATATCATGATGGCCTAAGAAGGGGACATTACAGAAGGCTATTAGCTATTATGAAACTATGTGGACTTGAGTGACTATGACTGTCAACCCTCTGGATGCGCTTGATATAAATTGGTGTCATCTTTTGTAATGAAATCATGAATTAAGACCGATTTGGTCTTGAATTTAGTTTGCATGAACTACATTATGAAAAAATTTCCTGTTGATGTTTTGAGAACTTTCTTTAGAAAGCTAAAATGACTCCTGATGGGGCTAAAAATAGCCTGTCGGGGGGAAATCTTCACGAAAAATGCTGAGATGTGGGTTTTGTGTAGAAAATGATTTTAAGCAAACCCACAACATCAGAAAACAAAGGAAAAACTTTTTGTGCTTCTTCAGGTCCAGGATCAGGGAGATGGCTTCTAGATTCAGGAGCATCTCATCATATGGCATCTTCACATACTATCTTCTCTTCATTTCAGCCTTGTACTGTGTCTCCTATCTTGATGGGAAACAATACATACATGAATGTAATAGGGAAGGGATCTATTAGTTTTGGGGACAACACTTTTCAAGATGTCTTGTGTGTTCCTCATTTGACGAACAATCTTCTTTCCATATATCAGATTACACATGGTGGATATGGGAGGACTGTGGTGTTCACACCTGATTCAGTCACCATTCAAGACTTGGATACTAGAGAGATCATTGCTACTAGGGTGGTTGATCATTCATCTTGGTTGTATACCTTTGCATAGTTTGCTTCTGATGGTGAAATTGTTCCTATGACTATTGATCATATGAACCATGATTTAGAGGAGACATTTGGATTTTTGAACTTGGGAATTCTCACATTAGATCTAGTCCTTGAGCCATGCATTTCATCTCCTCCACCTACTATTGCAGTTGATGATGCTTGTGATTCCACAGTTTGGGTTCCTTGTGATCTAGTACAACAGGACATACATAGTCTTCCAAAGATGGTTACTTGTGATGACTTCTTGACAGGTATTTCAGACTTGTTTGTGGAGCCTCATCTAGAAAATTTGGGGGACATCATCAATAACATTCATCTTCTCTTTGATGAAGATGCTCCTTCAGTTGTTGTGAGGGAACACCTTGACCCTCCTGTTCATTCTCTACATCATTCTTCATAGTTTGGCGTGAGTGTGGATAATTTTGGACAACATTTTGAGGAGGATTCTTTGTCTTTAGAGGGGATATCCTTGTCTTTGGATCATGTTCTACATTCATCTCTACTAGATGTTGGATTGTCCTCTTCAATAGTGTGGCCTAGAACACCTATTTGGAGTGTGTCAGCTTTCAACATCGACATGGAGACACTTGAGCATGCTTCAGAGACATCATTATACATCATCCATATTCTTGCCATCCTGCATACATCCATGGTTTTGTTTCTTCCTAAGGGGAGGAACGTTGTTCGGCGAGATTGGATCATCTTCAGCATTCAATGTTGAGCTTCTACCATCATTGTATGAGACTCAACATTAAGTGGGGGCCGCCTTGTCTCTCTTCTACTTCTCTCTTATGGGGGGGTCTTTTTCCTCACATGGGGTTTTTACCTTCTCATTCTTCATTGAGAGAATTTCTATTTTCTATTTCATCTCTCTTTTGGGAAGGAGTTTTGTCCCACTAGGTTTTCTCCTTTTCTCTGTTTGTGAGAGATTTCTTTGTCATTGCATTTGCATTTGTACATGGGTACCTAACATGGCCTAGTAGCCGGGACCCATCTTTGTGTCATTTGCATAATAATTTGCTACTCCCTAAGTTGCACTTAAGGGGGGGTGTTGGTGTAAATAAAGTCTTATGCCTAGTTCATTCACTACTAGGGGACTTATTTACACATGTTAAGTTTACTTAGGTCCTAGGAAGGAATCTTTCTAGAAGGTGTTAGTTGACATTAGTTGTTATCTTATCTTTTGACAACTACTACATGTGAACCTAGGTAAGTGTGATTAGTTGTCTCATGTCATATGATTAAGACACTTGTCATAATCCTATGACATCTTGCATCTCACCTTGGCTATATAACCAAGGGCTCTCTCATTGTAAAAAAAAATCATATCATATCATTGACATTGAATATAGTTTATTCTTGTCATATTCTATTCTCTCTCTTTTGTGCTTTCCATTTGGTCTCAAGATCTTGGCAGCCATAGCCAATTCTAACAGACTAGATGCTGGATTCATTGCGTAGCTAGAAGAATTTCATAAAGAATGACTGTATGTGGAGCGTCTGAAAGTGAGTTTAAGGTCCTCAAATGAAAGGGTGCCCCTAGCTTGTTGAGGCACAATTACCATCTTGAGAATGATTTTGCACATTGCAACTTTCAACTGAATGTTGTACTTTGACCCTTAACACCAGGAGTTGGATTGCTCCGATGTATGCACCGTTGATCTCATTGCGAAGATGGAACAACTTGGAAGAGATGTTCCTGGAAGTGACGATGCGAGAAAACTACTTGTAAGACCTCCAGTAGAAGGGTTCCTTTTGCAAGGGAGTATGTAAATTCCATACTTAGCCATTTTTTTGCTTGTTTTCATTCTTCATTATTTTTTGTTGATTCTTCACTCACGGGTGTTTGACAAACCCTAAGGGTTGACAGCTGGATTCAATGAAAAGCTAGGAGGATTCTACTAGATATTGTGAAGACGACGACTACTAAAAACCTCATCTAGCTGGCCAAAAGGCTAGGCGCCCCTAGCCTATAGAGGTACACTTTGATATTTTCACTTTTATCTACCTTCCATTTTACGTGCTCACTGGAAAAAATACCATAGTCACTTAGCACACTTGACAATCTTGCGAATAGATGCATTGTGTAGTTGGGCTAAATCAGAAAAGATCCCTTAGAAATGGATTTTTTAAATTCATCCATCTGACATGTCTAATTCAAGGGTGCCCCTGAGCTACAGGGGCGCAAAAACTACAAACTTGATTATCTTTGTGATGTGTAAACTCTCTGTACCTTCCGCTTCCGCCTTCGATCGCCAGAGTTCCACAAGTAGGATGGACTCGCTTGATAGCTTGCCATAAAGCTTACTGAAAACCAAAGAGAATGAATGTATTTGTAACCAGAAAAAACTAAATATGAGCCTCCAAACTGAAGGGCACCCCTAAGCTACAGGGGCACAAATTTTCTTTGTACTTGATAATTTCCTTCGTTTCATACTCTGTGAACATCGTGTTGGCTACTGAGTTGACCACGTAGAAGCATTACTATTGCTAACACATGTGTGTGACTGTATTTCACCATTTTCACATGTACGAAAACTGTAAATTTGGTTTACACGTTGATTGTGCAAGCGTCTCCCACATTACAAAGTGAAATGTTTCCAGACTTAGAATATTTTTTCCAATTTTTTCCATTTCAAAATCCCCTCCATCGTGAAGCATCTTTTTAGCATGTTTCATCATAAAATGTTTTGCTTTGAGTTTCAAGCTTAGATTTTTTCACCTAGTACTGGCCAATTGCCATTGACGATCTTAGAGGTCCTAATTTTTCTCCTAAAAAAGTGAAAACTACTCATCAGGCTTAACTAAAATTGACTGCACCACTGTGATTGTGATGTGAAGTAAGCCAATCAAAATTAATTTCAGCCAATTCTGACAAGTTTCAATTTTTAGGGTTTTGTGACTTGAAATAGGGGTGCCTGAAACCATAATTTTCATTTTTTATAAATTTTTCCAATATCTTCCTAACATCAAATTGACTCAAATTCCACACTTGATTTTCCCAAAAACTATGTTTTGACATCATTTTAACAAGGTTTAGACTCTTTTAAACAAAATTCCTTAATGAAGAATTTTTTTTGGTTTGGGTACAACATAAACCATCAAGTTATTTATTTCTACTAAAAACCTTTTGACCCCTTAAATCTAGATGGGTTCCACAAGGTGGAAATTCCCCTAGAAGCACCTTCAACATCACTAACAAAATAATTTGCACTAGGCCAAATGTTCTTGACAATCTTATCAAAAGTTTCCTCCATTTTAGTTTCTTGAATAAACAAAATTTTCACTTTATAATTTTCCAAGAAAGTCTTTAGAAAGTGTTGTTTATAAGGGATATTTAGGCCCCCAATATTCCAAGAAATCATCTTCATAATGAAGACACAACACAAACCACCACCTTGGTACTGGGAAGAGGAGAAGCCTCCTCCTGCCTTCTTTTTATTCTGCAGCCTCAAAAGATTATCAAGGGTCTCTTTTCACCCAATTGCAACATCTCTGAGATTATCTCTATTCCTAGTATCTCTTTGTGAAGTTCTACCAACTTTATTTTCTCCTCCCACATCATGTTTATTCTTCCTTTTAGATTTACTATTAGTCGAGATCCATTCTTCATCTACCATGCTCATTAGGAGAAGAACTAAATCCTAGCAGGGCCTTATAATCCATCCAATTTTTTCCTTCCTTCTTTTTTGTATTCGACATATTAACTCCCCCATCTAAATTCTTCCTAGGAGTGGAAATAGGAGAAGAGGATTCTTCTCCCCAACCCATCTAAGAAATGATTTCTCCTTCCTCAAGAGTCTGATTTTTCATTAGAATGATGATTATTTTTTCCTTTAGGATCTTCCCTAGCTTCAAAACCTCCAAGATTGTCCATGTTAGATGCATAGGAAAACTGAAAGGGGGTGAATTAGTTGTATACTTAAAAACATTCAATCCCTCAATATCATTCAAACCCTTGTTAGCCCTTAAACCCTTATCATGCATTAGTAGAATGTAAACACATGAAATAGTAATGCAAACAAATCCAGACACATAAGAACACCAGATTTACGTGGAAAACCCAAAAAGGGAAAAAACACGGTGAGGATTAGCTCACATATATATGAATTACAACATCGAATACAAGAAGGCTCACTTCCAAGGCCTCACTACCCAAAAAAATAAGAAGGGCTCACTATCGGGTGGCTCACTACCAAGAAGAAAAAAGATAGAAGAAAATTGTTATAGAGAGATTCACTATCTCAAGGCAACAAGAGAAATCCACCAATGAAACTTTATGCCATCCCCAAACTTTGGCTCACTGCCTCTAGCAACTTCAAGCACATTGAAAATGTAGACCCTTCCATTCACTACATTAGAGTCATAGGCATTAATATTGCACTCAAATCACCACACTTAATGAAATTCACATCTTCACACATCCTACAGATCCACACACATCTCCAACAATTTATCTTACTTATATATCATCCATGACCTAAATAGTCTTAATTAGCTCGACCTTAATGAAATGTATGCACCCAAAATGTGCAACACCAAAACAGGTTGTCACCAAACACCTCCATTGTGGAATGAAGTGAAGGATGACCACACCAAGTGTTAACTAGGACTCAAATCTACATCGCCACACTACTCAAAACATTCACAATATATGAGGTACCTTCACAAATAGTGCTAGCACGCTAGGTCGGCCAAAACTAAACTAATACTACAAGCGATCACATACACCCTTTTATAGGTCATGAAAACCACACACAAACACTTCATAACATCCACATGACATCTTAGAATATTCTAGCATCATTAGAATATTTTGCAACTCTGCGAAAACCACCTAAAACTGAGAAGACCATCATTTTGTGTAACCAGACATATTGCCACAAAACACAACTTACTAAACAACCTTGTGGAACACCTTAGCATGTGAAACCTCAAGGGAAGGAAGTTATAGAAAATATAAGCACATTCCCAAATCTGCAAGACAAGAAACCGTACTGTGGAGAAACACGAAACGATTTCATTTCTCCTAGACAACCTTCTATACAGACAAATAAATTGTTAAACACAACTTTTAGTACAAAATGATCCAAAACCCAAAAATTTGGATATAGAACCTTTGAACACCTTTGATAATCATAGCCAAACCATACAAGCATATCTTCAACCATGAAGAAATTTAAAGCACAACACTAAACACACCTCTCGCACATTGCACACTTTTTTATTCAAATTTTCTCAAAGCACTTGAAAACCAAGTGAACTTACTGAAACTAAAACTCTTATATATTAAGACATCAATGACAACAATGATGAAAACACTACAACACACACTTATAAAAAAAAAACAAATCCATACTAGCACAAGCACTTGACAACACCAACCATCTACATAATGTTGACATCAATGACCAACACTAGTAACTATTGACATCAATGACAACACCAACAACATGCTTTCAACAATATCCCCCTTTGTCATTGATGGCAACACCATCTCTTTGAAAAACCATCAACAAAAAAAGAAACTAATAGCAATTTTGCAATAAGAAGCACTCCCCTTGACTGGGGCAACTCTTCACTCTTCACACTCTCATTCTTTTTCTCCTAAACAATCTTTCCTCCTATGGTCTTCAAACCATATTCTCTTTTGCATTATAGTTTTTCAACTAATTCTCTCCCAAAAAACTCTAGCTCTCTCCTGAAATACTTCTCTAAACTATGGTTTTTCAACCAACTCTCCCCCCCTTTGAAATCAATGGAAAAGGGCCATAAACTCATCCAACTCTCTTTACATTGAATTATTTTGTTCTATCCCTTTGAAAACATTAAAAGGGTAACACTTGAACCTTTCACACATCATTGGCATAGAATTTTTCTTTTTGGTTTTCCCTTTTGACATCTACATACACCTGCAACACCAACAAGCAACTGCACTGCACTCACTTTTTTTGCATTCTCCCCCTTAGGGGCATAAAATATGCTTCATCTAACTACACCAACCAACAACACTACTACCTAATCCACCTGAGAGGTAGCCTTCAAAGTCAATCTAGGACCAAGAATGTATCTTGAATGCTCACCTAAATAGATTGATTGACTTATGCATCTAGTTGAAAGGAGGGACAATAACCCCTTACCAGGTTCTTTGAGATATTAAGAAAGCTTGTATTATCACATAAGATAGAAATAGTTTCATCATATGATACTTTGGTATCCTTCAATATTTTCTTCATCCATAACACTTGTTTGCAACACGATGTTGCTGCAATATACTTTGCCTCTATAGTAGATAGTGACACTTAATCTTGCTTCTTACTCAACTAGGAAACCAATCTTCTTCTAAGAAAGAAAGCACCACCACTTGTACTTCTTCTATCATTTGTACATCCTACCCAATATACATCTATATATGCACTCAAGGAGAAACCAATATCCCTAGGACACCACAAACCAAAGTACAAAGTTCCCTTCAAGTATCTAAATATCCTCTTCATTGCTGTAACATGAGATTCTCTAGGATATTCTTGAAACCTAGCTACAAGATAAATTGTATGCATGATATCCAATCTAGTAACAATTAGATATAGCAATCCACCAATCATTGATCTATATTTTCTTTGATCAACCTTAGGAGATTCATCATTTTATCTCAACTTGCAACTAGTAACCATAAGGGTACGCACTGCTTTAGAATACTCCATTCCAAAAAAATTCAACATTTCCTTGACATATTTTGACTGTGAAATGAAAATAACTTATTTTGATTGATTGATTTGTAATCCAAGGAAGAAATTCATCTCCCCACACATTGACATATCAAACTCTTTTTGCATCTCATCTAAAAACTTCTTGCACATACCTTCATTTCCTCCAAAGATAATGTCATCCACATACACTACCACAATCAGGATTTGTTCTCCTTCAACCTTGAAGTAAAGGTTTCTATTTGTAGTAACTTTCTTGAATCCTTGTTGTAGCAAGTACTTATCTAACCTTGCATACCAAGCTCTAGGAGCTTGTTTGAGTCCATATAATGCCTTCTTAAACCTACATTCCATATCAACATTATCTGATAATTGAAATCCTTTCGGTTGTTCAATGTATACCTCTTCTTCCAAATCACCATTCCAGATAGACTTTATATCCATTTGATACACTTTGAAGTCTTTGTGTGCTGTAAAATCCAAAAACATTCTAATGGCTTCCATCCTTTCCACCAGAGCAAATGTCTCCTCAAAATCTATTCCTTCTACTTGTGAGTAGCCCTTACACACAAGTATAGCCTTGTTTCTAAAAAAAATTCCATCCTCATTCAATTTGTTCTTGGAAACCAACTTAGTTCCTATCACATTCTTGTTTGCTGGTCTTGGGACCAATTCCCAAGTTTGATTCTTCTCAATTGGTTTCAATAATTATTTCATAGATTTGATCCAATTATCATCTTTGCATGCCTTAGTCACTAATTTTGGTTTCACCTCTAAAAGTAAACATAAATTTACTTGTTCCTCTATCATAGCTTCTTTATTCCTTGTCAACATACCTTTTCTCTTATCTCCAATGATCTGATCTTTAGAATGGTTCTTCTGCACATACTTAGGAGTCTTAGGGATCTTTTCTACAACTTCTTCCTCTTCAATTATCACCTATTTTTCTTTCTCTTCATCCTTTTCTTCTTCACTACAAGGGGATTCATCAGATTCATATCCTTTTATTAGTACTGAACTTCGTAGTGGTTCTTCATCCACCTTAACACTTGCAATTTCAACAATTTTCTTTAGCATTTTATTGTAGCACCAGTAAGCTTTGCTTCTTATAGACTATCCAAGGAAGATTCCTTCATCAAATCTTGCATCAAACTTTCCTAAATTTTCATATCTTCTGATATAGCATTTTCTTCCAAAAAATCTGAAATACTTTACAATAGGAGGTTCACCGTACAATAACTCATAGGGAGTCTTTGAACTATTCACTCTTGATTGCACTCTATTAAGAATGTAAACTATAGTATGAATTTATTCTCTCTAATAGAAATCCAACAAATTAGCTTCCTTCATCATTGTCCTAGCTGCTTCTTGAACTGTTCTATTCTTCCTCTCCACAACTCCATTCCGTTGAGGAGTTCTAGGAGTTGAAAAATGCCTCTTTATTCCATGATATTCATAAAAAATGTTAAACTCATTGGAGATGAATTCACCACCTCTATCAGACTTTAAGCACTTGATTTTTACATCCATATTTTCAACCATAGACTTAATTTTTTTGAAATTATCTAGGGCTTTTGATTTTTCTTTAAGAAATGTCACTCGAGTCATTCTAGAATAATCATCAATTAATAGCATGAAATACTTGTCACAATATGAGCTTCTTATTCTAGTAGGTCCACATAGGTCTATATGCACCAACTCTAAAGTACCTACGATAGAATATTCCTTAGTCTTGAACCTCTTCTTAGTTTTCTTTCCAAACTGACATTTGTTACACATTGCATTGATAGGCTCTGTAATCTTTGGAAAATCTCTCACATCAGTAGAACTAATCTTCACTAGGCTATCAAAATTGTTGTGACCCATTCTTCTATGACATAACCAACTTTTATTGATTTAAGACATAAAAAAAATTAGCACCACTACCTTTGAGTAGATAAACATTACCTTCTATCCTTGTTTTAGTAGCAACCATAGTACCAAAACTTCCTTTTCTGATTTCACAACCACCATCCTGAAACAAAAGATTATATCCTTTGCTACACATCTGTCCTACACTTAGAAGATTATGTTGGAGACACTTGACATAAATAACATCATCTATTTTATGCTTTCCATCAAAACTAATTGAACCTTTTCCACAAATCTTAGCAGATGTATAATCACAAAACTTAACAAGACCACCATCATACCTTTGAAGTTTAATGAACTTAATCTTATCACCTATCATATGATTTGAGCATCCACTATCAATTATCCAGTAATTTCTTTCTTCTCTTTCATTAAAAGTAGTCAACATAGTTCCTTCAATGTTATGACTTGTTACTAGAGCACTTTCCTTCACACATATTTTAGAATTAGTAGAATTAGTTCCAAATTTTAGATCCATGAATAAGAATTCATCACCATCTTCATTAGGATAGTCATATTCTTCATCATTATATACACCATTATCTCTTTCAACATAATAAATCTTCTTGAAATTTTTTCCTTTATGATCCTTAGGTTTGTGATTTTCAACTTTGATTGGACATTTAGAAGGATAATGACATATCTTTCCACAATTGAAACATTCAAAGGGTGACTTACCTCTGTATTTACCAGTGCCCTTTTTCATTCTCCTTACAAAATTTACTTCCACCTCATCAAGATCATTTGGATTTGATTCATCATCCTTCTCTACTTTGTATACTTTAAAGAAAGTTTCTTTACTTGTAGTATCTTGGCCAAACTATCTCATTTAAAAAGAAGTCAAATCATCATACATTTGATCTCTATAATAATTACAGAGATCATTGATGGCATTGAAAACTTCATCAACTTTGAGCATGCAGGCAGTAATATCTTCACCTTCAGACATCCTTAGGGTTTCAAAATTTTCTTTGTAGTTTTGCATCTTTGCTTGTTTGACCTTATAATATCCTTCATAAATGCTCTCTAGCTTTGTCCAAACATCTTTAGCAGATTTTAGACTTATCACCTTTCCAAGGTTAGAATCAGAGATGCCACTTAGAATAACATTCCTTGCTTTACCATTACTCTCATATTCCTTGATTTCATCATCACTTATTAGACCAACAACAGGCATAGTGTATCCTTTTTCAACTGATTGCTAGACACCAAATCCAAGAGAGACCAGAAAGGACTCAATCTTAGCTTTCCAATAAGTATAATTCATTCCATTGAACATAAGAGCTTTGACACCCTTCTTGTGTGCCATCTGGATCTACCTCAAGTGATTAAGCTTTCTCCAAGGAACCACAACTCTGCTACCAATTGTTATATGCACAAGACAACTGAGAGGGGGGGTGAATTAGTTGTATACTTCAAAAAATTCAATCCCTCAATATCATTCAAACCCTTGTTAGCTCTTAAAACCTTATCATGCATTAGCAAAATGTAAACATATGAAACAATAATGCAAACACATCCAAACACATAAGAACACTAGATTTATGTGGAAAACCCAAGAAGGGAAAAACCATGGTGAGGATTAGCTCACATATATATGAATTACACCACCAAATACAAGAAGGCTCACTACCTAGAAAAAGAAAAAGGGCTCAATGCCAAGAATAAAGAAGATAGAAGAAAACTGTTATAGAGAGATTCAATATCTCAAGGAAATAGGAGAAATCCACCACTAAAACTTTATGCCATCCACAACCTTTGGCTAACTACCCCCAACAACTACAAGAACAATGAAAATGTAGACCCTTTTTCTCACTGCATTAGAGTCATAGGCATTAAGCTTGCACTAAGATAACCACTTAATCAAATTCACATCTTTCACACACATTCTAAAAATCCACACACATCCCCAACAATTTATATTACTTATATATCATCCACGACCTAAACAATCTTAGTTAGGTTGGCCTTAATGAAACGTATGCACCCAAAACATGCAACACCAAAATAGGTTGTCACCAAACACCTCTGTGGTGGAAAGAAGTGAAGGAAGGCCACACTAAGGGTTAACTAGGACCCAAATCTACATCACCACACTACTCAACACATTCATAATCCATGAGGCACCTCAACAAATAGCTCTAGCACACCAGGTTATCCAAACCTGAACTAATACTACAAGCGACCACATACACACTTTTCTAGGTCATGCAAACCACACATGAACACTTCATAACATCCACATAACATCTCAAAATATTTTATCATCATTATAATATTTTTTTATCTCTGTGACAACCACCTAAAATTGAGAACACCATCATTCTATGTAACTAGACATATTGCCACAAAACACAACTTAATAACCAACCTTGTGGAACACCTCATCACTTGAAACCTCAAGGGAAGGAAGTTACATACAATATAAGCGCATTCCCAAATTTGCAATACAAGAAGAAATTTCATTTCTCCCAAACAACCTTCTATACAGACAGATAAACTGTCAAACATAACTTTCACTACAAAACAATTTAGAACTTGAAACTCTAGATATAGAACCTCTGAACACCTTTGATCATCATATCCAAATCGTACAAGCATATATTAAACCATGAAGAAATGCGGAGCACAACACTGAACACACCTCTGTCACGCTGCACACTCTTTTATTCAAAATTTTTCAAAAGAACTTGAAAACCAAGTGAACTTACTGAAACTGCAACTCTAATCCATTAAGACATCAATGAAAACATTGATGACAACACCACAACACTTTGTTATCAAATCACAACACATCCATACTAGCACAAGCACTTGAAAACACCACCCTCTCCATACTATTGACATCAATGACCAACACCAACAACATACTTGCAATAGTCCACATTTGTTCCCTCTTCATTGCAGTGGACACATTCATCTTAAGCATTTCTATTCTCTCTTTGGGTCTCAACTTGAACCTTCAGATTTGAGTCTTCACAAGAGGTACAAACTACACCATCCCCTTGATTAATAACATTAGTAACTGTACCCTGTCCTTCTAAAATCTAATATTTTTTAGAGAAGCCTCCTAGATTAATACTTTTTTAATGATTATAAGAGTCAAACAAAGAGGTTGTTTTACCCTTAGGATTAGAATCTTGATTTTTCTTTGAACCCATCTCCTTATTCTTATTATCAAGAACTTGACTTAAGCAAGTTTCCTTAAAGTGACCAAAGTTTCTATAGATTTGACAATAAGCTTTGGCATTTTCATATTCAATAGTTTGAATCCATTTCCCATATTTTGACTTCAAGGCTACAAAAGTAGGAAGAACAAAATTCACTGGCACATTAACACAAATCCTAGAAAACACCAAAAGAGACTTTTGTTGAGTAAATTTTTCCATAGCCAACAAGTGACCAAAAGAGTTATCAATTCGCTAGAATATACCATTGTTCTAGAATTCTAAAGGAAGCCTCAGGAGGAAAATACAAGTAGGAACAACCATACCCAGATCAGTTGAAGGATCAAACCCTAGCTTCCATTTACAAAGAGACAAAAAATTCTTAAACCCACTATCAAAAGCCCCAGAAGTTGGTGAGGTATTTAGGCATCCCCTTTGTAGTGAACCCCAATCTGAAAGAAATGTGGCTATGGATAAGAGACAAGATAGAAAATAAAATTTCTAAGTGGAACATATAGTTCCTCTCCTTGGCTGGAAGACTCTAGGTTTTTCAGAAAATACTCTCACCATACAACATCTATTTTTCCTCTGTGTATTTTTTCAATTCTTACCAAATCAATGCTATCCAAAAAAGGATAAGGGATTTTTTGTGGTTAGATGGTAAAGGAAAGAGGAAAATGCACTTGGTGAAATGGGAATGGTGCACTATAGCAAAATCCAAAGGTGGCCTAGGGCTAAAAGGCCTAAGGATACAAGGTATTGCCCTGGCAGCTAAGTGGGTGATTGGAGCCTTGGAAGGAGGGGAGCCATGGAAGGTGCTAATTAGAAAAAATATCCTCAATGTTGTCGCTAAACAAGAAAAATCATGTAAACTTCTTCCCTTCAGTGATGTTCTTAGTAGTGAATGGACTATGTCACTTGCTGGGTCCAATGTCTTCAGAACCATTTGGAAGGCTTGGGAAATAATGAAAAAGTGCCTAACCAACTACCACTTTACCAAAAGTGGTAACAGGATCATTCAGGCCAATAGATCGATATGGTGGAACTTCAAGAATAAAGAAAAACCACTTGCATTAATTCAAGGATGCTCAACAAAAAATTGGGCCCATAAAAGAATTAAATGTTTTAGTGAAATTTTGAAGGATGGTAAGTTAAAAGATTGGAATGACCTGACCTCAGAGTTCAATATACCTCATAGTAATTGGAGGACATACAAAGTCCTAAGGGAGGCCTGTAGTCAACTAAAATTCCTAGTGGAAACTAAAATTGATAACTCTCAATTTAAATAATTTCAATGGAAAAATGGCAATAATGTAATGAAAACAAAAGCAAAAGAAATATACTCCATGCTAATAGAACAAATAGATCTAACATAACATATGAACAAAATTTGGGAAATGAACTTAAGTAAAAATCAGTGGCAAAAAATCTTTCAGAATAATTGGCTTAAAGAAATGGAGGCTAAGAAAGCCTGTTTCAGATGACTTTTAATAATTCAAAAAATTTCCTTTAAAAGCAAGTATGATGACATTGATGTGTGTAGCTTATGCAGAAAACATGAAACAATTAATTTTTTTTTGTTTGATTGTATTTTTGCTAAGGAAGTATGGAACATGTTCTGCAACAAACAAAATATTTGGGGAAATAATGATGAACCTCTGCCTACAAAGATTTTATTCAACCATAATGTAAAAATGGGGAAAATTGTTGCATTATTAGAGCATTTCCTTTCAAATGAAATTTTGTGGGCCATATGGAAAGCAAAAAATGAAGACAAGTTTCAAGGGAGGAAGAGATTGCTTATTGAGTCCTACAAAAGACTCATGCTCTATAATGTTGCTATGCAAGTATATATCACAGTGGAACTCTCAAAAGAAAAGTTTTGGAGATAATTGGATAATAGAGAAATAAACATTAGCATTCTTGAGGCTAGGTGTGGACACATGTGGCATGAAGGGAACCTTGGGGTGGATGCCTTCTTAAAGGCTCTACAAGCATTCCGAAAAGATCTTATGGAGGGGAAAAATAACAAACCTAATAAGGCACAAAATAAAGGTGAGAAGACACCAATATTTTCTGAAGAAGAACAGACAACAACAGAGGTACTAGTGACACTGAAGAATTCTAATAGGATAGGGTAACTTCTACTAATGGGCAACATGTATATTTTGCTTTGAGTACCTTAATATGTATATTTGCAAGTGATAATGGTATATACTTATTGAGGTATTTTGTATAGATAGTACCTGCTATATTGTTGTAACTGGTGATTATAGTATTGATTACTAATATGATGTAATAGGGGATAAACTGATGTCATGATATATAACAAGGGATAGACTAGTGATATGTTGTAGTAGGGGGTAGTATGAGGATTGAGCTTTTGAAGTAGCTTCCAGAATGTAATTTGTATATGTTGATTCCTCTATACTTAATACAAAAAAAATCCCAAGGCCCCCCGTGATCACCTTAATAAAATCCTCTTGCATCACAAAACTAAAAAGGAAGAGACCCTTAGCCATCACACTTATGCTAACACTGCCTTTTAATTTCCAAACAAAGTCAACCCACTTTCTTACCTGGTCAATATTTGCTTGAAATACAAGAAACTTGCCAACCAAAGATATTTTGAGATCACCAATTGCATCATTCATCAATTCCTCTAGAACCTCCACTTCTAGCCCATCCATAGAACAAGAGACATACACAACATTCGGATTAGCCATACTAAGCGAGCTTCCACCAACCAACTTATTGGAATATGAGACTAGATATTCCTCTGAGTAGGAGTCCAAGGCATAAGACAAAGACATAGGAGTATTGGGAACAAATATTTTGGATGGGGGAGCCCACTTCCCCCCACTAGATAGACCCATCAAACAAACCCTTGAGAATCTTCATAAAATTCGAATTGCAAAGAGTGCATACATTATTACATGTCTATTCATATACAATGTTAAATGTTAGTAAAACTATAATATATGTACAAGAAATCCATATAGTCTTACAAAAAACCCATATAGCCATACAATGTCACATGTTGGTAATACAAAAATGAATGTACAAGAAAACCATATAGGTATAGAACAAAGTCATAATATAATCAATCCTCTCACTACAAGGGAAGAGTAAATGACCCTTTGAGTGTCAAGTAGATGGATATAGAATCAATGATGGTTTCTTTTGAACTTGCTGACTTGAACTCCTCTAAAAAATTTGGAGGTTCACCTGGCACAATAAAAAATCTACACATTAATATTAAAAAAATAAATTATACAATGAAATATAAGGAAATAATAATTTACCACCATTTGATCATCGATCTCAATCAATTGTTTCCTCTCTTCATCCATCTAAGGGGCAAGTGCACAATCTAATTTGTGACACCCTATGACAAGTATCAAGAAAAAAAATAGACTAAAAATAGATATCATTATAATTTTCTCTAGTAGAAATGGGATAAAACGAGAAACAAAATGAAATTTACTATTATGGTTCATACCTCTATCAAAGACATTGAAGATAAAACTACTACAACAATTCCCACCTCTATTGAGCTATGAATATCGAGAAGACTCTAAATTGATATCATCAACTAAAAATAAAATAATGTTTTAAACCGAAATCTACCTAACATTATATACAAAAATAATATTTAAAAATAGTCAAGATTACATTAGTGAAAGTTGTATGACCACTCTCATTGATAAGTCCTAATGCCAAAGGCCCAACATCCGCGTATTCATCATCCAATATGAATTTTAAGACTACCATTCATATAAGGAATTTTTTTTACATGTACTATATTTACTATTTCTTTACTAATTACATACATGTGGACTTGACATGGTCATGTGATTGGTAGTCGAAGGGCCAAAAAATGTAGTATGAACACTCCAACCCTAAAATTTTATTACAATAAAATTTACATTAATTTTCAATTATCATATATGAATATAGTTAATCTTAAATTCCAAAAGGAAATATAGTAAATTAATTTTAACCATATTCAAAATTACATGTCTACCTATACCAAATGTCCTATCCAACAAGTCATTTGTGAGCACAATATCATCCAATATGGATATGTCTTGATGCTATTCATGTGCATTTCAAGAATCCTTGGATCCATAATAGTAAATAGAGTTGAAATTTTTAAAAATATGAGCCAATCATCAAGACCTACAAGCCTCACCCTTGTGACCCTATGCTAAAGGCTTAGTGTTCTGTAACAAGGTATGTGTGAGGGAGTTATAGAAATCTAGAGTCTCCACCTCAACACTTTCCTTAACAATGGAAGGGATCATGACATGCTAAATGTTTGGACTAGAAAGAGATCTTTGTGCCTAGTCCTAGGTATGATATTCCCTCTCTATATCTTGTGTAGATCCCCCAACTCAACCTTGGAAGTCACACATGTTAAATTAATTCAAGATCTCATTAAGAAAAAACTCACAAAAAAGTTCCCTCAAAAAATATTATGGGACCTCATTGTTGTTGCACAAAGGACGGTCAAAAACTATCCACCAACTCTCCTTCAAAAAATTCCTTAATCCTTGATGTTGGCACAAATGAATAGGTAACATCTTGCAACTATTGTGTAGGGGTGCATTAGTTTGTGGATTAATGAACAACACACACAAATTAGGTTTAAATGTTTTCTGTTCTTTTACTTGTAGGTAGGATAGTTTTGAGACATAATATTGTCATTCTTCCTATTACAAAGACGGTTGTTGTTGCACCAAAAGATCAACCTATTGATGCCTGATAAAACTATTAGAGTTAATGAATGCACAGGAGGCGGTTAAACCATGTCACGAACTTGAGCGTTGCACTACACAACATAGGGAGACCAAGAGCGTACACCTTGCAACACTTCCTCCCTCATATTTAACCACATGTTAATTTTCCCACTCACAGAATCTATGTAAGAGATGATATATTCTAATAAAGTGGCAAGGGTTATCCGATGGGAATTAGTTACAATTGGATTTCTCAACCTATCAATCAATGTTTGGAGTTCTCTTTCATTGTATTCAATTTAACCTATTAGGTTTTCTTGTGTCTCAAGAGGATGTCAAGGAATTTATGGAGGAGTTTGTATAGGTTTTTCTTGTCTGTGTTCTTCACCAAGTTTTTCATGAATTGTTGAACTAGGGTTTTCACAAATTGGTTAAGGATTTTTAATTCCTAAAAACTAAAAAAAACATTGAATCAAAAAAAATTCTAAATTTCTATTTTATTCAATTTTTACACTTAAAAACTAGAAAAACCTACCTCCTCAACCTCATGAATGTCGGAGTAGAATTTTGATAGAAAATTGATTGAATTTATGTGTGCATGCTTTTTGTAACACAATTTATTATTGCAAAGGTAAGAGGTTGAGTTAAAATAAGCATGACCTCTTAAAATGATTGATTTTATAAGACCCAAAATGTGAGTACATGTTATAACGTGCTCATATTATAACTCAATTGCATTACAACATGCTTGTATTATAGCTTAGTATTGATTGACCTAACATTGGTCACTTTCAATCCATAACACAAGTGCATTAAATAAATTGTTCAAATTATAGCTTAGATTAGAACAAAAAGTGACTGTGGAAACTTTTTGGTCCCCCATCTTTGCACACTTGCCATCAAATTAATAGTAATATCTATTTTTTGTAACTCTAGCATATTCATGTTCAATTTTTTCAAACAATATTTAGTATAAATGTTCAAAATATATCTATTAGCAACCAAGAAATATTTCAAGTTTAAAATACCATATCTAACAACAATGTGTAAAGGTAATTACTCATCATCAACAAACTCAAGTGGGAGATCTATGTCATCAAATGAAATATCATTATTTTTTATGACCAATAGATTCTATCAAAAAATTCATTAGCTCTATTGAGAGTAGTATTAGAATTTAAATGATTGATTTCTAAAGCTTTTTGTATGTGTAGACACTAAAAATTGTCCTAGGCCTACAACATCATTTTTACACTAATTCTCGTCTTATCCATTTAATTAAATAAGTGTCAATTATTTAATTATTATTGATTTCACATTCTACTATTAATTAAATAGTTTTGTATTATTTAATTAATTCACATTACTATCATTCTTCCTTGATTTTATTTATTAAATTACGTCACTAATTATCTTTATTATTCAAATTTAATTATTTATCCATTATCCATTTCCTAAATTAAATAATTATTTAATTTATTTATTTATTGTGGTTTCCAGTGCAAAGATGGGAGAGGCCATTTACAGGAAGAATGGAAGAGCTTCATCTGCAAACTGTTTTTAAGCTCAGGTGTCCCTGTGATTATAGGTGTCTCAAATGTGTTATTAGGATGGAAGTTCTTCACCCAAAATCAAGGAGGTTGCTTTATCCATCAAATATTCTGTCAATTTTTTATATCTAACCTGTTGGATATGCTGTAGTGTCTAGATTATGTTATTGTAATTACAAAATGACGCTCTTGTGGAATGCGCTCAGAAGTATGTTTTCAGTATGGGGGAGGGTTATGTGGGTGGAATATTTCCACCAAATTTCTTGCCTCATAATAGGGCGTTTGTTAATGTCTATGATGCATTCAAGAAGTCTTTGGAGCTCTTTGACCCAAGTCATCTAAACAAGGCTTTGCCAAGATATAGTCTTCATGTGGGGACACAAATGTTTGAGTGTTTTAGAGAAAAATACCATTATGTTTCTTTTTTGCTTTATCATAACTGTATTCATGTAGCTTCTCTAGTTTTACAACACCAATCAGTCAATGCACAACTGGCCATGCAGAGGAGTGTTCATAATTTGGATCAGAATCGGGCTGCAGTTGTGGTTTCATACATGAATGTTGCTCTAAATACTTAGAACATGGATTAGGAACAAGGTGAGCAAGGGGAGAATTCTATAGAGAATATGCATATAGAGGAATAACTGAACAATTTGGTACCTGGTTAAAATTTTGTTTCAATTTTGGCCAAATTATAATATGGCTAAGGATGTGGATGGTGGCTAAAAAAGATGTTTTTCTAGAATTTATGTGAATGCAAACAAAATATGAAGGAATTTTGGTATTTTGTAAAGAGGGATGCTGGAAATGCTTAATCAATCCTCACATATGGGTTCAACAACAAGACATAGGGGGATGCTAATTTTGCAACTATGTAATAATGCAGTATCAAAACATCAAATTAATATGTGATGTAGCCGTATCAAAGCATAGATGATGAAATGCAATGTAATGAAAGGTAGTAACTGATGTAATTATTTGGGTTTTATACTCAAATTATGTAACTTTTTTGGGCTATAACCGAAGGTTTTATTTTGGATTCTTTCCTACCGGTATGCCCTTTAAATCCGGGATATGTAATAAATATAAATAATATATTATAGTGGCTTGACCACTTTTTTTAAAAAAAATAATTAATTAATTAAATTAATTATAAATTTCTAGCTCAACTCCTAATTGAGGCTTACTCTCAGTTTACTAATCAGTCTAATAAGCTTACTAATTCATCTATTTTGTCTCTCCCACTCACTTTGAGTCAATTGACTGGTCAAATCAGTTAACTAATCAATCAATCCTATCAACAACTTGTCAGTCTCACTTAACACATCAATCAATTCTCCTTACTGAATCATGCAATCAGTTATCTAAATACATGCAACTAGTTAACAAGCAATCAAATAATCTCATCCATCCTCCACCGTTGATAATTTTTAGTCCTTCCTCTAATCTCTACCATTGATCGATGTCACCAAAAATCTATAAATCAAACCATCTTATCATTCATTCATCTTAGATCGTGTGGTGAAATTATGCTCGAATTGCAACAGAGCTTTATTGTGTTGTAGTTTGGTTGTCATTGATGTCATAAGTATGTTGGAGTTGGTTGCAGTTTGGTTCACAGTGTTTGCAGTTTGGCTAATTGTTTGCCAAAGTCTTTGGGAAATACTCCATATTTCTCCACTGGTGATGTTGTGCTCCTACGGTTTGGAAGTTAGCTTCATATGTTGTCAGAGCATGTGTGACCCAAGTTTCATGTTGTTTGGACTATAGGAAAGGCATTTTGCAAATGACGGTGGGTGAAGCCACAATAGTGGTTTACAATTTGATGGAGGAAGGAAAACCGAGAAAAAATGACCCCGTGGCAAAAAAAATGGTTTTAGGGGTTCGAATGAACCTATAAGTTTGACCGAACCAAAGAGAGGTTCAACCGAACTAGGGTTCGAACGAACATATTTAATTATTGGGCCCACATTTCCTGCCTAAAAAACAAAAGGAAAATTCATATTAAGGGGGGTTCGCTAGAACCCCTTGGTTCTAGCGAACCCCCCTTTTCCCTGATTTTTTACCTTGTTCACAAAAAAAACCAATTTTTTTACGCTTTGAAGCACGGGTTGAGGATGAAAATGGAGGAATCTTCACAAATCCAATTGGAATTAGGTAGTCCTTGGAACGAGCTATCCAACGAATATAATTTTAATATGTTTTAGTTTTATTATGTATTTATTTTTTAGTTTTATTAAACATAGGTTTTTCATTGAAAATGAAGGTCTTTGTTCTGCACATATGGAAAAATAGCAGATTATAAAAAATAAAATAAAAAATATGAGTGCACCAGATATTGAAGTCCTTGATCCAATAAAAACAAATTGAATTTCAATATATACAAAAAAAGTTATGCGTTATACGGTCGCACTATGTCTGAATTGTAGTTGGTTTGAATTCAAAACTTTATTAAAGAAAAAATATTCAATAAAAAACTATCTAACCAAGTGGAAGCACTAGATATCGGAGTTGTAAATCTAAATTTGAAAGAATTGGAATTTTATCCTTCATGGAAAAAATGTTATGCGTTATACGGTGTGCGTCACTTTTTTAAAATGTTGTTTTATGAAAAAAACCAATTTTTGTGGGAGATGGAAAAAGAAGTGCATTCTGATTCCAAAAATTTTGAAAAAAATATTTTTAGAATCTATAGACAACATGTGATGAGACTCTAGTTTGCATCATCTCCAAATTCCTCACAGCTTAGCCGCTATAGGTGCCCGAATGTGAAGATTTAGTTTAAAAAAATAATTTCATTGTCCAGTTTGGCCAAAAATTGTAAACCACTATTGTGGGATCACCCCGGTTTGAGGATAGTGTGGTTTATGTGAGGATGCTCACAATGGTGCAAAGTTTGGCTCTGCATTCATCTGTGTTTGCAAATATGGTCATGCAGTTCAAAATTTAAGCTCAATGTGTTGTGAAGGTGTTATCCAAAGTTTCATATCATTTGTCCCTCCACATATAAAGTTTTAAGTGATAAAGTGCATGACTATATTGTTTGGTGGCTAGTTGCAATGTTTGTTGGCTTGCACCAACTTGTTGTTGTATGAAGTGGTGAATTGGTTGGTGGAGAATGATCTTGAAGATCTTGTGATGTTTCATGTTGCTTTGTAAGGTGTTTTCTAGTTTCTCCGAAGCAAGCCATGGTTTAGAATGAAGTTGTTGCTGGGTTATGCTTTTGCTTGGCTGACTGAGATATGTTGAAGGTGTGTGGAATGTGTTGAAGTTTGTGTAGAGTATATGAAGTGTTTGAAGATGTTGCATGGGTCATGCTAAATCATCTGAGAGGCACAAGTAATGTTTAATCTTTCATGAGTACCGCTAATGTTGTAATGGTTGAATGTTACAAGTTTCATGTTTTCTTACTTAAGGCTGACCTATTTCAAATGTGTGAAGCGTGTGAAGGTTGTTCTTTGAAAACTAATGTTGCGAAGAGTGTTTAGGACCAGGTTAAGTGTGTGTTGAAATCCGTAAGGTGTGTTCCTCTTCCTGGTGTTATGTGTAGTTCATTTTAGGGCTTTCCCTCTAAACGTTTCATGTTGTTTGATCTTTGGTTGACTTGTAATTGTAATATTCTTGTTGTTCTTGGATAACATATAATGCAATCAATGTAGTATCATGTATATATTATAAACCTAGTTGATCTAGGTTGTGTGTGTGTAAGAAGTTGAATAAGGATGTGTAATGTATTATGATGTATATGTAAGAAACTAAAAAAGAAAGAGCAAAAGTTGTAAATATTTTCCAAATTCAATTTGATCATATCTCTGAGACAAAAGGGAAGCAAAGAGTTCACCTAATTGATTGTTAGAGGTAGTGAGCCAAAGGAAAAACTTCTTGAAGGCTGAAAGTAATGTGTCAGTAAGTTGAAGAGAAGACATTTGAAGAAGCTGCAGAAGAGTTGTTAAAGAAAAATTGCAATCATCAAAAGAGAAGGGAAAAAGCAAAATTGCAATCATCAAAAGGATTGAGCTTCATTGTTAGATTTAGATAGTAGAAGGAAGTTGTCATGTTGTAATCTTTTTTGAGCTTGTTCTCAATTCAGGGAGTAATTTTTTCCTTGGGTTGAAGCCCTAAAACAAAGTCTACAGGGAGTTGTAGCTTCCTTGGGAGTGACCCTAAAACCTCTCTATAGGGAGTAGTATCCTCCTCGGGTTCTGGCCCTAAAACAAAGTTGTAATTGTGATTCATTGTAAGGCTGGATTAGGATAGTAGCTCCTAGAAGCTTTTCTCACCGTGGTTTTTCCCCTTTGGGGTTTTCAATGTATATCTAGTGTTATGTGGTGTTATGCATTGTGTTGATCTTTCATGTTTTTGTTAATGTTGTAAAGATTAAGTTTCAGTTTGCTCCGAAGGGTTTGGTATTTGTTTGAGTACTAATTCATCCCCCTCTCAGTATTTCGATGTATGTTCAACATATTGTTATTGAACTTATCATAAATCTGAGAGCATCAATACCATTTCTCTAAGGGTGAAATAGAGGAGAACAATGGAGCTTAACTTGAAGGTCTCACACTTTTAAGGTGTACATTTGTTTGTTTTATCTTCATTCAATTGCTTCATGGTGTGATCATTTGATTGTGAATCTTGTTATTGTTTGATTATCATTTAGGTTTGCAATCAAATTTTAGGTCATAAAGTATGATATTTTTATAAAAAGTTAAAGCACACACTAAATTCCAAAGATTTATTAGCTTGTGTATTATAATTTTTTGAATAATATCATATTCCCTAGGAAGATTAGTTACATTATATAAAAAAACTAGCTATTAAGTTGGAACATTTTGTCCCCTAGAAATCATTTGATATGCATGTTTAAAGTCAACATGAAAGGTAGGAAATGGAGATACATAAATAATATGTCTAGTAGGTGAAGGGGATGGGAAATCATCTAAAGATAGATCACGAGAAGGTTCAACTAAGTTAGAACTATCCTCTAGCACACTCGGACCAAAAAAAGAGCAATAAAATCATGTGCCAAATTCATAAATGAATGTTAGAACAAACAAAATGATTCAAACCATTGAAATCATCTATAACTTAAATAAAATCCAAACCCACAAATCAAGAAGATATCATCATCAAAATACTCATAATTATCAAGCAAAAATAACTTAATATGTAAGGATGCATCAATAGAACCTGTTGGTAAGCGCATTGGCACTTGAAATGCTATTTGACTCGCCCAATGGAAAGTGACAATAATGCTCCAATAGTTGGAGAGTTTGCGTAGGAAATGGCAATCTTCCTTTGCATTTGAGAGAGGCAACTCCCTTGTATGATAGGGGTTTTTAGGATTTTTGTGTACTTTTAACTTGAAAGTACATAAAGGAGAAAAGAAGAACTAAAAAAAAAGATAAACAATAAATACCATACTGATAGACATACTAATACCAAATAGGACTTCATGATTGACAATCGTTACAAAGGGGGTTTCACCATAATGTGCAATTTAATATATAATGACAATGAAAGAAGGGTTACAAATCTTGACATGTGAAGAGATGAGTAATTCTAACACGTTCAAACTGAGATACCAAAGCCTGTTTGTGTTCCATTACATCAATTGCATAGATTAATAAGCATTTAAATAAATAACAAATATTTTCCACTAAGACATAAAGGGATTACCAATTTGACGTACAAAAAACCAATAATAATAGCTCATAAATACATTCAAAACATACAAACCAATTTTTTTTGTATTATCTTTATGAACTTCTACAATTTTAAAAACCCTTTTTTACAATGTGTAAAACCAAAAATTAGCTTTTTGTCAAAATTCCTCGAGAGTTTCCCCTATGTGAGAAAACCCCTTTTCTTTACAATAGCAAAAGCCTTCTGTTTATAGGCCTTACCTAATGTTATAATGATTTTGTCTTCTCAGCTACTCAATACATTTGAAGTTACAAAATTCTTTTCAGGAAGTCTATTTGATGCACAGCCTGCAACTATTGTATTCCATGAGAAAACAGTTCGGCGCCATGACATTCCTTTCATTTCATTTCATGCAAATACCCTGCTTTAAAGCTTCCACATTGGCGCAGGCAGGGAGGATGTTGATAAAAATCGTGGCATTTGGCTTAACAACTGCCAAATGCATTTGCATTATAAATGTCTAAAACATTATCAACAGATCCATTTTGAGTATTCCCTGTGATCACAACATTGCATGATATAAATTTCTTTGAGGCATTCTTCAAATAATAATTCTAACTTGTAAATTCGATTTGAACCTATCTTGTAATCTTTCCATTTCATGAAATGAAATAGGCATTTAAACATTTCGCATACCTTGTCTCTGTTTCCACATTTAGGGCAAATGCAACTACAACATCGGACGAAACTCCTTTATCCTTTATTCTTAGATGGCTGTTCATACCTCGTTCCGTAACTCTCATTTTGGCGGAGACCGGGATGATGCTGGCAAGGTCGTGGAATTCAGATTTACATCTGCCAATTGCATATGCTTGAAAGTTTTTAAAGCCTTTTCAACAAATCCATTTCGTGCCAATCCAGCGATCATTGCAGTCCACGAAACCACATTTCTTTGAGAATTTATGCCAAATACTTCACGTGCCTGCCTCTTTTCTCCATTGCGCCATTTTAGTAGGCATGAACTGAATTACACTGCACATTTTCCAGGCTTCAATTACAATCATAAAATGCTCTTGCCATCCACTATTCATCTCAATTTCACCGCATTATGTAGAGAGGATCAACTGAAGAATACCTTGCACATTCATTAAATACATTTGTTTGAGAGTTTTCTAATGCCCTTTCAATAGTCTTTTAAGCTCCTCTGAATAGCTGTGCCTACTAATTGCATTTTTCTTGAAACTTTCAAGGCCTTCTCAGCAAATGCATTCGGAGTATAATCCTGCAACCATTTCGGTTCATGACACCTCATTTCTTTGAAAACTCATGCTTCCAGACAGTTATGGCAATTGGCTTCTGCTTCCCTCTTTTAAATGCTCAAAGGTTAGATAGAAATCTTGAAAAAGTGAGCAACGTAGTTATAGAGGTTAGAATTTGACGAAATGTGAGCAAATGAGGTTAAAATTGGGAAAACAGTGAGCATAAGGTTAGAATTTGAAAAATGTGAGTAACAAAGTTAGAATTTGCAAGTTTTGTGAACATAAAGGTTAGAATTGGGTAAAATTTGAGCAATGAGGTTTAATGAAGAAAGAATGCATGCAAAACTCACTTGACATGGCCTCAAACAAAACATTTAAATACCTCGAAAAAATCACTTTACAGTTATTTTAAACTTTGGAAAAGTTTTAAAATAATCTCATGTATTTGTCTAGCAAAACTCCCGATCACATTGAAATTTGGTCAAAAAAATTGAAACTTTAAATTCTCTCAAACGAGGAATTGGGTTGCAGTGAAAATTGGTTACATTACTCAAAAAACCCTAGGAACATCCCTAGATAGATTCTTCCAAAAATACATAGTTTTCAAAAATTAATTGTTTTCGCATTTTTGCCAATGCACGAGGTTGATTTTGAGTGCAATTGGAAACATACATGTAAATAAAAATAAAAATTGACATCTAACATTTAAAATGACATCATCAACCTATATTAACCAATTGAACTTCAAGAATTATAGTTTTAGCTTGATGATTTGTGAAAATGGGGCATGGTTTAACCAACTAATAATAAGGTTTTCCAAAACAACAACCTTCAAGCATGCTTAAATGACGAATGATTCAAAAGATACCATAGGAACACCAATTATCAATGAACTAGGTGATGATTTAATGTGATAATTTTGAAAAATGAACAAGTCAAAAATGAAGGGATAACAAAACCATTAGTCATCAATTAATAACTCCTCATTAAGAGTACAAATATCATCATGTAATAAATCAAAAAGTAAGATACAAGCATGGTATTCCATAAAACTAACATGAGATGTAAGATAATGATATCACAAATCATATCATCATGAATAGCTAATTGATAAGAAAAGCATCACAATCAAATATGATTAGTTGAAAGAAGGGCTACCTCGTCCATATCTATCATAAAAGGGGTATCATCAACGTGAACTAAAACATGTAAAGGAAAATTACCCAACAATCAAATATCATGGTGTGCATCACTATCATCCCATAGGGAAGCCATAGGGAAGCTATGGTCTAAATGAATTGCATAAACAAGTGAAGTGAGTGCATCCAAACGAGAAGGAAAATTACAAAACCAACTCTATGGACGGAAAAGTGTAGACATGATTAAAAAAATACCTCCATAAAAAATGCATTCTTATCCATAGGATAAAAATACTTGACAAAATAAAGGATGGATGGATTAGATGCCACAAAATATAATAACATATCAAAATCAACAAGGAATGCATGTATATCAAACAAAGACAATGGTGTATGAAAATCCATGATTAAGATGTATCAAGGAAGCCTAGAACAAGGGTGGTCAAGACATATAAAAGAAATATCAAATAATACAAGTTGGAACCCTAATAATGATAATTAATTAATACAAAAATAAGGGTAGATCCAAACCCTAATTACCTTTGATATAACATAAATTTAATAAGAAAATCAAGTCTAAAAATCCTAATAAAAGGAGGATGAACCCTAAATTCAACCTTATGTCATGTAGTAATTTCAAGTTCACCATAAAATATAGAAAAATAAAATATTTCATGGCCCTAGTGGCTATGGCAAGTAGTCTTCTCAAATGTATGGACCTACTTGCAATCCTACTTGGCAAGAAACAAGGTATGGGTTGTACGCTATCAGGCGTAAATTTGCAAAGCCTAACTGGATACCTTTTCACTCTCAAAGACATTTGCTTCAGGATAAGCAACCCATCTTCGACATATGTGAAGATGAAAAACCTCATTACATGCAAGGGAATGGTCAAAGAAAAGTACCACAAATTTTTTATGAAGGTGAATCAAAATTTTTGAATCAATTTTTACAATGAAACTGAGGCTGATTTTAGGTCAAGTAAGCATGCAAGACAACCTTTCAAGAATTTTAATGAGAATGTGTTGGATGTTGTGGTTGTGTTATTGATATGTGGTTGTCATTGATGTCAACACTATTAGCATTAATGCAAAATAGAAGCTGTATATGTCAAGGATATTGTAATGAAATGAGTTGCAGGTTGTCAGTGGTGAAGTGAAGTTCAGTCTGTTGGTGAGTTCAGTACGTTGATGATCAAAGGTTGTGGAATAAAGGGTTTCTTGTCGAGTATATCTAGTTTATCCACGTTGATTTTTAGAGATCCGTGTGAAGATTTGATCGAGTTATGATGATTTGTATTCTGATAGTCTTTCTGTTACTTCAGTTTGTGTTCCTGAATGAAGATGATGCGATTTTAGGTAGTTTAGTTGTTGCGGATGCTTCTGTGGTGATTCATGATGTTTGTGGATGTTTCTAGATTGTGCTCTATTTGTGTTGCACGTCTGCATTGATCGTTGTACTCGTGATCCAATATTTTCTCTTGCGTGTTCATGTTTTTCATGTTCTTGGCTGACAAGGTGTTTGTAGCGTGTTGTGGATCTTCAAGGATTAATTTTTGAAGGTGGTTTGTGTTCGAAGTTGTTATTTTGGGTCTTCACTAAGTTGTGGCCGACCTTGGTTGATTCACATTAATAATTGTTATTGTTTTGGGCCGACAATTTGTTATCATTTTATTATTTTCATTAAAGCCGACATGTAGCAGTTTAATTTCTTGTTGCATATATATATATATATATATATATGTATATAGATAAGCGATTGTTTATTTCATTTGAAGTATGTTGAATGTGTGTGTGCATGAATAATGTTCTAAATCATTCGAAGACAGAGCAAAGTGTGAAGAAGAGTGAAGAAGAGTGAAGAAGAGTGAAGAAGAGTGAAGAAGTATTCATGTGCTCAACTGGAATTGTGATCAGGCATTGGAAAATGCTATTTTATCAGTTCAAATCCTTGTGGATGTAATCTTAATCTTTCTGTAAGACAATGTGTCTTCCTTTGGGCAGTAAGCCTTGTTGTAATTGAGCAGTGAGCTCTAGGCAGTGCTCCTGAATGCATGTGCATTCCCCACTCATTTCTTTATACTTTTAACAGGGTATAATCTTGTGGTTGACCTCCACCTTGGTTTTTCCCCTAATAGGGTTTCCACATAAAAAATCTTGGTGTTATGTGTGTTTATGATGTGTTGATGATTTATGCTTTCATGGTTAATAATCAGATCTGAGAATAAGCTTGATAAAGTTAATAAGTTTTAAATTTTTGGGACAATTGATTCACCCCCCCTCTCAGTTGTCTACCCTTGTGTTGCCAACAAAATGAAGCAACCATTCAAGCGAGAAATAATGCATGCATTTCTTCCAATCAGAGAGGCCCCTTCAATCCAAATCATAATCAACAACCTCCTCAAAAAGGAAGATTTGCATCATAGGTTCATAATGTGCTAGTGTCGAAGAATAAAAGTGCCCAGGGGTAGGGGGTTGAAGGGAAAAATTTGGAGTTTCAAAGGAAAAAATCTCACGTAAAGGGTGTGCAAAAGGGGGAGATCTAGGAAAAAGTTGAGTAGGGAAAGCAAAAAATTCAAGGAATAGGGGATTCTCCACAAAAGGATGGGAAAAAGGGGGTTTTTAATAGCGAAATAGAGTGAAAAAAACAAACAAATCAGGAAAAGGGGGATGTCAAAGTCTATAATCGACAAATCTTTGAAGGGGAAAAGAAAAATCTCAAAAGTCAGAGAAAAGGAAGGAACAAAGCTAAGAAAAAATAAAAAAAGGCTCAAAGAAAGAGAAATCAGTTTTATAGTGGAAGCATAAAGAGAGTCGAGACAGATCTGTGTAGAAAGGAAGTGATCAAAGGAAAAATACATTGCAAAAATGTGTTTCGATTACTTTCTTTGAAGATATGTTAGATCCTCAAATCCAAGATCTTCATAGTAGGGATTTAATATGTAAGTTTTGGCAACTTTCTCTTGATTTAGATAAACTACAAGATTTGATTTTTGAAGAATGGGGAGGGGTTAGTAAAGTTTTCTATCTTGATAGAGAAAAGGGAATTTTTACTTTAATATTTCATGAAAAATCCCATAGAGATGCTATATATAAAGTTAAATCATGGGTCTATCAGGGATCTGAGTTATTTTTGCAACCATGGATTCCAAATTTTAAGCTAGAAAATTTGGAGATTAAGTTTGTCCCATTTTGGAATTAGATGAAGGATCTTGCTCTAGAATATAGGGAACTAAGATTGATAGAAATAATTGCTAATCATATAGGGATCTTTCTTAGGCATGATAAGTCTTTTTTCAAAAACGTCGCCAAACTAGTTAGGGTTTTTGTCTTGCTCGATGATACGAAGGATATTCCAAAACAGATCCATTTAATATCAAAATGTGGTAAATGGATCCAAAATGTTACAGTGGAAACACTAGAGAATGCATGCACTAAGTGTCATGATCTTGGGCATTCTAGTAATTTTTGTCAAGCAGAGGAGAGCCTATTTGCTACGTTGGAGCCCAAGTTGGTAGAGAGTAATGACAAGGATAAGCAAAGTCAGGTTGATTCGTCCTCTAAAGAAGTGAATAAGGTTTCCACTCTTCCAATTGTTCATAATTTGTCTGACAGAAAACAACCTGTATGTTCACTTTCATTAACAATAAATGACATAATGAAGCAAACATCATGTTTTCTTTGGGGCAACAATATGGCAAATGATTTACAATTGTATGCTCCTCCTCTTCTTAGCACATCACTTCATCAAGCTGAAGAAATAGTTAAAAATTGATGTTTAATGAACAACCCATAAGTATGTTTCAGAGTGTTCTAGAGAATACTTTAGGTTTTTTTTATGCCAAATCAAGATAATAGACTTCAATCAGTGGTTGTCAAAAAAAAAAGTATTGACACTTTTGGAAGATGTTTGGTTAATGGAGTGAAGTAGTTGGATGAGCCTGATGCTTTGGAAGGATTTGTTAACAAAATCCTCTTTTTTAGTAGGATCTAATCTATTTGATGAGATTGCAAAAGAGGTATTAAATGAAGAAGATTTTTCTTCATTTCAGAAAATGGGGGAAGTGGAGAAGCGTGTAGGATCTACTGATTTGCAAGTTAGGGAAGAATCTGTTGTAGATTCTTAGAGGTTATTTATGAATGTGGCTACAATAGTAGACAATGAGCCTACTATGGAACAAGAGGATAATGAGGATGAACAAAAATTTGAAATGCATTGTCTGAAAGATGTGGGCATCTGGATTTGGGCAATGCAGATGACAACAAAAGATTGGATGGTTTTGATTATTCACAATTGTTGTCAATTTCACAAAATCCAAGTAGTAAACCTGGGACATTGAAGTCTCCGGGAAAGAGAGGAAGGAAATCACATGTTACCAAAAATGAAGGAAGAAATAGCTGCTGGGGTGCAAACCACTTTAGACAGTAAATTATTATTGTCTGCAAACAAGCGTCTGAGGAGAATATGTTTCTCTCCTTGATACCAATGAAGCTAATATCTTGGAATGTTAGGGGAATCAATGCCCCTGACAAGAGAGCTCAAATCAAGCAATAAATAGATGCTTGCGGAGTTGATGTGTTGTTGTTGCAAGAAACCAATACTTCAAAATTAGTATATGAATCAACTATTCAAAAATGGAAAAATTGGAAGTCTGCACATTCCCCTACATAGGGTGCATCGGGGGGACTTATTATTTTGTGGAATCCCAAATTAGTAGTAATAGATTCAATTAAGAATGAAAAGAATTGGCAGCTTATGAGGGTCTCACATTTTGATTTGTGATTTTGGCTGCTTAATATATATGCCCCAACAACTACAACTGAAAAGAAGGAACTCTGGGAGGTGATTACAAATTTGATGGATGGGTTAAGAGATAAGAAATTCCTATTAGCAGGTGATTTTAATGTCATTACAAGCTTGCAAGAGAAAAAAGGTGGCATTCTACAACCTCCTAAAGTAATGAAATATTTTTCCTTGTTTATTAAAGACAATGCTTTAATGGATATTTTACCAAGAAATGGTAAGTTTACATGGACAAACTAAAAAAAAGGTTTTCTACAAATTGCAGAACATTTGTATAGGTTCTTGGCCTCACCAAATTGGTTTGTTCATAAGAAGGTTTTTACTTTAGAGATTCTGCCTTTTACAGGTTTAGATCATTATGCCATTTCTCTAGACATAGAGGAGACCAATTTAGCCACTAAAGTCAAATCTTCTTTCAAATTTTAAAAAATGTGGTTCATGCATCCTTATTTTTTGCCTTTATTATGCTAATGGTGGGTTAGTGCTCCCTTTGTAAGAGGTTCACGAATATTTCAGCTATGCAAAAAGTTAAGCCATGTTAAATCATAGATTACATATTGGAATAAGCATGTCTTTAAGAATATTTTTCAGGAAAAGGAAAAAGTTTTCAAATAGCTTTCAGAAATTAACGAGAAGATAATAGTGAATGGTTTAGATGCAATAACTTTTGAACAACATAAATTATTGCAAGCATAATGGGAAGAATTGGTGGCAAGGGAGGAAGTATATTGGTGGGAAAAATCCAGGGAATTCTGGCTAAAAGAAGAGATAGAAATACAATTTTTTTTCATGCTTCAACACAAATAAATAAATAATTAAACACAGTTTTCTCTATACAGTCTCTAGTTTTAAGGCAGGTGTTAACAAAAGAAAATGAAATCTAGGAGGAATGTGTCAGATTTTTCTCACAACTTTTAGTGGCTCCAGTAAATAAATCAACAAATTCAGCCAAAAATGGGGAGGAACTCTTAGAAAGTATTCCAAATTTTTTTTAGACTGCAGGAATTGGCTGGGTATCTTCCCCCCTATAAACTGTAGTGCATTTGGTAAGAAAATTTCACATGACCGGTAGCGTTGGCACGACATGCCCTCTGGTACCACGGGTTTGGGGGTAGACTAGACCTCGTGACCTATTCCAAAGTTAATTTAGAAAGAAGAGAATGATTATTTGATGAGGCCTTTTACTCTTGAGGAAGTCAAGAAGGTAGCATTTTCCTTATCACTTGATAAGGCACTGAGACCAGATGGGTTCACAGCCTTGTTTTTTCAGAAGTGTCGGGAATTTATTGGTGTTGATATATTATTGGCACTAGAGGAATCAAGGAGAACATGATCAATGCTTAAGCAATTTAACACAACTCACATTGCAGTTATTCCAAAAGTGAAAGAGCCAAAAACTTTTGCAGAATTTAGATCAATATCCTTATGCAATACCATATATAATATTTTCACCAAGGCTATTTACCTCAAGATTTAGCCCCTTATATCAAAATAATATCACAAGAACAAGGTGGTTTTGTGCTAGGAAGAGAGACTCTAGAAGGAGCACTAAAAGCTCATGAAGTGTTGCACAAGCTATTAAATTTAATAATATGTCTTCATTCATAATCAAATTGGATATGATGAAGGCATATGATAGAGTGGATTGAGAATTTTTGATTAAGGTTCTTCAAAAGTTTGGTTTTTCTCTGAGATGGTGTAAATGGGTTAGACCATGTTTGTTAGGGGCCAAGTTTTCAATAATTATCAATGGATCTCCAGTTGGATTTTTTAGTTCCACTCAAGGAGAGAGGCAGGAAGATCCTCTATCTCCAATTTTGTTTATAATAATGGCAGAAGCATTAAGCATAACAATAAAAAAGGTACATTGTCAAGGAGTGTGGTAGGGTGTTTCTATTCCAAATACAAATATCTTAGTAACACATTCATTATTTGTAGATGACACACTCTTATTTGGTAAGTCTTCTTTTCTAGAAGCTACAAGGTTAAACAAATTCTTGATAAATATTCCTCTACTTCAGGCCAAAAAATAAATGCCAATAAATCTAAAATATACATTTTCAATACAAAGGCATCTATATCAAAGAAGTTGGTAGATTTGCTAGGATTCCAAAAGGCTGAGCTTCCATGTACATATTTAGGAATTCCTTTCTTCATGGGTGTAGACAAAGTTCAGTATTGGCAGAAAGTTTTAGATAGGATAAAATCTAGAATTCTCTCCTAGAAAGCTAGATGGTTGTCTTTATCTGGTCGTATTCTAATGATTAATCAGTTCTAGCAGCCATCCCAAATTATTATATGGTTGTGTTGAAGGCACCAAAATGTATTGTTCATCAAATTGAGAAAACCATTAAGAAATTTTTGATGAAGGGTAATATGGATGAGAAAAGGAAGTTTCCTTTGGTGTCTCTAGACAATATGTGCATGAATAAAAATAGTGGAGGAGAGGGTATGCATAATTTATCTGCAAGAAATTTGGCTCTTGGAGAAAAGTTGATATGGTAGATGTATCAAAAGCCAAACTTAAAATGGTGTAGTTTAATGCAAAGAAAATATCTGGATAATGGAAATTCAACCAGAATATTCACCATTTCAAATCCTCCAAGGGGTTCGGTTATGCGAAATTTTGTTGTAGCATGTAGAGAGGTCATTACGCTATTTTTTGTTGGAGTTAAAATGACACTGAGAGGGGGGGGGTGAATTAGTGTCTTAACAGATTTGACCTATTTTCAAAAATTCAAAAACATAGCTCAGATTTGATCTCAATAGTACTTTGATTAATGCATTCATGAGTTGAATGTAATCATTCATAAACATAATTGAGAAAAGTAATAATCCCAACAGTGAACTAAAACAACAACAACACAGTAAAGCAATGAGAACTCAGAAGAACAAAGAGACACAAGATTTTGCCGAGTGGAAAACCCTCCTGGGGTATAAAAACCACTCCCGAAATGCCTTGCAGGCTTTACTTTTAATCAACAGTTCACAATGCCTTATAGGCTGATTTTTGAGCACCCACTCAAGGAGCACCAACCCCTCGTTTAGAGATATCTATCTCAAGGAGTACCGACCCCTCAAATTATATTTTTGAACAATAATAATATCTCAGAGGATCTCTTTGTTTTCAGTTAAGCTCATAACTCTCTATTTTTTCTCGTCTACCTAATACCCTAAGAATTCAAAAATTGAATCCTTAAAATATTACATAGAAAAGAATATTACAATATATCTCTGCATCTTTGTTTTACATATTTTTAATACAGAGTATTTCAATACATTTTTGATACAGCCAAAGAATAATATTCCAGAATTACAACCAGAGCTATTACACTGTTTTCAACACTAGTTTTTATATACATTTCAAGTATGTTTGTCACGAAGAAGGTCTTCAAAGAATGCGTTTTTCACAAGAATCTGAAACTTACTTGCTAATTTTAGAATATGAAGCTGAATAATGACAATCTGTAGATGATGGTAAAAATCAAGAGTAATGCCTGTCCAAAGGGCTGCAAATAATCCATTATTTCAAAACCACGACTGCCCACAAATGAAACTCAAAGAATATTCTGCCATGTAACCGTTCTGAGATTTGATGCCAACCAATGATGTTGGCCTACAACTATACGCAGAAATTCACATGTTGGCCATAGTGACAAAGTTTGTTAATCGTTCGCCGAGACATCCAGATAGTCTTTCCGAAGGCAATTAAATCGCCAATCATTCCCCTTAGTTATCGCTTTCGCCATGACCCATCAGAGTTGGGGAGAAGTCATAACGAATACATTATGTCACGCTAAGAGATCATATGTTATGTTCTTTCCAATCGCTGAGACATAAGCAAGTTTCTCACCGAGATGCCCTTTTGTTTCATTCACTATCACTATAGCCTTTTGATATCGAAGAGACATCTCGTAGACCAGTCTTTGTTTTGCTGAGAGCCCCTCGTGATCAAACTTGTCGCCATGACATATCGCTCTCGGGGAGACCTCATATAGATAATACTTCGTTATACCGAAAGTCACCCACCATCTTGAGTGTCGCTGAGACAAGTCAGATCCTATGCCGACAAAGTCCTTTTGTGTTCCATCGGGGGGACCGAAGGTCACTTGCCGAGACTTCACGCCAAAAACCCTAACTCTTACCGAGATGTATACCTTTATGTTGTTGGTCGGTATAAGAAAACAAACTCGCCAAGACCTTTCTTCGTTGCACATGAGTCATACCGAAATGTTCCTTTTGTTTTATGCATCGCCGAGACATATCAATGTCGGGGAGACCTCTCGGAGAGCACACTATGTCATACCGAAAATATTTATCCACTCTGAGTCGCTGAGGCAATACCAACCTATCGCCGAAAGCCCCTCATAAGACATAGTCGGCAAGACCTGACGGGTTCGCTATGACATTACACCGAAGCTGAGACCTCTTGCCAATATGTAATTTTTCCACCGGCGGTCGACAAGACTAAAGTAAGTTCACCAAGATGTTACAACGAAGAAAAACCTCTCGCTGATGAGCACCCTTTGATGCCGGTTGGGGAGACATGATGAGTTCGCTAAGACATCATTCTGATGGTATAACTCATGCCGATATGATCCTTTTTTGTCGCCGAAACAAAGGAGAAGTCTTGTCGAAAGCTTCCTGTAAGTAAAATCCAATCGTCATGACATCAGAAACATCTTGCCGATAGGCAACACAGACATTTATCAGAGAAATGGATCGGGGAGACCCTGGCATTCTTACGCCGATATGTTCTTTCTTGTCACCAAAACAATGTACAAATAAGATAACCTGAGACTACACGAAGCTCAAACTGATCAATACCATAAGATATTAAAATATCTGAATGTAAAATGTCCACTAAAAGCCAAGACAAGTAAACCATATAGACAAAACTGTACCAAGATAAAGCATGAGAAACCAATCTGAAACTGTCAACAAGTAGAATCAACTGAAAGGGATTTTGTCATCAAGGACAAACCATATGATCACAACTGAGAACCAACAAACTCCCCCTTTGTCCTTGATGGAAAAACACAAATGACTCTCCCCCTTTTTTGCCTCAATGACAAAAAATAGAAGAAAAAAAATGTGCATTGCCATAACACAACTGAGAAGCCAACCAAAAATATCATGAGAAACAGCTGCAAAAAGAGTAACAGTGCAGCAACCAAGATTGTAGGAGAGTTGTAAGTGAATCAAAATATATAACATGCTCCCCCTAAGCTGAAGCTTGGTGAATTAGAGAAGTAACGATTGAGAGATAACTCCCAATCGAAGTCTTAGCCTTTCAAATAACTCTTTTGCTAAGGGCTTAGTAAAAATATCAGCCACTTGATCTTGTGATCCAACAAAATGTAAACATACTTCATTAGCCAGTACCTTTTCTCACAGAAAATGAAACTTGATAGCAATATGTTTAGTTCGAGAGTGCAGTACAGGATTTTTGGAGATATTTATCGCACTCGTGTTATCACAGAGAATAGAAACAGGTTTAGGAACTTCAATACCCATATCGGAAAGAGTTTGACTCATACAAAGAACTTGAGTACAACATGAAGTGGCAACAATGTATTCTGCTTCAGCAGTAGAGAGAGAAACAAATACTTGTTTCTTGTTGTGCCATGCCACTAAACGATCACCAAGAAAGAATGTAGCACCACTGGTGCTTTTCCTATCATCCAAACAACCAGCCCAGTCAGCATCAGTATAAGCAATCAAAGCAAAATCATTGCTTCTAGGATACCAAAGACCATAATCAAGAGTGCCCTGAATATATTTAAAAATCCTTTTAACAACAGTGACATGGGATTCTTTAGGTGATGCCTGAAACCGTGCAACAGTGCAAACTACCTGCATGATGTCAGGTCGAGAAGCAGTTAAATTTAATAGATTGCCAATCATTGACCTATATTCAGTTTGATTTGTATCAGGAGAATCATCAACCTTAGTAAGTTTGCATCCAGTAACCATTGGAGTGCTAACTGAATGACATTCATCCATCTGAAATTTCTTAAGCATCTATCTAGCATACTTGGTTTGAGAAAGAAATATTCCATTTTCACGTTGAGAGATTTGAAGACCCAAGAAGAAATTTAATTCTCCCAATAATGACATTTCAAATTCAGATTCCATTAGCTGAGAGAATTTTTTACTCAAAGTAACATTGTTGTAGCCAAAGATAGTGTCATCAACGTAAATTTCAACAACCAAAATATCAGAACCTTCAGTTTTAACATAAAGATTGCTATCTACACCTCCTCTAACAAAACCATTCGAAATCAAATGACTGTCCAGCCTAGAGTACTAGGCTCTAGGTGCTTGTTTTAAGCCATAGAGGGCCTTTTTCAATTTGTAAACATGATCAGGCTTATCTTTGCAAATAAATCCTTCAGGTTGTTCAACATAGACCTCTTCATCTAAAGAGCCATTTAAAAAAGCAGTTTTGACATCCATTTTATAAACAGTAAAGTCTTTATAAACAGAATAAGCCAAGAATATTCTGATAGATTCTAATCTAGCAACAGGTGCAAAGGTTTCACCAAAATCAATACCTTCTTGTTGAGCATAGCCTTTGCAGACAAATCTTGCTTTGTTGCGAATAACATTGCCATTTTCATCAACCTTATTTCTGTATATCCATTTTCCTCCAATGACATTCTTGTCATCTGATCTTGGGACTAACTCCCAAGTCTGAATCTGATCAATTTCTTCCTGCATAGCATTAACCCAACATGAATCTGTGAGAGCTTCATAAAAATTTTTAGGCTCAAACTGAGTAACTAAACGGAAAGCTATTTGAGCCTTTTCATCAGATTCAACAGCCTTTCTCCTAGTTTGAACTCCTGCATTTTTATCCCCAATAATCTGATCTTTGGGGTGATATATAGCTAGAGTTTTCGAAGGACCTTTTGATACAACCTTTTCAGGACTTGCTTTTTCATTTTTAGGGCTTGCTGATTCAGCAAAAGACTTTGCTATTTCAGCTTCTTCTGAATTTGATTCAAGTTCAAACCGTTCTTCCTCATTATCCTACAAGATGTCAGCATCTAAATGTAATCTTTCATCAAACTTTACATTCACAACTTCAACAATCTTGTTAAGCCTTTTGTTAAGGCATTTATAAACTTTGTTGTGAGTTGAGTATCCCAAAAAGATACCCTCATCACTCTTTGATTGAAAGCTCCCAAGGTTATCATCATCTTTCTTGATAAAACACTTACTTCCAAAAATTTTAAAGTATTTGACAAAAGCAGTTTTTCCATACCAAAGTTCATAAGGAGTGTGTTTAGATTTCACCCTAAGCTGCACTCTATTCAAAATGTATACAGTTGTATGAACAACTTCTTTCCAATACATATCAGACAACTTAGCTTCATCTAGCATGGTTCTAGCCATTTCTTTTACAGTTCTATTCTTACGTTCAACTACCCCATTTTGTTGAGGTGTTTTTGTTGCAGCATACTGTCTTTTAATGCCGTGTTTCACAGTAATCAATAAACTCTTGAGAGGTGAACTCACCTCCTTTGTCAGATCATAGACATTTAAGTTTCAAATCAGATTCCTTCTCAACCAATTTACGAAAGATTTTAAACCTTTCAAAGGCTTCTGATTTGTGCTTAAGAAATGTGACCCACACCATTCTAGTATAATCATCCACAAACAACATAAAGTACCTTTCACCATTAATAGACCTTGTTCTGGTTGGTCCACATAAATCAGTATGCACAAGCTGTAAAGGTTTTGAAGAAGAATGTTCTTTTGTTTTGAAGCTGATTTTAGTTTGTTTACCACTTAAACATTATTTGCACACAGAGTTTTCTGGCTTGCTAAGAACTGGTAAACCTCTAACATTCTGATTTTTACTAATTCTAACTAGATTTTCAAATTTTATGTGTCCTAATCTTTTATGCCATAACCAACTCTCTTCAATTTGGCCCATTAAACACATACCTTGATTGTTGTCATTGCTTGATGTGTCGAGAAGATTGTACACATTTCCTTTTGTCCTCCTTCCAACTGCAATAGCCTTTCCTAGCTTGTTCTTAATCTCACATCCCTACGAAGTGAAAAGAACATGATAACCACTATCACAGATTTGACTGACACTTAGAAGATTGTGCTTGAGACCTTCCACATAGTACACATTATAGATAGGAGTGTCTTCATTCAGAAGGAGTGAACCTCTACCTTTAATTTGAATACCAGAGTTATCACCAAACTTAACATATCCACCTACATAATCTTCAAGATTTATAAACTTATCCTTGTCGCCAATCATATGGTTAGAACATCCACTGTCCAGGACCCATAAGTCCTTTTTCTTGGAATGAAAATCAGTTTGAACCAACATAGTTTTCTCAATGTTGTTAATAGTCTTAGGTTTCCAAACCTTTTTCATTTTCTGTTGTTTCATTGTAGATCAATTCTGCACTGTTTGACAAAATGTCCCAAAGCATTGCATTTAAAACATCTGATCTGTCTAACAAAACCATAGTGTTGCCTAAGACCAAACCTGGGTATTCTAGGATTCATAAGCCTGCAAGTGCTCACCTTATGGCCAAATTTGTTGCAGAAAAAACAATAACCATAGAAGAAAGGATTGACTCTGTATGAAGGTCTATTACCTCTTAAAAACTGAACATGATCCTTACCAAATTCTGAGTGATTTGAACCTAAACCTTTGACTTCAGAAGAGGGGTTTTGTTTTGCATTGTCAATTGAGCATTCACCCTTTTCAAAACCAACACCAGTTTTATCTTTATACATCTTCTGCTTGCTGAGCATCTCATTCAGTTTTAGAGTGCTTTCATATTTTTCAATTTATGTCCTAAGACAAACTACTTCTTGTTCCAGTTTTTGAATTTCTTGATCTTTGTAGCTTACAGTCTCTCGAAGATAGTCTTCAACTCTTTTAGCTTCTTCAAGTTGAGTTTTCAGAGAGACCATTTCTTGATCTGGTTTATGTTCTTGAGCAAGAACTTGTTTTTTGAGTTTTCTACCTCTTGTAAAGCACATTTCAGCTCACTTTCAAGATCTACTTCACCTTCTTCAATATCAATGGTGTTTGAATCATTTTACTGAGTAATTTCAGCCATGAACAAAGTTTCATCTTCTTCAACTGATGAATCTTTAGACTCAATATCAGATTCATCCTTACTAAACAGACTTTTCTTCTTTTTGAAATTGAAGTTTCGTTTAGGTTTGAAGGCCTTCTTCTTAGGCTATTTTTCAGTTGTCTCGTTGTCACAGATTTGATCATCATAGGGACACTTTGCAGCAAAGTGACCTATTTTTCCACAGTTAAAACATTTAAAGGGAATTTTTCCCTTATATTTTCCTGATCCCTTTTTAAGTCTTCTAACAAAATGGGATTCTTTAGAATCTAACAACTTGATTCACTGACTTCGAATTTTTCTTTCTTTTAAGTGTTAAAGGCAGCTTTTTTCTTGTTGAATTGTTTTTGCTAGTTCTCATTTCATAGGCAGTAAGTATTCCTTGCAGCTATCTAAGGTAAGCTTATCAAAGTGTTTCTTTTCTTCTAGGGCTGAAACCTTAGATTCAAATTTGGATGGTAAGGTTCTAACAACCTTTGTGACCACATCAAATTCATTAACCTCTTGACCTAGACCTTTCATTGCATTGACAACTTCATCAACTCTTAGGAAATATTCAACCACTTTTTCATCATCCTTCATTTTCATCTCCTCAAACTAATGTTTGAGTGTAATGATTTTTGACAGTTTGACTTTCTCATTCCCTTGATATATAGTTTCAAGTTTTTCCCAGATTTCATGAGCAGATTTGCAATGCATGACTTTAATGAACACATCTTTAGTTAACCCACACAAGATGGCATGCTTAGCTCTAGCATTTGTTTCATACCTCTTTTTTTCAGCAGCATCAGTGGGAATAGAGGCTGGTACATTGTACTCATTTAAAACAATGCTCCAAACATCAACATCAAAAGAAACAAGAAAAGCTTCCATTCTGATTTTCCATAACACATAATCTGTTCCATCAAATAACGGAGCTCTGGTTATAGAGGCACCGTCTTGAGAATGTGCCATTAAAACAAACTCCAAGACCAAGATCAATCCAAGGTGATTAAAACCTATCAGAGGACCCTACGCTCTGATACCAATTGTTGGAGTTAAAATGACACTGAGAGGGGGGGGTGAATCAGTGTCTTAACAGATTTGACCTATTTTCAAAAATTCAAAAATATAGCTCATATTTGATCTCAGTATTACTCTGATTAATGCATTCATGAGTTGAATGTAATCATTCATAAACATAATTGAGAAAAGTAATAATCCCAACAGTGAACTGAAACAACAACAACACAATAAAGTAGTGAGAACTCAGAAGAACAAAGAGACACGAGATTTTTCCAAGTGGAAAACCCTCCTGGGGTATAAAAACCACTCCTGAAATGCCTTGCAGGCTTTACTTTTAATCAATAGTTCACAATGCCTTATAGGCTAATTTTTGAGCACCCACTCAAGGAGCACCAACCCCTCGTTTAGAGATATCTATCTCAAGGGGTACCAACCCCTCATATTATATTTCTGAACAATAATAATATCTCAGAGGATCTCTCTGTTTTCAGTTAAGCTCATAACTCTCTGTTTTTTCTCGTCTACCTAATACCCTAAGAATTCAAAAATTGAATCCTTAAAATATTACATAGAAAAGAATATTACAATATATCTCTGCATCTTTGTTTTACATATTTTTAATACAGAGTATTTCAATACATTTTTGATACAGCCAAAGAACAATATTCCAGAATTACAACCAAAGATATTACACTGTTTTCAACACTAGTTTTTATATACATTTCAAGTATGTCTGTCATGAAGAAGGTCTTCAAAGAATGCGTTTTTCACAAGAATCTGAAACTCACTTGCTAATTTTAGAATATGAAGCTAAATAATGATAATCTGTAGATGATGGTAAAAATCAAGAGTAACGCCTGTCCAGAGGGCTGCAAATAATCCATTATTTCAAAACCACGACTGCCCACAAATGAAACTCAAAGAATATTCTACCATGTAACCGTTCTGAGATTCGATGCCAACCAATGATGTCGGCCTGCAACTATACTTATAAATTCACATGTCGGCCACAATGACAGAGTTTGTTAATCGTTCGCCGAGACATCCAAATAGTCCTGCCGAAGGCAATTAAATCGCCAGTCATTCCCCTTAGTTATCGCTTTCGCCATGACCCATCAGAGTCGGGGAGAAGTCATAACAAATACATTATGTTACGCCGAGAGCTCATATGTTATGTTCTTTCCAATCGCTGAGACATAAGCAAGTTTCTCACCGAGATGCCCTTTTGTTTCATTCACTATCACTATAGCCTTTTGATATCGAAGAGACATCTCGTAGACCAGTCTTTGTTTTGCTGAGAGCCCCTCGTGATCAAACTTGTCGCCATGACATATCGCTCTCGGGGAGACCTCATATAGATAATACTTCGTTATACCGAAAGTCACCCACCATCTTGAGTGTCGCTGAGACAAGTCAGATCCTATGCCGACAAAGTCCTTTTGTGTTCCATCGGGGGGACCGAAGGTCACTTGCCGAGACTTCACGCCGAAAACCCTAACTCTTACCGAGATGTATACCTTTATGTTGTTGGTCGGTATAAGAAAACAAACTCGCCAAGACCTTTCTTCGTTGCACATGAGTCATACCGAAATGTTCCTTTTGTTTTATGCATCACCGAGACATATCAATGTCGGGGAGACCTCTCGGAGAGCACACTGTCATACCGAAAATCTTTATCCACTTTGAGTCGCTGAGACAATACCAACCTCTCGCCGAAAGCCCCTCATAAGACTTAGTCGGCAAGACCTGACGGGTTCGCTATGACATTACACCGAAGCTGAGACCTCCTGCCAATATGCAATTTTTCCACCGGCGGTCGGCAAGACTAAAGTAAGTTCGCCAAGATGTTACAACGAAGAAAAACCTCTCGCCGATGAGCACCCTTTGATGCCGGTTGGGGAGACATGATGAGTTCGCTAAGACATCATTCTAACGGTATAACTCATGCTGATATGATCCTTTTCTGTCGCCGAAACAAAGGAGAAGTCCTGCCGAAAGTTGCCTGTAAGTAAAATCCATTCGTCATGACATCAGAAATGTCTTGCCGATAGGCAACACAGATGTTTATCAGAGAAATGGATCGGGGAGACCCTAGCATTCTTACGCCGATATGTTCTTTCTTGTCATCGAAACAATGTACAAATAAGATAACCTGAGACTACACGAAGCTCAAACTGATCAATACCATAAGATATTAAAATATCTGAATGTAAACTGTCCACTGAAAGCCAAGACAAGTAAACATATAGACAAAACTGTACCAAGATAAAGCATGAGAAACCAATCTGAAACTGTCAACAAGTAGAATCAACTGAAAGGGATTTTGTCATCAAGGACAAACCATATGATCACAATTGAGAACCAACATTTTTGTCATGGGAAGTCAATGGGGAAAGTGTGCAGTTTTGGAAGAATTCATGGAATGGCTATCCTCCTCTAAGTTCAATTCAGGAGTTGCAACCAACAAAATAAATTCTATCAGATATATGGGGCTCTAAATTAAAAGATTATTTCCATAGAATAGAACCAATAACATGGAGAGTTATATGGAAGAACTTTTCCAATTCACCAATGTCACCTAATTAGAAATTTGTCTTGCAAAAAGTTCTAGAGGAAATATGTGTTTTTTTATCAGCTGGCTCAGATAGGGTAATTTGGGCACCTTCTAAAGATGGCAATTATGCAGTGAAGTAGGGATACAAATCAATCATATCAAATGTGCTTCAATACCAGTCTCATAGAGCATATTCTTTCTATTGGAATTCAATGAAACTTCCTAAGGCAGGAAGTTTTGTATGACTTGCTTTAAGGAAAAGGATTTTGACAAGTGACCAATTAAGTAAATTGGGATTTGTAGATCCTTTCAAGTGTGTTTTGTGTCAAGAGGTATATGAATCAGTGGATCACTTATTTTTGGACTGTGTGATGGCTCAAGAATGTTGGAAGTTTATAAAATCCAAATTGCATGTATCGTTCCCATTGCTTGCTTCTTTATGGGATTTGTTTACTACTTGGCCAGTTTTATATAAATCGTCTCTTTTTTCTTGTATATGGAGAGTGGCCCCCGTAATTGTAATTTAGAATCTATGGTGGGAACATAACAAACGGGTTTTTAGAAAGCAATCCCAGTCAGTGCAACAAATTAAGAGTAAAATTGAGAAGTCCATTTTAGAGGTAGTCAATACATATGTTCACAATCACAAAAATGTTTCCTCCTTATACACTGCTTGGGATGACTGGTTACTAAAAAACTGGGAGTATATTTCATTGCCATTTGAAGAAAAAGAATTACTTCAAGGGCTGCAATTAGCAAGAAATATTGGTCTACACAAGTTACATATTGGAGGAAATTCTCTCCTAATCATTAATTCTTGTAAAGAAAAAAAGATTCACAACTGGAGATTAAGTTATATGCTTAAAAATGTTTGGTTGATGATGGCCTCATTCCAAGAAATTCAAATAACTCATACATATCAGGAGGGAAATAAACTGGCTGATAAACTTGCAAATATGGGCCGCGATGGTCAAGAATTTGAATTTTTAGGTGATGGTGATCTTGGAAAAGAATATCCTCAATTGATAGCTTTAGTTGTTGAGGAGGGAAGCTTTAATATGTGATTTTCCAATATGAAAGATGCTATGGTCATTTGACATCAGGAGATTGGGACTCATGTTTAAGGGATGGAGTAAATTTAGTTGCAATTGAGATCATTCACAAAGGCATCTGTCAAGCAATTGTCAACAAAGGGCCATCATTTCTACCACTAATAAGTTTGAATTTTTTGTAGGTATAGTTTCATTATTTTCAAGTAGATCGACACATATTTTATGTGTGTGTATGCATAGAATCATAAAGGGATTTAATTATAATATTGATGTTGCCAAGTCACTTATACAGGAATAAGATAAGAACGAAGCTAGTAATAAAAATATTTGCAGCCAGGTTATGTGTTATTTGAATTAACTATTTCACTAATTTGGCAATAATTGTTTTGGGTTAGTGGAGTGTAAATTTATGTCTTATCATATGCCACCTTCATTATAAGACTGAATGGTATATCTCCTGCCACGTAATAAATTCAATTTCATATGGCTTGTGAAGGAACAAAGGGCTTAAAATAATAATTTTTCAAGTATGAATTTCATAGACAAATGTGTGAGAGGTTGCATTTAACCATTCATTCAATATGGATTTGTGCATTCTTTTTCATTTCTTCTGGGAATTAGATGCTCAAACTTTTATTTTTCTTCAAGTTAGGGCTCATAATTCATAGTTGCTTGTATCTTGCAAAAAGTCTTTTCTAACTGTGAATAAGTTTGTGTGAATCAAAGGAAGTGCAAGGCTTGTCAGAGAATTCAAATGGAGTATTTTTTGAGAAATTACAGAGCTATGATTCCAGTCAATGCATGGGAGATGTCATTTACAGAAGCCATTGAAGAGGTAGAATTCTAGCTTGTGTTCAAGAGTCATTGTCAGCAATTCATGAAGTGTGTTAAAAGGGTTATTGGACAAGAAATATTAGAGCCAAAGACAAACAGGTTGTTGTTTCCCTCCCAACTTGTCTCTATTTTTATTTCCAATTTTATTAATTTGTTACAGAGCTTTCGAGCTGTAGATTTTATTACAAATGAGGTAGTAAAAGAGGCCTACCTCCCAAATGATGTCCTTTTGAGAGCTTGTCAAATTTACGACTTGTGGAGGGGACAAGGATATGTAGGGGGGCTATTCCCTTGACATTTCCTTTTACAAGGATATGTAATATATAGTGAAATCAAGAAGACATTGTCAACAAAAAGGTTAGATTTTTTGTTATCTGCTTTGAACAAGTATGCAGGGGATTTTGACTACGAATTAGCAGAGAGGATAAGGGTTTGAGTAAATGCCATTCTGGTTTTATTCACCCATGAACATAATCCACCAAAAGTTGTTGTTCTAGAGGTGGACGTGCTAGAGGATGTTGCTCCAGAAGGTCCTGGTTTAGGTGTGGATGTTCCACAAGGTGCTGCTCTAGAAGGTGTTGCTCATCAACCTATTTCCCCAAGTGTTGATGCTCTATAGGTACCCGCTTCACATGAACTTGGTGATGATCATGCTTCCCATCTGCATAGTAATAACATGGACTTGAATTTGAATATATGGCCCCCTTTGCAATCTATAGTGGGTAACCTTGATGAGCATCAAGATGAGAATGACGTCTCAGTCGATTAGATGGAGGAGTAGCTGCTTTATTTAGTCTCAATTTTGTAGTTATGGGTATAAAAGTCTTATCAAAGAATTTTTTTGATCATTGCAGATATAAGAAGTTGGTATGGGCTTTAGTAAATGAATTATCTAATGCTTTTGGGGGTTGGTTTTTGGATATTTTATAAAGAAATCATGAAATATTTGTGGGGTTGTGGACCAAAATCAGAAATAGCTATGTTAATGAATAGTTTGAATAGGTGGGATTAGGGTTCAATTTGGCTGAGGAGAGCCATAATACATCAAGACATACTTTGTACATCCTTATCTATCTATCTATCTATATATATATATTACTGAAAAAAATGCAATAACTACAAGAATTAAATAAAATAAGAAAAAGGTATTTATTTTTCAATTTGATGAAGAAAAGCTTTCATAGATGTCATAAAATAATTCACCATTGTACAAAGGATTTTGGATCTATTAAATGATAATCTTAAAACAATATATTTCTATATAAAATGTTAGGTTCAAGGATGCACTTGTAGATCTGTGACTACAAAAGGGAACTTGATGTTTGAGCCTAAATTCTACCTACGAAAATGATCTAGAAGAATTTTCTAATAAGAAAAGATTCACCTAGGTCTGATATAAGTGTGTTTGGAAAATTTCTTCAAGAGACACCATATGATACTTGTTAGCCAATGATTTGTTCTCTTTAAGTTAAGTCTATGGGATGACCTATCTAACAACAATAAAAAAATATCAAATACAGTGTGTAGTCATGTAATATTCTCCTTGGATGTAGATGTAACACATTTTGTCTTTCTACAATTGATTTATAGATAAGCACTAGATTCTCTAAAACTTTGATATATACATTAGATGATTCAAATGAATTAGGGTAAGTTCTTAAATACACAACCATAGCATGTAATTTGAAATAATGCAAGATTTCGTTAGCTCATAATGACTAGTAAGGAAGGGAAACATTGGCCTAAATTAATAAGTTTAAATTAAAAAAAATGAGATTTCAATATGCATGTGTGGAAGCAATCTCGGCCAATTATTCATCCATGAATCTAAGCTAGGATGGTGAATGATGGATTTAGTGGGTAAGTCTCAACTCTTGAGATGTGTGGAGATGGAATAGGGCCAAGATAAGATTGTCTTGAAATTTCCACATAAAAGTACACCAACTTGTATACTAGTCAATGCATAAGGATAACATAGTTGTCATGGGTCCAAAGCATAAAGGAGAAGGTAAAGTCCCCCACTCAAAAGACTTGAAATTTTTATGATTTCCCAATGTTTGAAAATGCAAGCATTTTGTCAAATAGTTGGTACTACTATTCTGCTTTGGTTTCTAGTTATGTGCATTGAGATTTTTTGAGAACATGATAACACAAGAATTTGTATAGGAATGTAATAGGTATGCAGATTTAATAAATTCCAAAATTGATACTTCAATTGATATAGGTGATAAATTGTTGTTACAATAATTTAAATCAAACTTTACACATTTTGGAATATTAAAAAAAAATCAATGAATCAGTAGCTAACCTGTAACCTTTTGTTGCATAGACAGTTGCCATTGCACTAAAAGATCAAGACTTGTTAATGCCCGATACAACCACCCAAGTTAATGAATCCATGAAAGGCAGTTAAGCCATGTCATGAACCTGAGCATTGCAATGCACAACACAAGGAGACCAAGGGTGCACACCTTGCAACAATCATCCTAGCACAAGTGAAGGGTTCAAACCCATGAACTTGGCTTTGATACCAACTATTGCACAGACGGTTTTTGTTGCACCAAAATATCAAATTGTTAATGCTTGATACAACCACCAGAGTTAATGAATCCACGGGAGGCAGTTAAGGCATGTCACGAACCCAAGCACTACGTTGCATAACACAAGAAGACCAAGAGTGCACACCTTTCAACACCTTTGATATTATATGTTACTATGTAGATTTCCAACTTGCACGACACTTCCAGTAGCTCCCTTTTACCTGTACAATAGCTTGTAAGAAGTGTACGACTTCCCAAATGTAGTCGAGCTCTTCCCAATACCCACTATTTCCTCTATTGAAGGTGGCAACAACTTTGAAAATGTGTTTGACTTATCTTAGACCATTCACACCTCCTTTGACTCCTCAAAAGTCCACCCCACTACCTAATGAGCTCCTCATTTGGTATGATAGGGTTATATTTGGTCGCAATTTTATTTTTGAAGGTTGCCACAGAAATAAACCACTCAGGCCTTTTAGAATATACACATTGACTATTTCAATGCCTCAACAAAAGGTAATTTCTAGCTCCACAAATCTAATATTATAATCCCTTAGATAATATTGACCCAAGCAGGTATACAACCAACAAACTAATATTTTAATAATTATTTATTTTCTTGAATCCTCTGCAAATACAGATTTCTCTCATTCAAACTACGGGAAATACTCTTCACAAATCAAACCTTGAAGCCCAAATGTGAATCCTATTTGAATCTGCCTGTAAGAAGATTTGGTTTTTCGTCCAAACCTTTGAACTTGAACTTGAGGGTTCTCATCCTCTAGTTCTAGAAAGCCAAATTCCCAAATTCTTCAAATAAAATTTTCCAATTGATGCCAAATGACTTGCTTTCCTCTCTATTTAAAGATTTGACCCAACGTCTAGAAGATTTCATTTGATAAAGTGATTTTATTTATTATTTTAATTGTCACTTTAATAAATAAATAAATAATTAAATATTAATGCTCCAATTACTAATTTAAGACAAAATAATATTTAATCAATTAAATTAAATGGCTAGTAGGAAATTTGGGGACATTATAGAGAATGATATAGATATGAAATTTTCACCATTACACCACTATAATTTTGAGTTCATTATATAATTTATCTTTTAGTCATATAAAATATTTGAGTTAATTACCTTTAATGATGTAAGATCCCCACTTTTAAAATCTTGGAGACCTCATTCAAGGAGTAATTTCTAGATGTGTATGTGGTACACATCCCACTCATCAAAATAGAACTTAAAACTAAAAGCAGTGACCCTTAACAAAAATTCTAAATTGAATTGCTTAGAAAGTAACCTTATTTTCGAAGACTTGGATACCTTATTCAAGGAACAATTTCACGAAAAATGTAAGTTTTTTTATAATGCATAGTATTTAATATTTGATAATAACAAGTGGTGGATTCTAATGTCTTTGAATTAAAATTAATTAATAAGAATTTTGAAATGCACCATTTACCTTTTCAAGCTCATAAGGCTATAAGTTTTTGAATGAGTCAAAGTAATATTAATGTTTATCTTTGTAATATGTCAATATCTCATTAGTGATTTCATTGTTGCTCCATGTCTTTTATGTATGCAAATGTAATATTTGAGTTTATCAATTATAAAATAAAATTTAAAGCTATTATTAAACTTTCCATTACACTAATTGAGTTGGGTTATGGAAACAAAAAAAACTAGAAATTAAAAACATACAAAAATAAAATATAAAATATAAATTACAGAGCAAAAAGTTAAAATGATAAAGACCTTGAAACAAGGCTCAAGAAGCTCACTAGTCAGGATGTTAGTGTGACACATTGTCATCCATAATTAATGCAAAACTCTAATATATTTCCAAATTTTTTTTAATAAATTTTTAAATGAGAAGGAAAAGGCACAAAAATAAACCACTAAGCTATGTAAAAAAGTACAAAAAAAATAAATCAATTTAACCTAACTATTTTAAACAAAATATAAAATGATAAATAAAGAGAAGGGATAACAAACCTTGATGTTGTGTACTCCAAAAACTTGTTTTGGGATAGACAAAAAAGTTGGGGTTGATTAAGAGGTTCTTTCAACTCAAGTTCCTATTTTGGTATTTTGATCTCCATGGGAAACCAATGGCACAAGGAGAAATTGGATAGAGTGTGCACTCATCCTACTTGTGTCTAGGACTAAGATCAATAATATGATATTTCTTGGAAATATTTGTAAAAATAAAAAATACAACATACCACTTTGAGTTGGTGACCTCCAATAATTAGAAAATAATATATGAATTCAATATTGTATGATATGATGATATGGGAGAGAGTTCTCTTTCTTATTTCTATGCTAAATTATATAGGGACGTACCCCTTCATCCTAATTAAGAGATACTAGTATATTAACTAATATCTATGTTAGGGTTAAACATGCCACAAGTGCTTATCCTTAAGAATATATAATATATATACTTAGGAATATACCATATTAGGATCATAACATTCTCTTCCCCTTCAAAAAAGCAATGCCCTCAATGCTTAGCAAGTCTAAAATATTTCATATGAATTGTTCATCATTCCATGTTGCATCTTCAATTGGAAAATTCTTCCACTTGATTAAGAATTTTTTAGGTGACAATATTTTTCAATCTTATTTTAGAAATTCCATGAAGTTTTTGCATATTTGTATGAATATATATTTTTTCCATAATAATAGTGGAAAATAGATGAGAAAGTCCACAAAAATATGCTATGTTTAATTAGTTTATCCACAACAAATCAGATTACACCAATATTATGTCTTTGGTAACCCCATAATGAAGTCCATTAATATTTTTGTCCAATATTGTATTGGAATGCCTAATATTTGTAAGAGGCCTAGAGTCTTTATTATTTCCCTTTTATTTTGTTGGTTTATCAAACATTCTACCACAAATTTTTAGATATTCACTTTAATACCTTCCCAAAAGAATTTTTTCTTCATAGGATGATAGGTATGAATGATCTTCTATAGTATCTTGTTAGACCCAAAAATCCTCTCTTCTTAGGGTCCATATTAGCACCTTTAAGTGACACCAAATGTTTTGAGTATTCTACTTGTTTCACCCTAAAGACACATTTGGATTGTTTTTCATAGAATTTATTTTCTTCCAATTCATTAGCAATAAGAATATGAAACTTATATTTATGAATGATTTTGTTTAGCTTCTTGTAATGTGAGCACATTATCCATGGATCAACATTTTTGTTAAGAAAACACACAATGAATAAATATGATTTTTGTTAGGATGAGCAATGCTTCATGGTATTAATTTAATGTCACGATTATGGTCTCCAATTAGTGGCACAACCTTGGATTCTTGAAATAATGGTTGTTGGTGTTGAATAATCTATTAAATTTTTGGTTGATCTTGAGTTATCCTACCTTGTGCTTCTATAAAATGTAATTGTGCCCTTGTATTATAAGAATTTTTTTGAGTAATTTCTCCATCCTATGGGAGCGAATGATTTCACTTGGTGGTTATTTTATTCCTAAAAGTTCATACCTTTTTCCCATGTATCCTAAAATCCATGGATAAGTCTTGAAAATTAAAATATATTCTTTCTAATTGCTTAAGCCATTGCACACCTAAAACTACACCCACTCCCCTAATAGGGATAGAAAATATTTTTTTATCTAGTTGATAATTTCTCATTGAGAGATTTATATGATAGCATTTACCACCACAAGGTAGTTGTTTCCCATTAGCTATCATGACTTGAAAATTAGAGACTAGATAAACAAAATAGATCTCATTATCTAATCTTCTACCAATAAAGTTATGTGTACTACCAATATCAACTAACACTTTCACATTTTTCTTTTTTATATTATTGATTGCTTTGAATATTTGTGGTAAATTTGTTCCACTCAATGCATGTAGGGAGATAATAGTGTTTTCTTTTTCCTTGGAATCCTCATTCTTAAGTTTTATGTTTGATTATTTTGTAGGTGCTTCTCCCTCTTCTTCAACCTTATTATTTTTCTCACTACTAGAACACTTATGACTTCTTGACAATTTTCCATCACAATTCCAACATAGACCTTTTTCTCTTTTCTCTATCTCTTCTTGAGGAGAGAGCTTACTAATTTCTCTTAGGTTAAAGAATTTTTCCATGTTTTCGCTAGTAATATTAATCACATTTTTATTGGTTACTCTCATGGTTTCACCTTGGGTGGTGTTTTGTTTATCAAAACATAATGTTTGTTGCATAGCTTTCCTAATTTTACAAGGTTACAACAAACAAACATCATGTTGAATTTGGTCGTTAAGTCCATTGATGTACAATTGTAGCCTTTGGTAAGGTGTCACCTCAGGAGCTCTAAGTGCCAATCTCAAATTCTCAACATTATATTCAACTAAAGACCTTACTTGCTTTAGATTTTTTAGTTGGGTAGAATAGCTTTCAGTGCATTTCTCATAAAAGGTTGTTAGTTCTTTACTAAATTCTAGCCAATTGAACATTTGTCCTTATCTACCGCTCATCTTCCATTTGTACCATTGCTAAGGTCCTAATTTTAAATATAGTAAAGCTATGTCAACCATGACATTGTTTGGTATACTGTGAAGTTTAAATTGTTGTTCTATGAGGCTTATCCATGAAATTACATTTCTACCATCAAATTTATGAATGTTTATTCTTGGTAGGTATAATTGTTGACCACGAAATGATTCTCCTATCCCCTTATTTGGTTTATTAGGGTTGTACCCCCCTTGGTGGTTGTTTGGGACTTTAATTCTAATAATAATTACTTTGTAAACCTATTTGAACCCTCATTTAAGTATTTTACAAATGGGTGAAACAATTTATCTTTAATGAAATGTATTGTTGTTTCATATCCTTCCAGAATTCTTTCCTCAATATTAGGTGGTGGAAAATAAAATGGGTCCATAGATTTTGTATGTGCATAAAGGTCCTCTAATCCTAAAGATGACATGGTTTTATTTATCTTTTTATTTTAAGTTTTACGAAGGTAGGGAAGTATTTGGAGAGAGAGAATTTGATGTTTCAATTTGGACCAAACTTAGAAAAAATTAAGGAATATATTTTATGTCTAAACATAAATTTCAAACAATTAACCTACCTAATTTTTTATAAGCTTTCCAAAAATGTAATTTAAAAAAAAATCCAAAAATTGCGGCCTATAGAGAAAATTAATGATTTGACTAAACTTAGACCACTAAATTAAAGACTTCATTTTATTTCCAATAGTAAATTACAAAGAACTAACCCTTCTTGATTTTTGAAAAGCTTTCCAAAAATGTAAATTTAAAAAAAATCAAAAATTGCAAAATTAATGGAAAACATAAAACCACAATAACTTTTAGAAACTTAAACTTAAAACCATGAATTTTTTCTAAGATCTTACATCTGTCATACCTCGAAACCCAAAAAAAATCATATCAAAATTTGCATTGGTTTGGAAGTTATGGTGGAAGCAAAAATATAATTGGTCCAAATCATAGCTTTGATACCACTTGTTATGATATTTCTTGGAAATGTTTGTAATAATTAGAAATATATCATACCACTTCGAGGGAGTGACCTCCAATAATTAGATAATAATATATGAATTCAATATTGTATGATATGAAGAGAAATCTCTCTCATATCATCATATCATACAATATTGAATTCATATATTATTAATTACAAATGTCAATAATCATGATTATTTCATCAAATATTAATCTCATCCTAATCTTAGTGTTGTTGAACACATTCCAAGAATCTAGGAGATACATGAAATAATTAATGTTTAGGATTTGCAATTAAATGGCATCCTATTTCCAACAACAACAATTGATATTCACTATGAAAACAGAGGATGCTCATGAGGCCAAGGAGGTTTGGTAGAATACTCGAATGTTGCAAGTTGTAAGACACCATCAAGAGATAAAAAAAAAGTGTTGTAAGTTGTCTTGGAGAGCTCAAACTTGCATGAGGAATGAGACTCAATCTTGGTAGGAAGAGATCTAATCTTAATAGTCATTCAAAAATACAAAGACGAATGTTGGACTTCTATAAATTGAGTAAATGGTGGTTACAAAAGAATATTTGAAAGTTAAAAGTTCATTAATAAGTCAAAAAAAAATGTTCTATAATTGTACAATTGAAGGATAGCAACACAACATGTTAGTGTTAAAGTACAACATGCTTGAAGGCTTCATAGGATGGGAACAAAACATAACACAAAGAAAGGGCACATGGAAACACATGAAACAAGTTTAAACACATAAAAGACATGACACAAATTTGTCACTAGGAGTGGGTAAAAGGCCAAGATTGCATTAAAATTATCTTAGAATATGCTATGAGAATTGACATTAAAGCAAGGAAAATTTGTAGCATCAAAATTCTAGGGTATGTAGCTTTTGATCTTACATCAACATTATTGATTAGATCCTCTTCAATATTCTAGAATCTTAGCTAAGATTCAATTCCTAATCCACATTTTCTTCATTATATAGTAGCTACAACTCTCATTAGAAGTAATAACATGTAATATATAAATGTTATATTGATGTGTATTTATATTCCAGTAGTCTAACTATGGTTGTAGACTTCAATTGAACATAACACACTCTAATAAAAAGAATATCATATGGAGTTTTACATTTCATTTTGAACTTGAAAGTTCTAACACTTTTGAATTCACTAAATTTTGTTTCAATTCTCATGAAAGATGCAACAAGTTCATGCTCTAAAACACAATAAAATAACTATAATGAATAGCATTAAAAATATTTTTCTTATCTTGGATCCATATTTCAATACTTCAAAAATAAAATTTAGGACCATAATAAGCTTTCCAATAATTCTCTTATTGATGTTGTAGTTTGAAGGCCATTATGCAATCGAGTAATTATTTCCTCTATGAAGTTTTATTTATGTAAAGTAGTGTAAGAGGAGGGGACCAACCATGTCAAGGCCCCAGGTCATCGAGAGCCGAGAGCGGAGGGCTTCCCTAACTTACCTCACTCTAAAGGGATGGGGATCGAGAATGAAGAGCACTATGTAGTACCTCTATCACTCTACAGATCTGAGTTTCAGGTTTGGGCTAGGTGAGCTATTTTTTGGAGTCATTATTGCACCTCAGACAACTCTTTGTTTGAGGACGACAATGCAGTTTTGGGACAATAGTACGACATGCTAGTGTCTCTTTGGTGTGCTAGCGTTCGTACGACCAAAAAATAGCAAGTACAGTAAAAATTGCCAGAAAAACTATTCACTGCCTAACTAGTTGATCTAGATGAAAAAAAAGAAGTACAAAAAATAGAGATGGAGATGATAAAACAAGTAAATGAAATCTAGGGTGACAAAGTTAATCTCACAAAAGTGCCAGTTCGCCAGCTAGCTCCACGCGTATGTTCACCTACTCACAAAAAAGAAGGGGAAAATTGTTGGGGTTGTATAGGGGTCTGCCTCAGTCAAACCCCCATTTTGGTGTTTCCACCTCCGTAGACAACCATAAAGCAACAGAGTAGAATATGCGATAAAGGAAAGAAAAGATAGCAATGAACACTACAAAACAATATTATGATAATCTATCAAATCACAAAGGAGAGGAGTGAAGCATTACAACCTCCCCCCAAAAGGTCACTAGCCAATGGAAGGAGAATGCAAGGTATGGACTTGGAAAAGTCACCATAGTCGCAACGTTGATGAAGGGAGGTCTTGCAAGACTCCAAGCCCATGCTTCTATAGCTACCTCACACTTGCAATGTGGAGTTGATGGAGTTCCAAAGCTACTGTAATGCTCACAATGGAATGCTAGAATGTTTCTTGAGAGTGAAATGTGAAGAGATTGCAAGAAGAATGAAGTGACTGAATGTGTGGAGAATTCAAGAGAGTGAAATGAATGAATGAAGGATGTTTTGAAGGTGGGATGAGAAGAATCTACCATTTTCGAGGTCAATTGGTCAAAGAGTGACATTAAAATTTGGCCCCAATCGGGTGTGTAACGCCTCTGCCAACTTCAGACGCATGAATCCATTAGGGACGACAACACACCGCGTAGACGTCTGCGCGCTGCGCTTGCATCCCCGAAAAATATTCTCTCATCGACACACATGATAGATTCCAAGTGGATAGAAGGTAGGTGGTTGATGTGGAATTTCTCCTTTCAATTTTATTTTCTAAGGTGAGGGTATGTGAAAGGGGAATTTTCCCGAGGGGTGCAAATTTTCTCCTACACATTTTTCCCCTACTTTAGTGAGTACGAGTATCGATGAGTGTTCAGTAAAGTAGATCGAAGGGTTAGAAATGTATACCTAAACATTAAGGAAGTAGACCATGATCTAGCGAACTTGAAAGCGTGGGAAGGCAAAGAACTCCATAGGTACTCTCCCAGAGGAGTTTCGAACAAAAGGACTCCATAGCTCTGCAAAACTATGAATTTGCACAAAGTACACCAAAGGCCCTCAGACCAATGATGGAAAAATCCCGTAGGATGTAAGCTGCTCCCACCTCGGAGGAAAGCTCTCTTCTTTCTTTGCAAACCCATGATGAAGGAAATGTGTTCCATTAGGGGTCCAAGTCGATAATGCAATTTTTGAAAAATGGTTTGCGAGAATTTTCAAGAAAAGTTTCCTTGGCAACGAATGCATTTTCTAAAAATTAAATTATCATAGAAATGACGTCAAACATACAAGGGACAACTCAAGAAAAGAAGAAAGAACGACAAGAAAAGAGTGAAAGAGAAAGAGCAACATAATGAACAAAGACACAGGGGTGATATGATATTTCGGGGTCAGAGCTGCTCATAAATATATAAATAAGTATAATATTAGTATATAAATTAATTTTCATCAACCCCCTAATATATCAGACCATGTGAAGAATGCACGAGAAAATAAAGTAAAAATAAAAAATTGGGTCAACATGGGAGGGAAACCTAAATGCCCCCAATGCTTTGCATTGTCCCCAATTTTCTGAAAATTAAAGCACATAATAGAGGAAGAATGATGACACAGATAGAAGAAGGTTTACGACACAAAATCACTCCTGTATCCAAGCACCAACAAGGGTGACAAGGGTCATCCAGGAACACATAACACAAGCACGGGGAAACACATCACAACACACACACATCTAATCTAAAGATAAAGAAGAGGCCTCCCCCTAACACTCATCAACCAAGAGGTTGTCTGCTTCCCAATCTAGATCATTATAAGGGGAAGGTGGATGATCCTACAGTGGTGGAATATTAAGGGGAGGAGCTTCCGACCCTAAAGCAACAAGGGCTAAGGAAGAAGGCACTACAAGGTCTTCTCCACTCGGCTCTTGTGGAGCTATGGTTAGTGATTCACTCGAGATTCACCACTTGGCTCACTGAGTGACTCGAGAGTGGTGAAAAACTCAAGAGAAGCTAAGACTTGTTTTGTCACCAGAACAAAGCAAGCTAGCGTAGGACCACCCTTTGGAGAAGGTGGGCTCCTCTTACACCCTCCATTGCTGAAGGGCTAGCCTCTACCTTATGTTTCATCAGAGGATGTGAACTCCTCACAGAAGAGGAAAGAGGCACAAAGGAGGAGGATAAAACTGTAGTGGACACCACCGAGGTATTCGGCAAGTCCACGGGTTTGGGGAATGGCGGGATGTTCGGGAGGGACATCAACAAGGGCGGCTCAACCAAAGGAGCGATAAACACCTACACCTTTTTAGGGTCAGCTACATTCACACTTACAACAGGAGCCGAAAGCGAGACTAAGCTTGGTTGAATGAAAGCAAAGGGGAGGAGAGAGAAGGACACAACAAGAGACCCTAAACCAGGGGCAGTCGTCTCCTCTTCCTTCTTTTGCAAAGCAGCTTCCTCAGCCACCAGAGCCTTTCACTGACACTTGCGCTCACATGCAAGGCGGTTTCTATGACTCTTTGAGCTAGAGGCCAAGAGCTGCGAAGGGACATAAGACTCCTGCTCAACCATAGGGGTGTCCATCACAACCATTTCTGGTGGAGGGACAAACTCCCTAATGGGAGTAGGAGGAAGAGATTAAGTGACAGCAGGGGGAGTCGACTCTAGTGCCTCGGCAGTGGGCCTCTTCCCATTCACTGCTTGAGGAGCAGGAGCGATGGGAGGCCGCGGAGGCCAAGACATAGAGGATTCCCCACGTGTACCCTTTCTTCTACCGTACAAGTAGGGCCAAGGTCCAGGAGGCACGGTAGAAAGGTCCAATATCCTAATCTTGGCTTTGCACCAAGCAGGCACCATCAGACTTCTCGTATAAAATCTAGGTGTATTCATCCAAAACTCTTCTTCAGAAAGAGGAGTGAAAGAGGTACCCTAAGGACGGGTAGGCCTCTCCTTTCCCTTTCGAGAAGAGGAGGCAGCTTGCTACTGTACTATCAGAAGGGTCAAATTTGACTATCCTTTTCCCTTGGTCTTATACTTTACGTAGTTCCGGTAAAGTAGGTCCATTCTTGGGGTAAGTGGACTGACCAAGGCGAGCCAAAAATGATCCAATGAATAGCCCCCATGGGACACCAATGGTTGGTATCCAGTGTCATGCACCATGTGCATAGCACCTTCATGGGAGAATTTCAAACACTTATGGATGAAGGAAGCGATTCCATTCATGGAAGCTATCCAAGGTATGCCTAACTTCACCTTGAACAAATTTGATTCCAGAATAACATCAAAGGATGTGTTTATAGCCCTAGGTCCAACTAGGACGAACAAAGTTATTGAGCCATACGACATGAGAGAGAGCCCATCATGCGTACAAATGGTGGATTTTTTTCTTCATACTCCTTCTGCAATGAATTCAGCCACAACATCTCCTCTGTAATGACATTCACTTGGCTCACAGGGTCAACTAAGACCCCTGTCACAATGTTCCCATTGAGATGAGTGAGAATGTAGAGGGGAGAGGGCTTGTTGTTCAAGGGCATATCTTGTAAAGTGAATGTCACATCTAGTGAGCCAGTCGCAGGTTGTGTGGAAGGAGTAACCATGACCTTGTTAATGTACTTTGAGGGCTGAGTGGTAGAATCAAAGGGATCAATAATTAAGTTAGCAAAATGAGCTGAAAACAAGTCCGTGTATATCTGCAACTCACTATTTGCTTTTGCTACCCATTTATTCACATTTTGTTTACTCCCATCGAGACAAATAGAACCATCCTCGATGTGGTCCTGTATCTCATGACGTAGGTGCATACAACATTCGATATTATGTTCGTTGACTCGATGGTACTGACATAAGGCATTTTCATCGTACCAATCAAGGTAAGGTTCCTTGAGTAGTCTAGGGTTCTCCAAGGTTATGATCTTATCCTTCAACAACTTCTACAAGATGGAAGAATAAGATTTTGCTAACTTTGTGAACTTTCTGTTGTGTTTGAGGTCGTTGTCATTCATTGCGGCTACTACATTTGCAACAACCTTACCTTTTCTTGAGATCGATACAATGGAATTTTCTTTTGAATAGGAGCGTGAGCAGGATCCCTCGAACTGAACTACCATTTGTTGATATTCTCGTAATGCCGCACACAGATGCGCAAAGGAAGGGTGTTTCATAAGGGCAAAATTTTCCTGCCAAGGTCTCTACAAGTTCCCTATGAACACCTTTTGCACATCAGAATCGGGCAGCGAGTATGAGATTTGTGAAAAGAGCGCTTGATACCACGCTACGAAATTAGTTATCTTCTCATTATCCCCTTGCTTGCATTAGACGAGATATGAAAAGTTCATCTTTGGTCCAATGTTGGCTTGGAACTATTGGAGAAACTAATTTACAAGTTGATCAAATGAGAAAATAGAATTGTCGGGTAAGGAATAGTACCACTTGAGTGTTGTATCCTTAAGAGATCGAGGGAATAATTTTTCCATCAATGCATCGTGATGGAAGAAGTCTATACACATGGCATTAAAGGCGGATACATGCGTTTCTAGGTTCTCTTTACCACCATATTTCTCAAATTTGGAAATCTCCATTCCTTGTGGGAAGGGAGTACTTAGGATTGTTATCGACAATGGGCTATGTCAAAAAAAGGGTTGAAAGATAGGCTGGGTAGAAGCTTGGGAGAGACTTTCCAGCTAGTTTTGCATATGATCCATATTCTAAAGCAAGGAATTCAAGACAGGGTCAGTAGATGACAAAGGACTCGTAGAACCTCTAGAACCGTCGCCATCGACATTGCCTCTTGAGGCACCTCTGGAGCCACCGTTGTGACCGTTGTTGGAGCCCCTATCACTGGTAGGGCCTCCATTGAAGCAACTTCCGCTACCGAAGCCACCCCCATGGCCTCCTCCAAATCCACCTTCACTAGTGCCACCTCCACTACCAAGGCCACCACCACCCATTCCACCAGAGCCTTCACCGCCAGAGGTAGTAGGAGGGGTGAAACTAAACTCAAGGGGTGTTTTACTCACCTTGAGAGTGCGAGGCTCTTGAGTAGCAGAAGATACACTAATCGAGGGCCCTAATTCGACCATGTAGACGAATGTAGTGGACATTGAAATGCCTATTTGTCTTTCATAGGCATCAAGCACTTCTTCTCGGGTGGTACCCAATCTAGGCCTATACGAAGGGACATAAGCTTCAGTTAGATATGCAAGGCCATGTAGAAATTTTACACCTGTTCGATCTTTTCCTAGCAAATGTCTCACCTCTCTTGCGAGCCTTGTAGCTCTCGCCATGTTTGGTGCTTTCTCTAAATGGTTTACAAGGTCTAGTAATTTGTTATCTAATTCCATAAGGTTTTCTATAGGAATATACACCGCATCATCTTCATCTATAGATGAAGTCATAGGGGATACGGGAGGGGTAGGCACTCGAGTGATCTCTTCCATGAAACCCATCTTGTCATCATAGTTTGTAGGAAAACTAGTAGTAAATTCGTTAGCTAAACCAATGAAAATATTGAGGGTGAAACTAGAAGTGACCTTCATCTTCTCCATTAGTAGGTGTCGCACACTTCTCCTGATAACGTACCCAGAAGTCGTGGACTAGGTTGTGATGCTCATAAACCTTCACAACACTCAGGGTTACAACAATCACAAGGTACAAGGGAAAATTATCAACACAGACAAATGGGTAGACGCTCTTCACATTGGGTTCACCAAAAATGTAAGAGAGGGGGACCAACCACATCAAGGCTCTAGGTCACAGAGAGCCGAGAGCGGAGGGCTGCCCTAACTTACCTCGCTCTAAAGGGATGGGGATAGAGAATGAAGAGCACTATGTAGTACCTATGTCACTCTACAAACCCAAGTTTTAGGTTAGGGCTAGGTGAGCTGGTTTTAGAGTTAGTATTGCACCTTAGACAACTCTTTATCCAAGGATGGTAGTGCGGTTCTAGGATGACAGTGTGATGCACTAGCATCTCTCTAGTGTGCTGGCATTCGTACGACCAAAAAATAGTAAGTACAATAAAAATTACCAAAAAAGCTACTGACGGCCTAGCTAGTTCATCTAGACGAAAAACAGAATAAGAAAGTACAAAAAATAGAGACAGAGATGATAAAAAGGGTAAATGAAAGCTAGGGTGATGAAGATAATATCACAGAAGCGCCAGTACACCAGCTAGCTCCACGTGTACATTCACCTACACACAAACAAGAAGGGGAATTTTTTTGGGGTTGTATAGGGGCTTTCCTCAGTTAGACCCCTGTTTTGTGTTTCCACCTCCACAGACAACTAGAAAGCAACTAAGTAGAGTATGCAATAAAGGAAAGAAAAGATAGCAATGAACACTACAAAACAATATTATGCTACTCTATCAAATCATAAAGGAGAGGAGTGAAGCATTACTATCTCCACCCAAAAGCTCACTAGCCAATGGAAGGAGAATGCAAGGTATGGACTTGGCAAAGTCACCACAACCGCAACAGTGATGAAGGAAGGTCTCGCGAGACTCCAAGCCCACACTTCTATAGCTTCCTCACACTTCCAATGTGGAGTTGATGGAGTGCCAAAGTTGTTGTAATGCTCACAATGGAATGCTAAAATGTTGCTTGAGAGTGAAATGTGAAGATATTGCAAGAAGAATGAAGTGATTGAATGTGTAGAGAATTCAAGAGAGTGAAATGAATGAATGAAGGATGTTTTTGAAGGTGAGATGAGAAGAATCTACTATTTTTGGGGTTGATTGGTTGAAAAGGGACATTATAATTCGACCCCAATTGGGTGTGTAACGCCTCTGCCAACTTCAGACGTAGGAATCTGTTAGGGACGACGACACACAAATGTTTGTGCATCACGCTCGTGTCTTCGACAAATATTCTCTCACCGACACATAAGACATATGCCAAGTGGATAGAAGGAAAATGGGTGATGGGGAATTTCGCCTTCGGATTTGATTTTCTAAGGTGAGGGTATGTGAAAGGGGAATTTTCCCTAGGGGTGCAAATTCGCTCCTATACAAGTAGTAACAATCAATATAGATGACCTATAAAGCATCTTTAATTGTAGTAATGACTATTCACTCATATAAACTAGTAATAAAACACCCCATAGTAATGTTGATGCTAACACATCAATCTCAAGAACTCACACCCCTTTATTTGTAAGGGTCTTCTAGGTAATCAAAACTTCTCCCAAGAAGTCATTTTTAGTAATTGAATTTTCTTTCAAGTGCATTAATAGAAATCTAAAAGGTAAAGGTTTTCTTATTTCATTGTCAAGTGAGACATCCATTTGGTGTGTAAGACTGTAATGCCCCCAAATTTGTGGTGGAGTGATTTAATTAATTTAATTAATTAAGTTGTCCAAAAATCAATAATATTTCAAAAGGATGACTCAATTGATTATTTTAATTAAAATAAGGTGGGAATATTAAATTAATTATTTATAAAGTTATTTCAATAAATTAAAATAAAAAAAGGTAACTTTATTTCTAATTAGTTTAATTAAAGTGACTAAAATAAAAAATAAATTATAGTCACTTAAATAATATTTTTAAAGTGACTTAAGTGAAAAATAAAATATTATAAAGTCACTTTGGAAATATTCTAGAAGCTTCTTGGAGGATCTTTCTAGAAGATCAAAAGATTTCTTTATAAGGAGTTGATAGCTAGCCATTTGGGCATGACTTGGATTTTACTTCTCATTTCAGTTTAGGAGAAGCTTGGAGACTTTTTCAATTCCAAGGGTTTGAAGACTCTAGGATACCAAGTTTGGTTGTGAAAGATCAGCCTAGTTGGAGATTGTGGAGGAATCCATCTAGGGTTTCTATAGGTGCTTCATTGCAAGAGTTTGAATTGGTGTAATAGCTGATGTATTATTGCACTTCTGAATAAGGAGTTTAATTTAATGCAATAGTTGGTTTATTATTGCATTCTATTGAGGGTTTTGCATAATTGCACATCTGATTTATTGTTGCAATTATTATTCTACTTGAAGAAGAAGTTTGGGGGTTTTTCTACTAAACCCTAGGCGCCCTTTTGCTAGTTTGATTAAGGGTTTTATATAGATTATATTAGCATTATTGTAGCAGATTCGTGACATTTCTCATTGACATTTTGAGGAAATTTGGTGCACAAAGGAATTCGATTTCGCTTGAAGGAAGCTTTGAATATATTGGAGGTTCATTATTAGCATCTTGGCACATCGATGTTATCATAAGAAGCTAGTTGCATTGTTGGGAAAATTGTGGTTCTTCTAGCAAGATAGGTGCAACATTTTGGCATCAAGATCAGATTGAATTTTGGAGGATTTCACTTTGTTTCAACACCTTGAGGAAGGACGACTTCTTGTTGGGCAGAGACATCACTATAGTTGCTTGTAGAAGGGAAAGTCGTGGCCGCCAGACGTATATTCAATCATTTTCAGTCGATGTCATCCTTTGATTTGGCGTCAACTAGGTTGGAGCATATCGCCATCTAGTTTAGTGTCTTGCATTGCATTTGCTTAGTTTCAAGTCTACAATTAGATATATCATTGTTTACAACTAGTTATAGTTTTTCCATAGTTCTTCATTGCCACATTGTAGTTTTGTGTGTAATTGCCTATGATAATAAATGCAATCAACAATTGAATGGTCATTGCAAATTATTGTAGTCATCTTCTATTCCATCTTTGCAATTCAACGAGTTTGGAGTTGTCATGGCAAATGTTTAAAGAAATGTCTATTTGTTGTATTGAGTAAAGTTATAGTTGCAACTTTATTACAGTCATTTAAGAGTCTTGAATTATCAAAAATAAGTTTGCATTTCAACTTAGCTATTGTATTTGAAGAGTTATATCAGAACTGAAGTATAAGCTTTGCATTTCATAGCACATTTGAATAGTAGTACTTGCTACAAGTCTTGTAGAGATTATTACCTATTGTATTTTCAGTCAATTGCATCTCTTAGCAGTTGGTTATTTAATTCTTCATGCATGTTCTTGTCTACAATAAGAAAAAATCAGAGTCATCATCTATATGCTGAAAAAAATTTGCAAGCCAATTGTTTGACGAAATGCCAAACCAATTAAATTGAAAGTTCTAAGGAAAATTTATCAAGGGACTTTACAAAGACCTTGTTGTGCAAACATTCCATTAAGAAATTGTCTTTTCAATTTATCTTGTATTATTTTGAGGTGTACAATTCCCACCCCTTAGGATTTGGACATTTAAGACTTGTTATGGGGTATAAATTAACTTCACCATCGAGCTATCTCAACAATTGAACCCTTGATTACAAAAATGAGTTAATAATGATTTTGTTGCAAAAATATGTATTTTACACATTTTAAGCTATTTGATTTGTTTTTCTATTTCTTATTCATATATCTATAACAAAATACTATATAGAATCTTTTTAATCTAAAATAATAATTATATTCAATATTAATTTAAATTATTTTCAATTATAGTTATAACTAAGAGAGGGAACTTCGCATGTGAGGGGAAGATTCATCTTCTCCATGAGATTGTCTCCTATCAATTTTAGCTTTGTGTTAGAGCTAGATGCTTATGAATTTTATTGTTTATGTTTTTATTTGAAATATATTACTTGCATTCTTGTTGTTTGATAGGTGTTGGTATTAAATTTCATGAATACATATGTACTAAATTTTGATTATTCATATGGGGATTGGAGATACTAATGTTAAATAAAGTTGATAAAAATTTGGTGGTAATAAGAGGTTTCTTTGAGAAAAGATCCCATATGACATCAGCTCTAACATATGCTTATAATGTTTGCTAAGGAAAACAATGTGCATGGAGAGTGGTGCTACATTAAATAATGGGGATAATGGAAATGAGTAAAGCAATAATGTGATGGGAGTTAGGGAACTCTCTAAACATTGCTTAAAAACTATCCATGCTCAACTTAAAGGCCATAAGGTGGAGCACAAGGGAGTTCTTGAGAAAAGGCCTTTAGATTGGTGCTTTGTGGAGAGTGGTGCCTAAAGGAGTTGAATTTGTTGCAATCATAGATGGCAATGAGAATAAGGTTAAACAAGATGGAAAAAAAATCTCAATGAGAATCAAAGAAAGTTATAGGTCCCTTGACCTCACATCCGTTTTCCTAACAAGGAAATGTTAAGAGCAATTAATAAAGAAAAGATTAGGCTAAAAGGTAAAGGTGTTTTGTTTATTTGTCTAAATATTGAAGACATTCGTTCCTAAAAATTATTTGATAATTGGATGATGAATGTGTGGACAAAAACATAAGGAGATTATGGCTCACTTCCAATGAAAGATTCTTAAAAGGTATTTTTTAAGAATCTTGTATTGCCAAAATTGTTTTAGATTGAACATTTTGGAGTATAGAAAGGTGATTGTTTTGAGTCATTCCTTGTAACCTTAATATGGAATTTGGTAATAATACAAGTTTGTTGCTCTATGTTGGATAGAATTTTGTGATGTCTCTACATAACCCTGATCTTTCCTATCTCATGCCCTAATTACTATTAGGGAAGTGTTGAAAATTGAGGCTAAGATTACTCTTCCTTACTTGATTTTGTTCTCTATAAGTCTTGTTAAACTTATTCTAAAAGCCTTCATTTTTTTCTTTATAAACAAGAAGGTTATCTATACAATTATTGGCTTAAATGGACTCTCCACTTGCTTCCTTTGTAAAAAGGATAGTCACTTAAGAAAGAAATTAACCTCTTGTTCTTAAAAATTTCCAATTGGTTTGATAACGCAAAAGTGGTTAATCAACAAAAAAAAATGATAATTTGCAAGAAAGTAATATTTCCTCTTAAATGGTTAAAAGGGATATTATTAAGGAGATTCTCTTTATCCTCTCCTTCATTTTGTCTAAGGATGTTTCTTTGTCTAATGTGAAATAATCCATGTTGAAGCTTGACTCTTTAAAAAATTCCTTCCCTCATAAGATTCAAGAATTTGATGCTATTAGAAGCACTCCCACTAAAGTCTATTAGGTTTTCAACTTATTATAGTGAAACAAAAATTGACTAAACATGATAAAGGAACCTATAATAGGCCCTTAGCAATTCCATTAGTGTTGAGAAACATTGCTAAGAGAGCTAGATTGGGTAGAGGTGTGATTGATTATAACCCTAAGCTTTAAATGAGTAGGGGTAAATGGATGATCTATGACAATAAGGGTAACCTTGAGGTCCCTAAACTTGATTTTGTAATTTACAAGGATTTGATGAAGAGGAAGCATGTGTCTCCATTTATTGACACAAGTGGAGGGAAGAGACAAAAATATGACAAAAGAAGTAATTGTAGATGGATGCCAAAGAATAAATTGTTGACTATTTACATCCTTTCAACATGTTGGTCAAGGTGGCTATAGAAATACAAATGAACATGATAAGCTAGTTTGTGTATTTGCTCCAATGAGCCATGAGCATAGTGCAAGCTTCTTTATATAGACCATTTGGTGGTCACACTCTTAAACATCCAAGTGAACTTTGATATACCCATTTTGACACAAATGCCTTTGATGAATGAATTTTCAAATTGAAAAAGTATTTCTCCATCAATAATTTATTAGATTCAAATAAAATTGCTTTTGCTCTCTTCAAATTCAAACCCCATGTTCAACTATTTTGGGAGCCCAAATTGCTAGGCATGCAAGAATTAGATGAATTCCACTTTGCTAAGGTGACAAAGATGAATCCACCTAGGGATATTTCATTGAGGCCACCAAGGAATTTATTTTGAGAGGATACATATGAGAGAAAACACATCTCATATACAAGACTACATTAATAACTTCTATACATTGTATACAAAAATTGGCTTCAATAACTTTGAAAAGCATCAATTCCTCAACACAATGGCCTTCATCGCTACATCTAGATGGAAATGACAATTTTGAACATCAAAAACCTAGGGATTGTCTATTACCATGTAGTGAAGATTGACGAGGAACTAAATCCCAAAAGTTCAAAAAAAAAATTAGGTGTCAATATAAAAGGAGATAACATGAGGTTCACAAGAAAGCAACAAAGTTTGAATAATTTTCCATAGAAAAGAAAAACACCAAAGAAAATAGACAAGTTTTTGATTAAGGAAAAATTGGGTTTTGAAGGGACCTGAAACCCTTTACAAACAAAAGCAAAGCTGCAAAAAGGATAGCCTGTAGCCAGCCAAAAACCAACCCCCAAACAAGACCCGTCAAGATTTACATTTAGAACTACTCTTGTGGGAACGAAGTCATGTCAAAAGAAGGCCTAGAGAATTTTGCTTTCTTTCCCATAACAATAATCCAACCTTCTTCCACTTGCGCTGCCTTATCATGCAAGGCCAACACACAATTTTCTTGAAGATGAATGCCTGTGGCCGTTGTCTCAGAGATTTCATCATTATACCTTCGTGCAGGAAAAGACTTATAAAAAAAGCCACTAGAAATGATAGCCAAAGTGCTATCACCAGAAATGGCAGTCTGAGACCCATTCTCACGCTCTTTAGGTGTTTCAACACGATTAACTTGTTCAACTTCAACAACCCCACCATTTGAGACATCCAGAGGGGATGCCCCAAGACCTTGTGATTCCGACGCAACCACCTCAGAAAAACTCCTATTATGTTCAGATTTCTTCTCTATCGTATAATGCTGTAGAGAGGCACTTTTCCACCATGTAGCATATGGAAGGAGATCCACAAGCCCATGGCATGACCAAAATGATTGTTGCAATGCTTTCTTGATAAGATTTACAAGAGCTAGAAATAGAGCAACACTACTTGTATATCCACTTGAGCAAAGTGAAGGGTTTCATATCATTGAGGTGAGCCCACATATCACCATTGTCACTACAAAGGTCTTGCCACTAAAGGATTGGGAACTCCTTTTCTGCTCTCAAATGTGGATAATGGGAATACCCTAAATTTCAACATGACTATTGGAGGTCAATATGTTTTTTCTCTACCAAGATATAAAGAAACTAAATTTGCAAAGAATGTGTCACCTACATGCTTATGCTATCAAATAGGTGACTTAGGAAAGAGACATTCATTTAAATTAATATTGTCATAAGTCCTATCCAATCAAACCCTTGAAATATGATAAGGTTTATGCCATGGAACTCCTGCATGTTTTTTTATGTTCTACTACTAGAAACCTACTTGTAAAAGTTATATGGTGTCTGATTATAGAACTTAAAGGATCATCACCAGACTTGCAACAAAAAGTGCAAGACAATAGAAATGGTTCCTATAAAGTTGATGTCTCTAATCAATGTGAAGCAATCTCAAAGTGTGATTCCTCATACCAAGAAATTTGTCCTACTTATAATTGTACCAATGAAGAGTAGAAGGCCATGCTACATCACCAACTCACAGCACAATGGATGTAGATGGACCAAATGTTATCAAGATAGCATTGCTAGGTGAAGCATTCACTTAGTCTTGTCCTTGGCATATGTCTATTATATGAAACATTGTACAAGTATCAACCATGGAGAATGATGATAATAAGCAATAGATTCAAGCATTAATCCAAAAAGGTGACATACATCAAAGCGCCTTACCTTATGTAAGTCTTATTGTACTCATCAAAAGGAAGTATGAAACATTGTGACATTGCATTAACTATTAGGCTCTAAATAAGATCATTGTTAAGTACAAATATCTAATCCCTTAACTTGTTGACCTCTTGGACAAGCTCACATGGGGGAAAAAGTCACAAAAATAACAAGTTCAAGATCTCATTAGTTACATGTTGAGTTAGTTGATGTCAAGTGAATTGTCATCAAGTACATGCCAAATACATCTCTATTTCTCCACACACCTAGTTATACATACAATAATGAGGGGACATCAAAGACATCTAATTGTCGTTTACAATAATGCCCAACCTCATTAGTTGGTGTTCTCTAGGGCATCCTTGGATTCCTCAAAGGAAATTGGACAGCCAAGCGACATCCTTTGTAGTCCCTAGATTCCAAGAGGAAGTGGGATTCCCAATGAAGTTCTTTATCATCACTATGTCCCAAGGAAGGGGGTGAGAATGTGTCCCCATGTATACCTCGTATTGTGGAGGTTAGATTATTGAAAGATACATATAAGATGACCTTTTGAGCCTAGGAATTATAGTGGGCATGTGTATTATTAAGCCATTCAAAGCTTAGAGTAAACAAGTGTTGCAAGGCATGAAGGAGCAAAACGAATCTGATGCAGGGGCATTGCAATTGAGAGAGCAGACCCACATTGGAAAGGAACAAAATACAGTTATGATTTCAGTTATCAAAGCAAATTATAACATGGAGTAGAATTAGTTAGTTGCCAATCATTTACACGTTTCAGATATTGGGCAGTTACAAAACCATAGTGTGGAAGGAAAAAGAATGGGTTGCACCAATATGAAAAGGTTTTCTTGCATTTTGTTTAGAAAACATAGCTGCAATAGGATGAATGCAGAGTGAATTGAGGGATGTGAGTAGCAAAAGGAAGAGAGCGTACCAGACAGGGGCACACCAAGAAGAGAGAAGGCTCCACACAGCCATTGGTAGCAAGAACAGGTCGCATACCGGTGTAGAGGAGCTTTAAGTAAGGAAGATAAAATTTAATTTGCAAAGCTAAGGCAGATTTGACAGTATAAAAGAAACAAACACTGGGAAGAGGGAAGAAGAGAATGGCGAATCATACAAGTCAATAAGGTGATTAGAAGCATGTAATCCAAAGTAAGATAGGAGACCACAATAAATTGTGAAATCTAAGGTATGAACATGCAGATCAAAGATTATGGTGTAAATAATACACAGAGTAGGAATGTAAGCGTAGAGGGTAGCATCAAGGTAAGGATGTGATAATTTGAAATAAGAAAATTTACAGATTGTAGGCGTCTATGGAATGTGCCTAAATTTTCTTTCAATTATTTCATGTAATCAAATTTGTATGTGAAATAAATCAATGTAATCAAAACATAATTGTTCCCATTATAGTTGTGTTCTTTTGAGTTGGATTGAATTGACAAATGCAATTGTAAATTTTAAAGTTGACTTTGACAGTGAAATTGCAGAATATTATAATCTGCAAATTTGTGTGTGCAAATTGGCTTGATCAGGCAATAAAGTGTGTTTCTATTGAGGGTGTCTGCATCAGAATCTATGTTGAATTAATTGAATTCTCATGAAGAGCAATCAACTATTCTCCTAGTTTGTGAATGAAACTTATTTAAGTGAAAACAGTTTTTAACCATCTTTTAGAAGGCAGTGCCAAAACATTTATAGATAAGACTAATCCTTGTTAAACATACTAAAGCTTAGGAGTACTTCATCAAGCTAGTCAGCACATTTCTGGATGGCTCATTTCAAATCTTGGGGGAAAATCATAGACAGTTTATTGGTATGGTGGAATATAGCAAGAAGCCTCTCGACGATAAGTACAAGATGTGATCTGTTTTCCTTTTACTTGTGGCTCTTTAGGATGTGTGTGTTGGGAAGATGAATGTAAAAAGTCATTGCTCAAAATCCCATTCCTTTTGAACTACGAGTGATCACATCTAACTTATGCCCGATAAGTTAAAATTATAATGAAAAACCATATTGCATGTCAATTGTTTCTTTATAGTTAATATCCCTGAAAATGACACCTGAATAGGACAGTTACACGTGAATGATTCTGCAATAGGCAAGGCTCTGTTAAACAAATAATTCATATTTAATTCATAATGAATAAAAAGAAGCATTAACAAAAGTACTAAGAAAATAAATTTGTGTGACTTCTTTAAGAATAATTTTGTACAAAATATGGCATGCCTAACTATATTCATCAAAAGCTGAGATGATTAAACTGCATGCTTGTTCTGGAATTAGGATGGACTGATGTAAAGCCAACATCACAGAAGGCAGACATGATCAAGGATGGGTATACTTGTATAAATATGGATAATGGCATGACCAAGAGTGCTAACATTATTCTCAATTATGCATTCTTCTTCTTCACTGCACAGTAGGAAAGCCTACCATGACATTCATTTAAGTATACTGTAGGAAATATTTCAATCCCTGATGTTTCATGCATCTCTTATCAAACAGATTATTCTTTATTGTTTAGGTCCTTTCTCAATATAGGTGATTCCAACTTTTATTAGTAGCATTAACTTCTACGTTGGCATAGTTCCGTCAGTTGATTGTTGGTTTATAGACAGTAACTGAATTCATATGTATTGGCATATGCCTTAAAAAGGGAATATTTCCATGAATTTGGAATATAGATTACGAGCATATAACCTTTAAATGTCCACTTATAATGATTTATAGTCATACAATCATGAAAGAAGAGTTTGTGCAAAAATCGTTGCAAGCTGAAAAGAGTCATACATGTAAACTAAAATCAAAGTACTTTTACCATATGTTGAGCACATGGTCAAGTGTAGAGTAACTTTGACTAAGATAACACCATATCCAAAAGTTAGTAACAGTTTCAGCTGCTTATCTATAGCGCGCTGCTGTAGTAGCTATAATAACAATGGCACCCATCCAATAGGTGGCCTCCTATAAAAGATTATAATACAAGCAAACTGCTAATTTTGAGATGACATGCTACACCCTGGAGCCAGCACTTATTCGATAGAGTTTACTAAGCATAAGTGAATCTGCAGATTCTTTTCCTTCCATTTCTCCACTTTCCAGTTCCCCAGTCTCTTCTAGTTCAAAGTCATAACCTCGAATCTTAACTTTTGCATAGAAGCAATCCCTGTCTGTTGGAAATGCATTAACATTACTTATAATATATGGAAATGGAAACATGCCTGAACTAAAGGAACTGAAATGTTTCTATCTATTTACAGATATACTGTTGAACATTATCAATACATGCTTACCAGAAGAATTGCTTGGAATGGAAATGAAATAGCTAGGCATTGACCATCTGTTTTTCACACATATATTACTCAATTCCTGCAAAACAAATGCAGATTCTCAGAATCTCCCCACAAAGGTGCAACACTGCCACTCACTTTCACTGAGAAATCACAATCTACCTACTGTTCACCCGCACCACCATTTCTTTGACATACTGCAGTTATGTAAATAAACCTAGTGAAATATATAAAAACAAGGAAAAACTGAGATTTGTCTATATTCATTGTTAGGGTTGTTGATAACATGATATGCAAAGCCAAGACACCAATATAAGAGGAACTCAGGTGATCAGCATGAGCCAAGTACTTCATAAAACACGTATAAAAAGTGAACATCTCATCAGTTGATTTTCGTTCTTCACTCACCCTGCCTCAACACCCATAGCACATAAACTAATGGGCACATCACTGGAAAAACCATTTATACCTAAATGAAGTCCATGCTTAAGTGATAAATCGGTATATAAATAAATACAATTATAATATCATGCACATGACTTCAATCCATAGCCTTGTAGAAATTTACAATCCTATGTCAATATATGTCTAATTATGCTGAAGGGTATTTAGGTTCGTACTAGAATTTGCTCCAAGTAGAACTCTATGGGACCAAAATAGACTTTAAAATAAATAAACTGCATAGATGTAAGGCATCATATATTTCTGAACTTTCTGGAGGAAAAAGTGTTCTCAAAAGTAGCTTAAGTGTAAGAAAACACAGTGCATGACAAATCAACTGAGTGAATGAAGCTAAATGTAATTAATGATTATTCTAATAAGAATAAGATATGCTGGATCAAACAAAAAAATAAAGTACACTTACAATATAAAAAGCAGTCCTAATACTAGCATGATTATGGTAAATTGAGATTTAGTGATGAATTTATAAAATAAAACTAGACTACAGGGAAAAGGAATCAAATCAGCCTCTTTCCTTGGGCAGAAAAATATTCTTTATAAGTTATGCTGTCATGCAGCCCAATTACATAATAGGAGCCTCATACACTCAATAATACAGATATACATGCATAACATATAAATGTGTGCTACCATGCACACGTATATGTATAAAAAAATTGGTCTACAGGAGAAAGGAAACAAGGCGGCCTTTTCCCTAGGACAGAAAAATGTCCTTCGCTACAAGTTATACTGCTATACAGCGGAATAACATGACAGAAATTAAACAGAACACAACAGTAGGTTGGTCCCAATGCTCAGTAATAAACATATACATGCTTAATATATGCATACACATGTATAAGAAAATTGGTCTATAGGAAAAAGAAATCAAGGCAGCTTCTTCCCCAGGACAGAAAAAGTGTCCTTTACAACACAAGTTATGGAGTACAATTACTTGAGGATAGGAATTATACAAAACAGAATAGGGTAGTGCTATATGCTCAAAAATACACAAGTGTATGCCGGTGCACACACACACACACACACACATTTATATCTATATTTTCCATCCATCCATTACTGAAACAGAAAGAGGCAGATGACTTGATAGCAAAATAGAATAATGGCAGCCAGTTTATACTTTGATAGAGCAGATTACTCACAAAAACAAATCATTATATAAGAACTTTTGCCTCAAGAAGACTGCAGCATATTTGTCATCAAGTTTTTGAAAGGAACATACTGGCCACCTTTGTTTTTGGAAACAAGAAATGACCTTTTATGCAAATGCTGCTTATTGTAATGCAACCTCCATTACCCGAAATGAATATTGTTAAAAATATAGCTGTGGGGGTAGTTCATCTTCCTTCAAAGAAATATTTAAAATGGAAACAAACATAAAAAAATACTTCTTTCAGACTGATTGCTAAAATAAGATAATATTAATGATGGACCAATTAAGTTTTTTGAGTCTCAAATAATCTGAAATTTTGAGTTCATACCACAACAAACATAAATGGCATCAGGAAAAAATAGTATACACTTGCAATCTTGCTTTCCTCTGTTCAGAAATAAGTGTATTTGATGAGTATATTTATAAGCACAGAAATATTATTATCAGACCTCACAAAGGATTCATCATCACCTCTAACAAGTGAAACAACACTAACAAGGCATTTCTCGTCATTCATATCCTCATCAAACAAAGCTATTCATCAATATATTGCCTATACTAAAATGCAATTTAAGTTATCAAATCCTAATAGAAGTAGAAATGGGAAGATGTTGACCCATGAAGCTTCTGAAGAATGGCTTGCCATGCAGATTTGCCTTCTTCCCAGCTTTTCTTTGCTGCTGCAAGCATTCTGTACTGAGACTCAAGCTCCATCAATGTTTCCTCTCCTTCTTGCAGAGTACTGGGAGTAAGATTTAACTTTGAGATTTTATTAGTACCGGCAAGGGCACATGAGATTGGTATATGCTTTGTTTTCACCAAGTCCCTTAACTTCCCAAGCTGCTTGATAATCTCTTCCTTCTGGTTCTGCAAGGTGAAGAATCTGTCATGCAAGTCTATTATGGCAGACCAGGTCTGATCATCTTTGTCCAGTGCCAGATCATAGGCACTTGATGCATTACTTATCTGGGACTCAATTTTGTCCATTTCATTTTGTATGTCTTGTGTGGCATCCGGCCATTTCATGCAATACAAAAACAAGGTTTTTGCTTCTTCTTCACATGCTTGTACTTCCTTCAAACACTCTTCAACTTTGTTATGTGCAGATGCACACTTATCTGTAATCTTTGACAACTTCTTTTCTATACGCCTCATCTCAAGCTCTTTTTCAACTTGTCCTTTTAAACCGGAGGCATATTCCTTGAAGGAATCAATCAATAACTTGAAGTTTTCTATTGCAGACAAGGATGTATCAACATTAGTTCCAGGTGTTACCTCCTGCAAGGCCTTTATGGCTTCATCCATTAACTCACCACTCCTTTGGTGTGTTTCAATAATTTCGTTCCCTGCTGATGAGTGAAACACATCACCTAGCTGCAACTTATGTATGGGAGATATTTTGTCTAAGTCTACACTTCCTTGTTGCATGGGCAGCTGCAATATTTGCTTAGATGGAAGACCTTTCAAGGGATTACCAGAGGAAGATTCACCACAAGGCTTGGGTAACTCCTCAATTTTCTTAGCTTCTTCATTCTTTCTGGTATCAGTGTCCTCTTCTTCCTCTGCCTTTTCCTGCAAACAATTTTGTGTTGATTTTCAAAAAAGCATAATATAAGTTAGGCTTGCCTTCCACTTTTCAAGAAGACAACGCTTACCAAGGCATAAGCATACAACATAATCATGCAAAATAACTTACCTGAGAAGAACTTTGCAGGAAGAGAATCCCTTCTGAGAGCTTCCTCCGTTTCAAATCATGTGTAGCTAAATTTGCCTCAACAGCCATATTTGCATTGCCGGATGTAGATGCTTTATGTTGCATTTCTGTAGCTAATATCATAGCTTCTCTCCCACCTACAAATTTGCACATGATAAGTGGAAGGGGGAAGAAAAGCACGATTCACATGTTCATTGCCATAAAACAAATTTTAAAGTTAGTTAATAAAGATATCAACTCCAAATAAGAAATTTGTAACACACCATACAATAAACTATACTGAAAAATTCTTGCAGTAGAGCACGTAATTAGATAGATCTCAGGAAAGAAAATGGGAAAACTAGATGTCACTTCTTGTGAAGTAATTTAACTTCTATTCTAATTAATAGAAACTATAATTAGTGGGCATGGTGTGAATATATTTGCATTTTAAAATGCAAGAGCCCGAATGGCTTTGTTAACATGTAAAGTAATAACAAATTCAAGAAGTACCTCATAATGATGTTACAAGCTTAATTGTACATATAAGGCCTACAATTAATAACAAATGTATGCTTCTTAATTGTACATATAAGGCCTACAATTAATTAATTCTTGTGTAGTAGGTATCCTTATAAACTTGGTTGCAAGGCAGTCATTATTGGAGCTTGTAGGGGAGTTTGAGATTTCAACCCAAGATATCCAACGGTAGGCCTTCTAGCTAGGAAGCATGGGGGGCTGATTGTGAGTTGATAAGATGCATTTGTTAGAGTGGACCTATAGCAAAGCAGCCATATTTGGATCTTTCTAGCTAATCAAGGGCTTTGTCACAACGTACCTATTTTGAAACAATCTTAGAAGAATCACATGACATGGTACAAGGTGATCTTTAGAGGCAGATTTTGGATGTTGTTCTTGTTAGTTTTTATGATCAGATGTAATGCACAGAAAATTAATTAAAAATCAGACACAATAACACAGCAGATACCCTGGGAAAACCCTCCTCTTGAGGGAGAAAAACCCAGCAACAAATAATCTCTTATATATAAAAGTAATGGCAACAAGTCTCTTTACAATGAGGCCACACACAAGGCCAATATTCAGTACTAGTAATGGCTGTAATAACACACAAGTAATCTGCTCTTACTTGACCTTCAATCTGCACTTAGAACCTTCACAATCTGCACTTAGAATAAATTGCACTTCTCTCTTGAAGAGTTCGCACTTGAATGAAGAAGGAGATCGAAATTGCTTGATTGTAGAATGAGCAGGAATGAACTTCTATATATACATTGTGCAAGAGAGGTCACACCTCTTCAAGGAGAAGGTCGGCCACCAAAAGAAGAATATAATTACAAATAAAAAACTAGGTCGGCCATCAAAGAAATTACAAATAATAAATATGATTACAAGGAAGGTCGGCCATCTTTAGAGATTCAAGCCTCTTCAATAATTAATCATCATTTATTATTAATGACGTGTCTCTTGAATAAATCGTTTTCTTTATAAATTAAATAGCCCTCTTGGCTATATTTAATTTATCACATGTAGAGGGGAGATTGTTGGAAGAAGACCACGACGCTGCCATAAACATCAACAGTTCTTGCTAATCATGAGATCATTCACTCTATGGATAATAATAGGAGATGCGGTATGGCTCTTAAATTGGATATTTCCAAGATTGCCAGGAGACTGGTACTAGTATTGGTATGGGAGATTGGTACTTTTTGAAAAATAGTAGACATGGTACTTGGAGATGCCATTTTTTTTAATATAATTTAATAATTTATAAATTTGGTACACTAAAACTGAAAATATCATGACAATGAACTTTCAAAACAAATACACTAGTAAAGTTTAACATTAGCTTTTGTTGGCGTTTAAATTAGCACCTCTGGAGTGTTGATTGTAAACGTTCAGCTATAATGTTTTGTAACACTTCTTCATTATTTAAAGAGGAAAAGTCCCTCTCTGCTGAAAGCAATGCGTAAGGAAGGGTATGGTAAACTAAGATTCCTATCTTTTTGTACTTCAGCGGTAGGACACAAGGGTGGACAAACACAATGCGCCACAGCTAAGCTTTTTCTCTGGTTTCTACAGACATTAACTATGACTATTCTAGCTTTTAATCTATCCAATACCTTCAAGGTAAATAGAGCATGAGGGTATAGGAGTGGGAATGGATTGGTTGGATCACCTGAATTTGCTGTCTCCTGAGAATATGGCCGAGGCTCTGAACTCTCGGATATATGCCAGGATAAGGTTGGTACAAGCAAACACTCTTTACGGTAAATTGGATCTGAGACCTGCCAAGGAGGAGGAACCCCTATCCGAGGTATGGGATAGGAAACGATTTACAAGAAACAACAAATTGACGATGTCTTTGGCCGACAAACTTGCTAAGGAGGAGGAACCCCTATCCGAAGTATAGGTTGAAGGACAATACATTAAACAACAACAAAGGATAACTATCAATGACAAATATCCAAGGAGGAGGAACCCCTATCCGAGGAGGGAAATGAAACAACAAGCTATTAGATACAAGACGTGGAAATAACTCAAATAGGTAGATCAAAATGCAAGCGCCTTCTGATATTCTTCTTCAAGCTTCATCAATGAATTACAAAGGTTGGGATAGCAAAGGCACGAAATCATGCACAATTACAATCAACCAACGAAATCTCATCCAAGAGTGAACAAATATTCGCTTTCAAAGCTGTTGGCAACAATGGCACAGCAATTTTGCATAGCAAGTAAAAGTTAAACAAACAATGAGCCCAAGGCTCTTATTTATAGAACTCAAAGGAGTGGGCAACCCCAAAATCTCCTTGAGTTAACAATGAGTTCTTGCCAATCAATTAGCAAGATTTATTCCTAAAAAGGGGGAACAAGCAGTTAACTGGAAGACTACCTCAGTTAACTGAAAGTAAACAAAGAGTCAACTCGAAACTACTTCAGTTGACTGAAAGTAAACTAAAGGTGAACTTTAATGTAAGTATCCCTCCAAAATAGACATCCACATTTAGTGGAGATCTAGGATCCACAAATCATGGAAGCCGATTAGACATCCTTAATCAGTGGGATCTGACAATGCATGATTTAAGGGATATGGAGTTAACTTGGAAAGGGGCATCAAGTTAACTCCAATTACATTTAATGTCATCTTGAGTTGACTTGGAAAGAAGCATCAAGTCAAACTCAAGTATCATAAATGCCACTTGGAGGGTGTAGGACGTCCTTCTTTGGTGTCTTTTCACACTTCACCATTTCCGGTCAACAACTCCTTGATCCATGTGTTGACTTCTTTCGTTTCCGGATAATTAATGCTTTGATGACACGACATCTCCTCTTCTTGCGCAAGCTATTGCTCTTGGTAACTTTGGCGGCTCCATGCTTGGAATGACCTCTTCGTAGTTGGCAAGCCAAGGTGCTTATTGCCACGTGGGAGGTGGTAAAATTGGTCTTACTGCTACAAGATCAGCCTTTCTTTCTTCTTCGTCCAGAGTAATTGCTGCGGCTCTCCACTGAGCGGGAGATGTATTCTTTTCAAAGATAAAGATCCGCAGATTGCTGATGATGTCCGTTTGCTCTCCAACAATGTGTGTAAGATCTGGTTGGAGAGTTGCTGGTGCAAGGTCTGGTTGTTCAATTGGAGCCCAAGTATGCCAAATTGTCATTCTGTGAAGAAGAACTCGCCTGTTGACTATAAACACGGATGTGTTCAGACAACTTCTGAAAAAACCCTAAAAATAGCCACCCGCCGAGAAGTATTTTTTCAGAAAAAATCTAGCACATGGGTTTTGTTCGTGCTTCAATGCTGAACAAACCCAGTTCCTTAGACTTTTTATTTTGAGACTTTTCCAGAAAAATCCCTAAAAATAGGGGCAGCAAGTTTGTTGATTCTGGAAAATTTGAACAGATGGGTTTTACTAGAAAATTATGCTGAATCTACCCGGTTGATCAGATCTGATATAGCCTGCTGCTTTGTGTGACATGCAAGAAAACCTAAGACAAGAAGAAAGGAAGAAGACAGAAGATGGATTGGAAGTTTTTATCTGACTCCCTGAGAAAATCTGTCTCTGAATCCAACCTCAGATTAGCAATCTTTTTTTGCTTCAGATTTGCAAGAAATATCGAAGAACGGATGAAAACCTTGGCCAAATCTGTAAATGGCATCCTTGAGAGCCTATGGCTGTTCTTGATCATCAACCTGCAATGAAATAATGAAGTGGGATGCCTATACCTTGATTACATAGACTCAAGCCTTAGATCCACAAGTTTGGGGACTTAACTCATGATCAATAGTTGTTTTGGCCTGATCTGAAGTTCAAAAAGGTGATTTCCACTGATCGTGGAGTGAGTTGGCCAAGTTTATCTCAAAATATATTGACTTTAGTCAACAACTTGGCCTTTGACTTCTTCTAGGCGTCCCTTTTGAGTTTTGCAAGTTTTTTATTATTTTCTCTCTTGAATGACCTCAGTTTGATCCTGAATCTAGCTTGATCTGTTGATCCTGAGATGTTGCTGGTACATTCACTGTTGAGCTGGATCCAACCTGAAGAGAAGTGCCTGGGAGACATGATGACAAAAAGCTGAGTTCAAGGCTTCAAAAGAAAGGGTGCCTTTTCCAAGAAAGGGCGCTTTTGCTTTTGCCTTGGTGAATTTTCAATCTTCATTCTTCAGCCTTTTGAATTGACCTCTCGTTCTTTGATCTGGATTTCTCGTTGATCGGAGAATCAGATGATCTTGTTAGATATCTCGTCAGGTAGCCAGCTCCGTTTCGCCAAAGATGACTGGAGTTGGAAACCTCAGAAGTCATTTTAGGGTCCCTTTATTCAATGGCGCCCCTCATTGAAAAGGGCGCTTTTTCCCTTCCGTTTAGTTATCTTTATTTGAAATGTGCCTTGGTTTGATCCTGATTATTTGTTGACTACTTCGTCAGATGCCTGTGCTTGCAGTTGCGTTGTTGAGATCTACCTAGGCTGAGAAGATTGCCCTGGGAGGCCTTTGGTCATCTGTCTGCATCTAGAGGTCCAGAAAGAAGGGCGCCTTTCTTTGGAAAAGGCTCTTTTTTCTTTGATCTTCACTTTCGACAGCCGTTTCTTGATACTTCGTCAACTGCCTCTTTTCGCTTCGTCGACAACTACTTATGATCAACTCATCAGATGATCTAGCTGTTTGTTTCGTTGTTGAGCCAACAAGCGAACGCCGAGGATGACTTCCTTGGATGATTCAACAGTCTGCATTTGACCTTTAAAGATCATGGGTGCCCCTACTTGAAAAAGGCTCTTTTCAGCATTTCGAACTTGTCTCTCCTTCGTAATGTTTCCAGAGTTTGTCAAATTTTGACCTTTTTGGGTTTCAGGAATCTTTTTCATCAAACATCTTTTTAGATCTTTTCCGCCATGGTTGCATCATCAAAGCTTTTGAAGCTTAGCTTTCAACACCTAGTACTAGCCAATCTGCCATTAATGGCTGCGGAGCTCCTAACTTTGTTCCTGAAAAATAGAAATAGACCCACCAGAGTAAAACGTGTCTTTTGATGACTCTGACTTGACCAGTGTGATCGTGAAGCCTTTTAATCCTATCAAAATCATTTTCAATCATTTTTGGGAAGGTCCTATTTTCGAGGGTTTCCCTGAAAATAGGGGCGTAAAACCCTGCTTTTCAAATTTTCAGAATTTTGCACGTGTTCCTTGACAGAAATCCACAAAGACCCTATGTTTGGTTTGACGTTAAAACAGACTTTTAACGGCATTTTAACAAGATTTAGCTCAATTTATACAGAATGCCAAAAAAATTATTTTGGGTACAACATTAGGCTCCGTTTGGTGACCATGTCGGATACCTACGGCATAGGAGAACCGAGAATCTCAAGTTTCGCAAACCAGTATATCTTATCAGTTGGGTAACGGAGTCAGGACTTTGGTTCCATTCATACCTAAAAAATAGAGTTCACCTTATTTATTGGGTTCCCCAATTTATTCACCTACAACAAAACATCTAAGAAATCACCTAAAACATGACAATACTTCACTGAACGGGGAAAAACATAACAACATAATGTTAAAGCAAGAAAAAGTATTTACAATATATACTCACCCCATCCCCGAAGGAATGAAATGCTTTAAGTACTACCCGCTGCAGGGTAGTGTGTGATGTCCCCACTCTAGTCAGTCACCTGATGCAGTGTGTTAGCCCTTTTCTTGGACCCTTGTGGGCTAACTAGATTGGTTAGAGGGTCAGCGGTACCTTCTGGAGAGTTCGGTCGATTTCATTTTCTGAGATCATGGATTGGCTCATTGCAGGCCTTGGCAGTACAGGAGTTTGTTTGCTTCTGACGGCACTGAATTCTGTGGAGAATTGAGGGAGATAGGCTTACTTAAGTGATTTAAGTTATATTTTAACTTAAAGTCTTTTTATAAAGTCAAATTGACTTTATAATTTGTATATCACTTAAATAAGTCTAAAGTGAGTGTTTTAAAGTATTTTATTTAATCACTTAAAGGAGGCGCCAAAAATCAAAGTTAGAACTATGGAAAGTAACTTGAGTTTATTTCCAAAAATTTAAATGATCTAAAACCCTAAAATGTACGGCCTCCTTGAGTTTTCACCTCCTTTGTTATATAAGGGTTGAGGGCAATGAGAAACTCATCTATTTTGAATATTTCAACTTTGCCTTGGAGGTTTTCCCTTTGCTTTCATCCTGTGATCAGGTTTGTAGCAATCCACCATTGGAGAACGAAATCTCTTCAGTGTGAGCACTTGTGAGGCTATGAGAGATCAGCTGAATTGGTGCAAATTGAGAGAGCTTCATTCAGAAGTTCTGCAGTGCTTTAACAGATTTTTGTAAGTGTTCTTCATCAGAAACAGAGGGTTTGAATGGATGGTGTTCTTCCTTCTTCATGGCAGGCATCATAGCTACTTGGGCGCACCTTCTAAGATGTGTTTCTGGTCTTTTTGCTTGAAAGGAGTGGCTGTTTGAGCTAGGGCGCACTTGCTGGTTGAAGAAACGCCTTCCTTCTTGAGGGTTTCTCTTCACTATCTTCAGCACTTGGCATTCCCTCTTCTATTGCTCTAGTTTCACAGCTAGATTCAGACTTTGTATCATCCTATTCTGAATATTGTCAGATTTTCATGTATAGACTGGCAAACTGGCTTCATTTCTTAATTAAATAAACTGGAGGCTTTCGGGTATGTTTATATGTTCTAAATCCATTGTTGAGCTTATTAAATACCTTCTACAATTTCAGTTTGATTAGATTTGCTCAAGTTTTCATTTTGTGAGTTTTTATATGATGCACACCTTCTCTTCTGTCTACAAAATTTCTCTAAAAAACTAAAAAACACAAAGACTTAAGAAAAAGACAGGGGTTTAAGCAATGAGCTAGCAAGGCTCATCACATAGTGGAAAGAGCCTCCCATCTGAATGTGAGAGAATATAGGAATTCTCTCCTGCAATATCATGAATCAGGAATGGCCTAGCCAAAGGGAGTCAAATTTTCCGCGCATTCCCTTTGGTTCGTGTCTCTTGTCCCATAACAGGACTTTATCTCCAATCTCAAAGTCTCGTTGCCGAGACTTCTTGTCAAAGATCTTCACTCGCTCTTGATGCTGAGTGATCTTAACAACTATCTCCACCCTTTCTTCTTGAAGTTTCATCAGGCACAAGATACGTTTCTCGATGGGATCTCTGAATTCCTCATCTTCTATTGCGGATGCCAGCAGCAAAGCGGACAACTCTAGAGTGATGGGTAACACAGCTTCCGTGCCATATAGGATTATGAAAGGTGAAGTGCGGATAGCTCTCTTAGGCGTGATTCTATTAGCCCAAAGAGCGTCATACAACTTTGTGTGCCAATCCCGTTGATTGGAATCAACCATCTTGCGCACTATCGTGACTATGTTCTTATTTGACGACTCGGCTTGTCTATTGCCTTGTGGATAGTAATCTGAAGAGTGGGACAAAGTGATGTCGTAGTCAAAACAAAATTCTACCAACTCCTCTGATGAGAAGCTTGTAGCGTTGTCAGTCACGATCTTTTTGGGTACTCCGAAGCGTGTAATGATGTTCTCCTTGAGGAAGTTACACACTACTTCAGAAGTAGCTTGCTTTATAGGGATTGCCTCAACCCACTTGGTGAAATAGTCTGTCGCCGTAAGGACGTAAACATGTCCCTTGCTAGAATGAGGGTTGATGGGTCCCACAAAGTCTATGCCCCATTGCTGGAATGGAGCATCTATCACCACCGGCCTTAGTGGATGGGTTGACAGCTTAAGTTTACCAACAAATTGTTGGCACAACGTGCATCTGTGCACCCAGTCATATGCGTCGCGGAACAAAGTCAGCCAAAAGAATAATGCCCGTAGGATCTTGAATGCAGTAACCCTTGATGAGAAGTGGCCTCCGCATGCTTGATCGTGGAATGCTTCCAACAATCGTCGTTGTTGATCCTTACTGACGCATAGTAGGAACGTTCCATCAAGCCCTCGCTTGTACAGAACATTTCCTCCAAGCACATAACTTTGTGCTTGTAATTTCAAAGTTCTTCTCTGCTGCTTACCCAAGTGTGTTGGGCATTCCCCGTAGGTTAGGTAGTACCACAATTCTGTGTACCACTCTTGAGCAAATTCAACTAATAAGACCATTGGGAGGTCTTCTTCTATTTCTGTTCCTGGGATGCCATCTTCAGCTTAGTGCTTCAAATCACCATCTTCTGCCAAGAGTTGACATAGGCCTCTCCCGCGACCGAGCTTGGTAGGCTTGATGACCAAGTCGTATTCTTGGACTCTTGCAATCCAGTTGCCTCTTTTGGTGCCCATTTCTTGTTGAGTAAGGACACTCTTGACCGCAGGGTCTGTAACATATACAGTGGTGTGAGAGTTTAGGATGTAGAATCTGAAATTCTTAATAGCTCTCACAACTGCATATGCGTTTTTCTCTATTTGGGAGTATCGGGACTCGCTATCCTTGAAGCTGCTGCTCATGAAAGCGATGGGTGATTCAGTCTCCTCTTTCAACTTCTGAGTCAATATGGCGGAGAGAGCATGTTTCGACGCGTAACAATAAAGAATGAACTCTTTATTGAAATCAGGTCGAACCAACACTGGCGCTTTACTAATGGCCTCCTTTATTTTCTCGAACGCCTTCCTTCCTTTATCGGTCCATTTGAAGGCGATCATCTTCTTCGTCATTGCTGAGATATCTTTGGTCAGCTCTGAGAAGTCAGGTACAAATCTTCGTATAAAGTTGACTTTGCCGCAGAAGGAATGTACCCTAGTTTTATTGGTGGGGAGAGTCAGGTCCTTGATTGCATCTACCCGATTAGGGTCTATCCGAGTCCCTTCTTTAGAGACGATGTGACCGAGCAATTTGCCTTCTGTCACCGCGAAGATAGACTTCTTCGTATTCAGTGATATGTGATGGTACCTGCATCTCTCAAACACTTTCACTAAGTGCTGAAAATGATCCTGCCACTTCTTTGAGAAAGTAGTAAGGTCGTCAAGATAGACGACTATCAATTTGTCCTTCAAGTCGCCAAACGCCAAGTCCATGGCTCACTGAAAAGTAGCACCAGCATTGATGAGGCCGAAGGGCATCCTCTCGTAGGCGAACGTTCCCCATGGAGTGGTGAACGCTGTCTTGAGTTGATCCTCTTCAGCCACTGCAATCTGGTTGTATCCCGAAAATCCGTCAAGTAATGACAGCATCTCCGAACCGGTTATTGTTTGCAATGTATGTTCCATGATAGGCAAAGGATAATTATCCTTTAGTGACGACTGGTTCAGGTTCCTGAAGTCTACGCAAATCCGGATTTCTCCGCTCTTCTTGCGTACAGGAACGATATTTGACACCTAGGTGGAATAGTGGATCGGGTATAAGATCTTGGCATCCACCATCTTTTTCACCTCCGTGTAGATTGTATCTTGGACACGCGGGTTGTACTGTCTCTGCTTCTGCTTGAAAGGCTTGATGTCAGACTTAAGTGGAATTGTATGAGACAATTCCTTTGGCTTGAATGCTTTCAGGTCTTCATAGGACCATGCAAAGATGTCTCGATATTGTTTGAATAGAAAGATGAAATTGTCGCTTTCCTCCGCAGTGCAACATTTGCCTAAGTTGACAAGTTGAGGCTTATCTTCTGTACCGATGTTGACTTGTTGGTAGTCAGTTGACGTCTTGTCATTAGAATTCCTTTGATCCTGAACACGTCTGTCGTGTCTGTCAAATATATCCTCCAAGGATACTAGACCCTTGGGGATATTATTGCCTCTTAGTTGGATGATGCCGAATTCCGTGACTTCGGAATCTTCTGCTACAGATTCTTTGGAGGGAGAAGCACTACCTTCAAAGAATAATTCTTGGTAATTGTCCTCCATGCAGAGGAACTCTTTAATATCATCATCATTATTAAAGATCTGCCAATTGTCGCAGTTGTCGGGGACAGCTGGCCTATAGATGAGCTCAATAGTGAAGACATTCTGACGAAAATCAGAATGGGGCATGAAAAGAGCTGCCAATACCGCAAGGGCATCTGCTCTGCTATTTTGCTCACGTGGTATGTACTTGATGTTGAATGCTTCGAACCTGTCGATCGCATTCCACACCCTTTGTCGGTAAGAAGCAAGGCGACTTTTCCTTACTTGATACAGTCCTCTGACCTGTTGAACGATCAGCTTTGCATCGCCTTCGACTTGAAGGTATTTTATACCCATATCTCTTGCATTTTTGAGGCCAAGTATGAGCGCCTCATATTCTGCAGTATTGTTCGTGTTATCGAACTGCAAACGATAAGCAAATGGGTACAGTGTTCCTTCGGGAGAGGTAATGACAACTCCTGCTCCCGAGCCTGCTGTTGAGCAACTGCCGTCGAATTGCATATTCCACATTCTTGAATCTTCATTCAATGTTTGTGTGGTAAGTGCAAAACTTTCTTCTTCTTCGGTTACGTCTGACAGCATGGCATACGTGCCAGGACCCGTGCTTTGATGCAGCACTTGTGCTTGTGGGTCTTGAGATTTCACCACTGTGAATCTTGACTTAGCCTTAGGTTCCAACTTGAAGGTGCCCTTTTTCAATGAGATTGTCGCGTACGACCAATCCAATTGTATCTCGCCTCCGAGATCCTTGCAGAAGCTTCTGCTCAGGAGCATTCCATAACTGATTGGGATATCAGCTAGGAGAATGGTCATCATGATCTTCTTTTCTAGGCAGGATGCCAATCTTACTTGAGCATCCTTCAGCTGGCCCACCAATGGCACGGGTTTTGATTCAAGTGAATAACACTTGTCTTGTGTTTCCGTGCATGACAGCCCTAAAGATTTCATGATTTGCAAAGGCATGACATTGTCAGATGCTCCTGAGTCAATTATGCAATTGTTGAGCTTATATCCTCCCATATACAAAGATATGTAGAAGGGCTTTGGCTTTTCTCCTACTGGTACAGAAGATGCTAGCAATGTGGGCTGCAAGATGATCGGCTTCTGTACTACTTTGAGAATCCGATCCATTTGATCGGGATGATCCTGGAGATACTCTAGTTGTGAAATTTGTACCTTTGTCTTCATCATGGATGTCACTATGTCAAAATTCGTCGAGGACGGATCTTGAGAAGCTGGTGTGACGAACTCATGTGTAGACTTGGGATTAGAAGTGGAAGCTTCTTTTCCCTTTTCATTGGACTTCCGTCTTTCGTCTTCTTCTTTCTGTGCTTTGAAATGTTGAGCACGTGTAAACACAGGTGTCGACAGGTTCTCGTGATTAACAGCAAGATTTTACTGATGGTAGTCTTCTTCTTGATTTACGGGTTCGCTATGAAAGTATCCCGTTGCGGAGTCGCCATCGAAGTTGTCCATTTGAGGTGGAGCAACGTTCGCATTTGAAGGTACTGAATTTGAGCTTGGAGCTGCATCTCCGACATATCCCATGATCTGGTTCATTCTCTGATTCTCAGGGCATAAAGATCCGGTGTGTTCGTCTAAGTCATGGAAACAATAGAACACATTAGATTTCTCAGGTTCTGCATGTCTAGGCAGTCCTAAAAACTCGGCTTGAAGTTGTTAAAAGATTGAAAATTAGTTTTCTTCGGTTGATAGGGCTGTTGAGGCTGGTATTGCTGGTGAGGCTGGTATTGCTGGTGAGGCTGGTACTGCAGTTGTTGTTGATACGGTGCTGCCCTTGGTTGGGTGACTATCTTTTGAGGATCGTCACCTCATTTGCTACCTTTTGTAGCAGTGGATCTGCTGATGCTTTGACCAGCGGTCTGATAGCATCGTCCTTCATCTTTCCCGTGGTGATCATGTGATCTTCGAGCTTGATAGCCTTCTCTTGAGCGACTAGCAAGTCTTCTTCATGACTGCCTTTTATGAAAAAGGCTATCTCTGAGGGAAGAACATTGATGAAGCTGCTCATCAGGATCTCATTTGACGGATTCAGTGTGTGAAAAAGTCGTGTAACAAGGCGATTAAACCTTGCTACGAACTCCCTCATCGGTTCTGTGGACTCCATCTTAGAGTTGGATAAACGGGAAAACAGCTGATGACTGTCTTCAACAGGTCTGAATCTGGCTAAGAACTTTTCACTCATGTCCTCCCAGTTTGTGATAATTCCTGGCTGCAAATGATTGAAGCAGTCGGCTACATTTGCTTCAAGAGTTTCGACAAAGAGTCGAACGGCGATATCTTCATGTGGCACAGACGGAACGGAACAGGCCGTTGTGAATGCTGAGAGATGTTCATCGGGATGTCTAGTCCCGTCGCCGTAGAATCTTGGGAAATGCTTTCATGATCCCTTGGGAAGTTCATGGTTACCTTGTAAGGCCAATGGACCTATGTTGTTACCCCATGGAAGTGGGGCAGTACGTCTTGCAACTCTTGCATTTCGGCCATTGCCGAAAAGATTGTTGACATCATTACCATTGCCATTGTCGTTGTTGCTATTATTATGGCCATTGCCATTATGGATGTTAACGTTATTGGCCATTGCTTGAGCAGGAGGTTCTTGCTGTGGTTCTTCTAGAAATTGCTCTCGAACCTCTTGATAGATCTGCTTTGTGTCGGATGCTTCTCCGAATTCTTCTTGAAAAAGAGGATTGGCCCTCCTTCTCGTATACACTTGGTGAGCCAGGATGCTTACTGCCACGCAGGTGGTGGTAATACTGGTCTCTCGGCCGCTAGATCAGCCTTTCTTTCTTCCTCGTCCAGAGTAATGGCTGCGGCTCTCCACTAAGTAGGTGATGTATTCTTCTCAAAGATAAAGATCTGCAGGCTGCTGATGATATCTGATTGCTCTCCTTCAATATATGTAAGATCTGGTTGAAGAGTTGTTGGAACAAGATCAGGTTGCTCTACTGGGGCCCAAGGGCGCCAGATAGTCATTCCCGTGACATAAAAGCGTTAAGCTTTTCTTGAAGTTTGATGCCTCGTTGCCCCACGGTGGGCGCCAAAAAACTGTTGGCGTTTAAATTAGCACCTCTGGAGTGTTGATTGTAAACGTTCAACTATTTCAAATGTTTTGCAACACTTCTTCGTTATTTAAAGAGGAGAAGTCACACTCTGCTGAAAGCAATGCGTAAGGAAGGGTATGGTAAACTAAGATTCCTATCTTTTTCTACTTCAGTGGTAGGACACAAGGGTGCACAAACACAATGCGCCACAGCTAAGCTTTTTCTCTGGTTTCTACAGATCTTAACTACGACTATTCTAGCTTTTAATCTATCCAATACCTTCAAGGTAAACAGAGCATGAGGGTATAGGAGCGGGAATGGATTGGTTGGATCACCTGAATTTTTTGTCTCCTTAGAATATGGCCGAGGCTCTGAACTCTTAGATATATGCCGAGATAAGGTTGGTACAAGCAAACACTCTTTACGGTAAACTGGATCTGAGACCTGCCAAGGAGGAGGAACCCCTATCTGAGGTATGGGCTAGGAAACGGTTTACAAGAAACAACAAATTGACGATGTCTTTGGCCGACAAACTTGCTAAGGAGGAGGAACCCCTGTCCGAAGTATAGGTTGAAGGACAATAAATTAAACAACAAAAAACGATAACTGTCAATGACAAATATCCAAGGAGGAGGAACCCCTATCCGAGGAGGGAAATGAAACAACAAGCTATTAGATACAAGATGTGGAAATAACTCAAATAGGTAGATCAAAATGCAAGCGCCTTCTGATATTCTTCTTCAAGCTTCATCAATGAATTACAAATGTTGGGATAGCAAAGGCACGAAATCATGCACAATTACAATCAACCAACGAAATCTCATCCAAGAGTGAACAAATATTCGCTTTCAAAGCTGTTGGCAACAATGGCACAACAATTTTGCATAGCAAGTAAAAGTTAAACAAACAATGAGCCCAAGGCTCTTATTTATAGAACTCAAAGGAGTGGGCAACCCCAAAATCTCCTTGAGTTAACAATGAGTTCTTGCCAATCAATTAGCAAGATTTATTCCTAAAAAGGGGGAACAAGCAGTTAACTGGAAGACTACCTCAGTTAACTGAAAGTAAACAAAGAGTCAACTGGAAACTACTTCAGTTGACTGAAAGTAAACTAAAGGTGAACTTTAATGTAAGTATCCCTCCAAAATAGACATCCACATTTAGTGGAGATCTAGGATCCACAAATCATGGAAGCCGATTAGACATCCTTAATCAGTGGGATCTGACAATGCATGATTTAAGGGATATGGAGTTAACTTGGAAAGGGGCATCAAGTTAACTCCAATTACATTTAATGTCATCTTGAGTTGACTTGGAAAGAAGCATCAAGTCAAACTCAAGTATCATAAATGCCACTTGGAGGGTGTAGGACGTCCTTCTTTGGTGTCTTTTCACACTTCACCATTTTTGGTCAACAACTCGTTGATCCATGTGTTGACCTCTTCCGTTTCCGGATAATTAATGCTTTGATGACACGACATCTCCTCTTCTTGCGCAAGCTGTTGCTCTTGGTAACTTTGGCAGCTCCATGCTTGGAATGACCTCTTCGCAGTTGGCAAGCCAAGGTGCTTATTGCCACGCGGGAGGTGGTAAAATTGGTCTTACTGCTACAACATCAGCCTTTCTTTCTTCTTCGTCCAGAGTAATTGTTGCGGCTCTCCATTGAGTAGGAGATGTATTCTTTTCAAAGATAAAGATCTGCAGACTGCTGATGATGTCCGTTTGCTCTCCAACAATGTGTGTAAGATCTGGTTGGAGAGTTGTTGGTGCAAGGTCTGGTTGTTCAATTGGAGCCCAAGGATGCCAAATGGTCATTCTGTGAAGAAGAATTCCTGTTGACTGTAAATACGGATGTGTTCAAACAACTTCTGAAAAAACCCTAAAAATAGCCACCCGCCGAGAAGTATTTTTTCGGAAAAAATCTGGCACATGGGTTTTGTTCGTGCTTCAATGTTGAACAAACCTAGTTCCTTAGATTTTTTATTTTGAGACTTTTCCAGAAAAATCCCTAAAAATAGGGGCAGCAAGTTTGTTGATTCTGGAAAATTTGAAGAGATGGGTTTTACTGGAAAATTATGCTGAATCTACCCAGTTGATCAGATCTGATATAGCCTGTTGCTTTGTGTGACATGCAAGAAAAACTAAGACAAGAAGAGAGGAAGTAGACAGAAGATGGATTGGAAGTTTTTATTTGACTCCCTGAGAAAATTTGTCTCTGAATCTAACCTCAGATTAGCAATCTTCTGCTTCAAATTTGCAAGAAATATCGAAGAACGGATGAAAACCTTGGCCAGATCTGTAAATGGCGTCCTTGAGAGCTTATGGCTGTTCTTGATCATCAACCTGCAATGAAATAATGAAGTGGGATGCCTATACCTTGATTACATAGACTCAAGCCTTAGATCCACAAGTTTGGGGACTTAACTCATGATCAAAAGTTGTTTTGGCCTGATCTGAAGTTCAAAAAGGTGATTTCCATTGATCGTGGAGTGAGTTGGCCAAGTTTATCTCAAAATATATTGACTTTAGTCAACAACTTGGCCTTTGACTTCTTCTAGGCGTCCCTTTTGAGTTTTGCAAGTTTTTTATTATTTTCTCTCTTGAATGACCTCAGTTTGATCCTGAATCTAGCTTGATCTGTTGATCCTGAGATGTTGCTGGTACATTCACTGTTGAGCTGGATCCAACCTGAAGAGAAGTGCCTGGGAGACATGATGACAAAAAGCTGAGTTCAAGGCTTCAAAAGAAAGGGCGCCTTTTCCAAGAAAGGGCGCTTTTGCTTTTGCCTTGGTGAATTTTCAATCTTCATTCTTCAACCTTTTGAATTGACCTCTCGTGCTTTGATCTCGATTTCTCGTTAATCGGAGAATCAAATGATCTTGTTTGATATCTCGTTAGGTAACCAGCTCCGTTTCCCCAAAGATGACTGGAGTTGGAAAATTCAGAAGTCATTTTAGGGTCCCTTTATTCAAGGGCGCCCCTCATTGAAAAGGGCACTTTTGCCCTTCAACTTAGTTATCTTTATCTGAAATGTGCCCTGGTTTGATCCTGATTATTTGTTGACTGCTTCGTTAGATGCCTGTGCTTGCAGTTGCGTTGTTGAGATCTACCTAGGCTGAGAAGATTGCCCTGGGAGGCCTTTGGTCATCTGTCAGCATCTAAAGGTCAAAAAAGAAGGGCGCCTTTCTTTGGAAAAGGCTCTTTTTTCTTTGATCTTCACTTTCGACAGACGTTTCTTAATACTTCGTCAACTGCCTCTTTTCGCTTCGTCGACAACTGCTTATGATCAACTCATTAGATAATCTAGTTGTTTGTTTCGTTGTTGAGCCAGCAGGCGAACACCGAGGATGACTGCCTTGGATGATTCAACAGACTGCATTTGACCTTTAAAGATCATGGGCGGTCCTGCTTGAAAAAGGCTCTTTTTAGCATTGTGAACTTGTCTCTCCTTCGTAACGTTTCCAGAGTTAGTCAAATTTTGAGCTTTTTGGGTTTCAGGAATCTCCTTCATCAAACATCTTTTTAGATCTTTTCCGCCATGGTTGCATCATCGAAGCTTTTGAAGCTTAGCTTTCAACACCTGGTACCGGCCAATCTGCCATTAATGGTTGTGGAGCTCCTAACTTTGTTCCTGAAAAATACAAATAGACCCACCATAGGAAAACACGTCTTTTGATGATTTTGACTTGACCAATGTGATCGTGAAGACTTTTAATCCTATCAAAATTATTTTCAATCATTTCTGGAAAGGTCCTATTTTTGGGGGTTTCCCTGAAAATAGGAGCGTAAAACCCTGATTTTCAAATTTTCAGAATTTTGCACATGTGTTCCTTGACAGAAACCCACAAAGACCCTATGTTTGGTTTGACGTTAAAACAGACTTTTAATGGCATTTTAACAAGATTTAGCTCAATTTATACAGAATGCCAAAAAAATTATTTTGGGTACAACAACTTTAAAGTTTAAAGTTTAAACACACAAATGTCGTCGTGTCAAAGAGTTCATAGTTCATACTACATATTTTATATTAGTTATTACATATTGAAATTCAAAAATGTTGATAACTTAATAGGTTGATGCACAAACAAAAAACAAAAATCTGAAATCAGAAATCTATCGTCTACACTTCTATGCCATCCATATCTAGGTCTTCAACTATGATGCTCTCCAAATAGTCATCACTCTCAAGCTCAGGTTCCTCTGTTGGTAGTAGATCTAGGGGTAAATCATTGAGGCCATCTACTTGAACCACTTCATCCACCATGGCTGCAACATCTCCATCTGGTGAAATTTGGTCCCATTTTGTTGAAGGACCCTCCTTGTACCCAATCTTTACACGAGAGAAGAGGTGAAGTGAGCTATGATTGTACACCAAGTTCTTTGCTTTCTTTGACCCTAATCGGTTCCCTTTAGAGAATGAATAAAACCATAAGTACTCCAATTTCTCTCACTAGATAAAGAGTTGGCTACTTGTGAGAGCAATCTTATTGCAAATGATTGCAATTCAAAGGTTTCACGTCCTTGGTTGCACCACCACTCTATAGGATCTTTCTTTGCATGCATATCATATAAAGCTTCCATAGAAGAAAAATCACCATGCCCATGTGAAAACTTATTCCATTGAGTCCTCATAATTGAAGCATCCTCACTTGGGCCATAAATATTTTTTATTGCAGCCCAAAATCCCTTCATGACCTCGCTATCCTCATATGGAGCCCTTTTATTGGTCACTTGTATATCATACCATTTAGGATTTAAGGCATAGGCAGCAGAATGAAGGGGCGTGTTAAGTTTGTTCCATCTTCCACATATCTTTTCTTCTATCAAAGGATATAGAGAAAGATCTCTTGCATATGTTATTTTCTTAACTCTTTCACACATGAAATCTATTTCTTTATAAATTTCTCCCAAACATGACTTATCTAAATCTACAAATTCGATCACCTCACATATGGGCTTAATAAAGTCCACAACAAATTTAACATCAATGCAAAAATAGTCATCAAGGACCATACCTCTTACCTCAACTACATTATCCGATGTAGATTGTCTCCAAGCTGCCCATGCATCACTAACTATTGTGCAACAAAAAGCTCCTCTGACTTCACAAAGACGCTTAAGAAGAATAAAATAAGCAAACCTTCTATTAGTAGGTTTGAGAAGTTCCACCTTGGCAAATTTTCAATAAATGGCTTGTGTGTGGTGATGGTTACATATGAACAATTGTATTTTTCTACCCTTTTCAATGAGATCTAAAATCCAATGGAACTTGCCAATATCTTTGAGTGCATTATTCAACAAATGCACACAACATGGTGTCCAAAATATATGCTTGTACTTTTTTTGCACCAACATGCCTGTTGCTTTACAAACAAGGGTATCACCTATAACAACTTGCACTACATGTGATGCCCCCACCTCCTCGATGCCATCACATAGCTGATTATGAAGAAATTTTGCATTTTTTTCTTTCCCTGAACAATCTATTGCCTTCCAAAACTAAAGCCCTTTGTTGCATGTTACCATGATACGAAGTAGTGGATGATTTATAGCATTTGTCCATCCATCCATCACAATACTACATCCTTCTATAGACCACACTCATTTCATTGGTGCAGTTTGCTTCTCTAATCGAATTTTTTCTTTATCACTTAGAGTAGTGTGAATCTTTTCATACCTAGGTGGTTTATACCCAATTGGTCCATTATAGTGTAGTTTGTTTCTCTAATCAAATTTTTTCTTTAACAATTAGAGTAGTGTTACTCTGTTCATACCTAGTTGGTTTTGTTGGCGTTACAATTTGCACCTTTGGAGTGCGTATTGGCAACAAACAACTATGCACAATATTAATTGCTCTTCTAATTTGGAGGAGAAGCTCCCTCTTTTGCTGATATGCATAAAAAGTAAAGTATTCTAAATTCCTATCTTTTTGACTCAAGAACATTGCAACTAAGGTTTCTTTGGTTTCCGCAGATCTTAACTACAACTAGGCTAACGCTAAAACTATCCTATCTCCTCTAGAAAAATAAAGCAAGAGGAATTAGGAGCAAGTGGGAATGGTTGACGATAAACTCTATCTCAGGATTCCCAAAGAGGTGGAACACCTATCCGAGGTGTAAGCTAAAATGAAGGTTATTGGAAACAACATCAAATGACAAGCTAGTTCTCAGGATTCCCAAGGAGGTGGAACACCTATCCGAGGTGTAGGCTGAAAGTAGATTACTGGAAACAAACACTAAACAACAATCTTTATTTCTAAATTCCCAAGGAGGTGAAACACCTATCCGAGGTGTAGATATGAAAGAAAGACTATTAAAAACAACATCAAACGATAATCTCTATTTCTAAATTCCCAAGGAGGGGGAACACCTATTTGAGGCTATGTTATCCGGTTCTTCTATTTTTCCTAGAGAACCCGCTCTGAGAGCGTTTGGGTTCTGGTTCTTGTCGGGGCACGTCTGGGAGTGCCCTAGGAGCGCCTGGGCACCCCTGGGTTCCCTGTGGGTCCGTTCCTAGCAAACCCATAGGGAACCCAGGGGTGCCAAGGCACTCCCTTGGGCACTCCTAGACACTTTTATATTCTAACTTTTGAATGTCAACTTGCAAAGGGGCAAACAAATTCAATTATTCTGCTAATTAATCAAATTGTAGATAGTCTAGGTTGCTAAGAAGTTTGATATGTTAACCAATCGATGAATTTGATCTAGATCCTCTTGATGATTGATGAATAATTGTAATGATCTTCATTTGAATCATGACTAGAGACATATATGATATATGAGTATGACATATGTATTGGAATTTTGAACTATCAATTGGCATTTATCTTTATAGTTTATCACTAGCATTGATCAATGATTTTAGATTTAATGATGATTGATGATTGATCAAGTATCACAGTTCATACTATCAAATGTATTTACAGTTCTGTATATTTTTAAGTTTTTGCATATATATATATATAAAACCATACCCAAGGAAAAAAAAAATTTGCCGTACTGATCCGCATCTCGTACCCGTGCCCGGTCTCGTATCGTAATCGACAACTTAGATCCGATGTGTAGATATGAAAGAAAGATTATTAAAACAATAATAAATTTCGGATAGCAAATTGCATAATGAGACACACACACAATGAATGATCAAACCAACTTTATATTAAACAAAGTGAACCAATACATAATAGCAATATTGCATGGCAAGGTGGGCACAACAATTTGTTATCACAACAAAAGTTAAAATACAAATGAGCAAGGGTTCTCTTATTTATAGAACCTCAAAGGAGTAGGGAACCCTAAAACCTCCTTAAGTTAACATCAGTCTTGCAAGAATGCAAGATTTATTCTTAAGCCTAAATGTATGCAACTCAATAGTTAACAGGAAAAACTACCTCAGTTAACTGATTCTAAACTAAACTAATTGGACTATGCAACACACAAATTCTTATTGATATGAGAGTCAACTAATAACCAACATCAGTTAACTGAAATCTAACTAAATGAGAACTCCATATGTACATAGGTGATTCCAGAATAGACATGCAATGATATGTGGGATTGAGAGTTAACTTGGAAAGAAGCATCAAGTTAACTACTGTGTCTAATGTCTATCCTGAAAAGGTGGGACGTCCCGATTTGTAGTTCACTGGCCTTGATCTCGAGCAATTAACCCCTCCACGAGGTTGTTGATTGCATCACCATCTAGAGCACTGATACTTCTTTGTAGGACTCGGTGTCTTCGCAATATCTTTTCACGGTTTGTGATTTGACTCTTAGTTCTCTTCCACTCTTGGCCACCTCATCAAATAATGCTGACATGATTGCAAGTTGATCCAACTTACAACCAACTGAATCACTACTGAAAATACCGTGAATGAGTCAGAAATTCTGACTGTATGTTAGCGAGCTCGATGTATTCACCATCCTCACACTGATACTGGCAAGGGACTTGTGATACGAAAGTTCTTACGAACTCGATAGCACTTGCCACCTTTTCTTTGCTCTCAGTCAATTTTGTAGAAATTGTTTCATGTACTTTTACCTTGAAGATTAATTGTTCTCTCCAAGTAAAAATTGCTTCCTTATCCTTTTCTGCAGTGACCGAGTCATATGCCATCCTCAAGTGAGAGACCATGATCTCATTTCATGGTTTGTCGATTGCTAAGTCTTGCTCCGAACCTTGAATTTGTAGGTGAAGTTCATGGGCGTTGTACCTCAATTGGTACAACTCTAAAAGTATGAAGTGGCCCCTTGTGACGAACTCTTCTTCCCAATCTTTTAGGCGCTTTCCATATACAACCAACTGACTTAGCTGATTTTGTTTTGCTAGTAACTCTAACATCTGCAAGAGCAAGGCGGTGACATTTTCAGTGTTGTGCATAAGGTTGGAGATATATTGGTGAAGCTGCTAGTTTTCAGCCTTGAGGGCTGCTTTATCTTCACCATCTTTTATTACTCTCCTTTATGCTCTTCGTTGCAACTTCGAGGAAATCCACCTTTGCTATGCTTTTGCCAAGGTTGACCTTTATTAAGGTGAAGTCATCAACTTCTATCTCATTCAAGTTTTTATCCTTTGGTGGTGCAGCAGTCTCAATTACAATCTCTTTGTTAGCATTCCTTTCCACATGAACCTGCTTCTTGCACTTTTTATCTGGCGTGTCTTGATAGACATGATCAAAATCCGCAAAGTCCAGTTGGTAGGATGGCTGCCTCCTTTTCCTACCCAGAAGATTCTCAAGCCAAGACGAATCTCAACTAATCTCATTGGAAGGATTGGTGCTAGTCCTAGGAATTCCTGATGAGTGAAAATGTGCTGAAGCATTGCTATGTGGTGGCAAGTTTGGCTCCAAGTCGATGCAAATTGGAGACTATTGTGGTGTTGGTGACGACATGGGAGGTCCTGCCTCTGTTTCTGGCATGTTCTCAACTGTATTTGTGGCTATCCCCATATGATGTTCTTGCTGGTCCAAATCAGCAACTAGTGCTTTTCTCTTTGTATTTCCTGACATCCTGCTTCCTTTAGGAGGATTACTCCATGTTTTCTGTCTGGGTTTTGACCTTGACGTGGAAGGCAGTGAAGTGACCATCGGTGGTGGCTCTGTGTTTGGCATGGCTGCCTTCCTCATCCTCTTGCTATCCAAGTATGTTGTTTCTCAAACCTCTGCTTGTTCTTTCCTTTACAGATGTGCATTCTTTGGCGTACCAATCAACCGTTGGAAGCGGCTGCATGTCAACCTGATCTTTGAAGAATTGAGGAACTGTGGCATCCCCATCATCATTGAATAACCCTTCCACATCCTCTGACATGAAATCAGCAATCTGTGAAAGGGTGAACCTGCTGTAGCTACGCTTTTGCACCTCGAATTCGTCCTCACAGTTGAACCAATAGTCTTCCATAGAAGGCTTGTGTGTAGAACGACTACCAAGGTGTGCTGAAAAGTGACCCCAAGGGTCATATGAGCGTCTCTCGACGAGATACTTCAGGTTAAGCCTCGTCATCTCATGGCTCATAGCCTTGGCATCAACTGCTGACTTGCACTTGTAAATCCCCATTTGTAATGGAAATGTGGCAGCCGACTTACGTTTGTTGCACAAATAGGAGTGGACCTCGTACAACAGTCGTAGAAATTCCCCGAACACCACCTGATCTGAGGGATAACGGGGTAACGTAGCAGGATGACCTGAGTATCCATACATGCAGATGTAGGTAAAAGTAGGGAATTGGATGAACCAATTTTCCCATTCTACCATTGCTGATTTGGCTTTTGTTGAAATACGCACATGTAACTCATGATCAAGATTCCTCACAGTGTACATCAAGAATACTTCCTGCACTCGCTTGAAGTGTCGCTCGGACTATGTAAACTCAAGTTGTGCGCAGTACTGCTAAACCTTTTGTACACTTAGAATCCCCATAGTATTCAACCCTCTAAATTGGCCTTGGAAGGCTATCAGATACACGAGGATTGAACACATGTGGAATTTGTGAGCAACCAAGAAGCTTGTCATCTATTTGTGGAGAACGTCGCTAATCAAAGAAGCCCAGTCATAGTGTTCCCTTCTGTTGATGATCTAAGCCATGATGTAATACATCCATGGCTGAAATTTGTTGGCATCTGCTTGACCGATGACATGGTTGGGTAGGGTAATCATAACCACATATTCATCTCTGTACTCTCCACAACCCACATTCTTTGGAAAACCACCTTTTTTCTGTTTGAGCCACCACTTTGCCATTCTTCTCTGACAATTTTCCTTTTCAGCATTGAACACCTTCTTGCACTCCACCATGGAAATGACTAAATTATTTGTATTTGGAGGAATACTATGATGAGCCTAACTGGCTCCAGCTCAACTTCTGACTTTCACTAACTTGTTTTTGTGTTTTTTGATTGTTTTAAGAAGAATTGTAGACAAAAGTAGGTGCGCAAAGCATAAAAAGGGAAATAAACTGAAATACAACAAATTCTGGAACAACTGCAATACTATTGAGGATCTGGCAATTCATACAAAGAGATTGCATACAAACAACATACCCGGAAACCTCCAGAATAATTAAATAAGATGGTTCTCTACGTGCCAGGCAAGATATGTTGGAAACTGAGAAATAGCACGCTTGGAGTTTGGATCTACTTTCTCCCATGCAAAAACTGGAGAAAATGTGTTGAGAAGGTTGGACGCCCAGGATGGAGTCCAAACAGGAGCCAGAAGAGAGGCGTTTTAGCCTTTTGCTTCACACGCCTATCTCCATGTCTTTGGGCTTGAGACTGCATATCATTCGCCCATCCACTGATTGAATTTCTCGTGTAGTAGAGTTGTAATGCCTTACACAAGCCATTACAAACTCTATACACTGTGTTGTGATGGGAAGTGAAGTCGCTTCTAGCAACCCGGAAAACTAACCTGTTGACTGTAAACACGGATATAATCTGACAACTTTTTCCGGAAAGCTAAAAATACCCTGTCGAGGGGCAATTTTTACGAAAAATTCCGAGATGTGGGTTTTGTAGAAAAAATGATTCTAAGCAAACCCCACAACGTTAGAAATTCGAAAAAATGCTTTTTCACTTGGCATGCAAAGAGTTTTCGGAATAGAAGCAATAGGGGGCAGCAGGGCTTCAAAAGCTTTTTCTCGCGAAAAATTCTAACATATGGGTTTTGTAGCCGCCAATGTGTTGATCAAACCAAATTCTTCGTTTTTCAAAATTTTGACTTCTTCACTACCATGCAAAGGAATTTTTGGAATAAAGCAAAGCTTCAAAAAGTGAAGCTATAGGGAAATTTTTCCTTAAAAATTCTAGCACATGGGTTTTGTCAAGAATGTTGTGCTCAACGAACCCAGATGATCAGAACTACGAAAAACTGTCATTTACTTGGACATGCGAGAGAAAACACAAGACAAGGATAGAATAAATATGAGGGTGAGAAGATAGAAATTATATTTTGCCTCTGTCAATCTTCAAGAAAAACGCCTCCATGTCTCAATCTGATGAAATCTACCAAGAATTTGCTAGAAAAATGAAGCATGCAAAACCATCCTGCTGAGCAATTTGGACCTATAACTACTAAGAACACTGAAAAATTCTTCCTGTAGCGCCTCCAAATCTTGCTTGCATGAGAAAATGTAATGTCCCCGTTTTTAGCTCTTCACTTTTCAGTGATTGGTAGCCTATTCCCAGTGTGCTGTTGGCTAGTCAGTGGCAGAATTAGAGTTTCCGGCTGTTTGATGGGTTCTTTTGAAGATTCAGGGTTTTACTTGTTGGAGTTTGGGTGTTTGGATTCTGGATTCCTTCTGGGTTTTCAGAAAGCTTCGCAATGGTGTCGCATGCATTGCATTCTGAGCAACTTCTTGAATTTACTATTTTTAGTAAATTCTATTTTTAGCAGTGGTCCAGTCAGCATCAGCTCGGTAGGCTTTCCTCTTCTGGTAGTTCATTGGGTAATTCTGATTTTTGGCTTAAGGGGTTCATTTTGGAGAAATAAGTATTTTAAAGACAATAATGTTTTATTTTATAAAATAACCCCTTGTCCTAGTAATATGACTTTAAGTTGTTTTAAAGAAGGGAACTTTGAGGGGTATTTTCTCATGAAGAAATATTTTTATATTTCTAAAGTCAAATTGCTCTTGAGGAAATTGGACGCCAACTTAACGAGAGAAATATTTTATTTAAAAATGTTTTATTTAGCCAAGAAGAAGTACGCCACTCTTGGAGGGAAAATGAAGTCAAATTTGAATTGGAAAAAGGCTGCACTTTCTAGAAGCATCTAGAGATTCTCTACTAAGTCTATAAAAGAAGGCCATCTCTCTTCTTTTTATTATCTTATGACTTGAGTAATGTTATGCTGCCGAAATGGTATTGGGATTGCTTCGAGGAATGAATGCCTCCTAGCCTTGGCTCGACTTCTTGCTTGAAAGATAGCAACTAGTGGAGAGTTAGTTTGTAGTTGAGTGGATTTTGTAGTGAGATTTTTGCATTGTAGTAGTTATTTTGCATTTGTAGTTCAATTTCTAGCATGTTAATGAAGTTCTGGAGTTGCTGATTTAGTATAGCTGCATGTTGTATTTGCTCATAAGTCAAAAAATAAAAATATATTCGTTCTGGGTATTGGCTAGAACCATTTCTATGCCCTAGGCGCCCATTTGTGCAAATTTTGGTGATTTATAATGAAGAATCTGATTTTATCTTGTTGGTAGAACATTTCTAGAGGCTGTACCATTCTGTTCCGCCTGGCAAGTGTTTAGAAAAAAAAATACTTCAATTTGTCAGCTGTTTCTTTGTCTAGTCTTCATTGTCATCATCCTAGCATTCGTTTGCATCAAGTCTCATGTCATTCTGACAAGTATTGAGTGAGTTGTGAGCATTTTAGTGGATTTTAGGGTTGCTGGTTTTGCATTTAAAGGTGCAGATCTGATTTGATCAGAATCTTAAATCTGGTTTTTGAGAGAAGAAATCAGTTTGGTATTTCCATTAAGCAAGGAGAATTCTATATCTAAATGCTCGTTGAATTGTTCTAACTCTATGCTCTTGGCAGGCGAATTCTCTTTTGTATTGTAAGCTGGCAGTAGTACTGACAGCAATTTAGAGTCTTGCTTTATCAAATTGTAATGCTCATCTTTACTTTTAGCATTTGATATTGTATTTAATTTACCTCCGCCCTATGGTAGCTACTTTCCCACTCTGGGTTAGCAAGCACATTCTGGGTGTTGAGTACTTTCAACTTTTCAGTATTTCTTTCAAGCATTGTACTTTGTAACACTCCGCCATATGGTCGCCCCTCACTCCATACTGGATTGGGTAGCACATACTTGGTGTCGAGTTCCCTTTCAGCATTTAGTGTAGAAGATCCTCTGACCATATGCTCGCCATCATTGGCGCCATTCTTGGTTAGAGTTCCTGCATAAGCAATTTGATTTAGATCCTCTGACCAATGCTCACACCTTGCCCACATCGGGATCCTAGTGTACATTTTGGTTAGAGTTGCTTCAGCACGTTTTGGTTTAACGGCTAACCTTAACGGGTGCATTGCTTTGTAATTTGTAATTTGAAAAATCGAAAAAAATTGGCTCGGAATATTTCAGAAAATGTGTTTTCCTTCAACCTGTGATGAAGAAAATGGACACCCAAATGCATATTTAAAGAATTTTCATGAGTTAAGGTGTCACATGCATGTAAAAACCCTAATTTTAGGATGCAACATTCTCATTGGACCACGTTTAGTTCATAAAAATGGAGATTGATTCTTCAAATAGGCGCCACTCAACATGCAAGGAGGAAATACGCCACATGCAAAAATAATGGAGTATTTTGTAGTTCAATTTGGAGGTGAAACTGAAGTTTTATTATTATATTAATTCAGTTCAAAAATCCCTCCATTATAGGGCGACCAAAGCACTTTTGTTTCAAAAGTCAAAGTTTGACTTTAGGCGCCAATATTCCTAGACTTAAAACTTTCTTGAAATTTCCAACTTTTAGCCTTTGTGAACGTCACCGAAGCCTCTGTTTGACCCTGAATTCCGGATGCCCGGTTGATCCTGACGCTGAGCTAACGGATTCATCGTGTAGTTGGATCAAGTTTGAAAAGATGTTGCTGGAAGTTACGAAAGCTAAAAACTTTATCTGGTGCCTTGAATTCTACCCATGAATCTGCTGTCTCTGTCACTAACAAAACTTCGAGGCAAACTGTGCAACCTGAATACCTCACGAAAGAACAAATCCGCCACCTGTGTAGCTGAGTAAGTAGTAGTGATTGGGAAGAAACGTGCGTACTTCGTCAATCGATCTACTACCACATAAATGTTGTCCCTCCCTTGAGCTTTCGGCAAGCCCGTAATGAAGTCCATAGACAAGCATTCCCACTCCGTCTCAGGAATAGGAAGCGGCTGAAGTAACCCGGCAGGGTATGTATGCTCTTGCTTGTTCTGCTAACAAACAGAGCATTCCCTAACATACTGAAGAACATATGACTTGAGACCTTTCCAAGAAAATCTCTCCCGTACCTGCTTGTAGGTCTTAAAGTAACCGGGATGACCTGCCATGGGTGAATCATGAAAGGATCTCAACACCTTGTCCCTCATCTCAAAACCTGGGACTAAGAATATCCTCCCTTTGTAAATGATAAGATCACTCACAAGAGTACCTACTGTCCTGTACTGTCCCATCTACAATGCCAGAAGCCCACGGATTCTTGGCATACTTTGCAACTATCATGTGTCTCCAGTCCTTTGTAATCTCTACCATGGAGCTCAAATGAGGACGGCGAGATAAGGTGTCAACAATTATGTTCTGTGTACCTTTGACATAGGAGATGTCAAAATCATATGACTGAAGCTTGCTAACCCATTTTCATCGTCTCTCATTCAAATCTCGCTGTCCTAAGAAATGTTTCAAGCTGTTGTGATCAATTTTTACACAAAACTTACTGCCAGCAAGATACTGCCTAAACTTGGCCATTGCATGCATGATGGCCAACATTTCTGATGCAGGCGCAATCTTTCTAAACTTATTATTAGAGTTTGTTAATGTAGATCAAATAATGAGAGGTAGTAAAGCTCTCACAAAATCTTCGAATAAAATTAGTTTCAACTAATCGATAGGTGGTTGAGAAATTATAGTGATTTATCTAGATTGGGTTTATCTTTTATTAGCCTATTTTCTAGTATAAAAATGGGCCTACGTTGTAGCCTATGGACAGGCAAGTAGAGTGGAAAACCATTATGTAAATAAAGTTTGTTACTGTGCATTTTATTGTTTTCTTGTATTTTTTTTGGTTTCTCCGTGAGTTTTTCTCTGCTATAGTTTTGGAGAGTATTAGTTTATTCTTTGCTATTGTTTTGGGATTCGTCCATCATTTGGTATCAAAGCAGGATAAGATCGAGTGGGATTTATTTTTACTTTTGTATTTGATTTATCAAGGCGATGCTCATGGCTGCTTTGTAATCTCTACTATGGCATTTTGAAAGCGCATAAGATCTGGTGATGAAATTCATATTGCTGTAAAGTTGGCATTAGAAGTTTGCGCATTAGGAGTTGGCTTTAGAACATTGTGTATTGAGAGGCAGAGTGAGCCCTATCCTTGTCAAAGGACTTACATTAAAAAAAAAATGGAGTCTTTATCATGAAATAACAGATTATTTGTTGGCATCGCGATTTGATTTGATTGCCATAGCAAGCTGCGGATCTTTGTGTATTCTATGTATTGTGCCCAGCATCCATAGCCTATGGAGTTCTCTGACAAGCAGATCAGTGTAGTATGCCTTGCTGTTATGAGGAGATTGAGACAGTCCTCATTTCGTGATATGCCCAACGTTGCCTTCTTATTTTGATTGATCCGATCATTGTCCTTACCATGCCATGATTTGCTGAATCGGTTTGCACATGGATTGAGAGACGTCACCGAACTCAGTTGATGCATCACTTGCAAGTCAATAAAAAGTTATTTTTGTTGTTTATGAGGAGCTACTAGTGCTACGAATGACAGCCAAGGAAGATGCTGCCATATAGAGGAAGATTTGCTTATTTGCTGTCCAAGAAGAAAATTTTGCATTCAAAGAAGTTGTAGCTGGTTCCAATTCAATAAGATCATGGAGATTACTTGCAAGAGGTCACATAAATTAGGAAGGAAATATGTGTGAAGATTTGTTAAAAGAAGGCGTCACTGTGAAGGTTGCTGTAAAAAAAAATCAGTCCTGGTAAAATGTCCATAACTTTCTCATTTCTCAACGAAATTGAGAAATTCAAAATGTTCTGGAAAGCTAGGAGCAAGGAGCATCAAAAGCCATCAATCATTTAGAGGAATTCATTCCAATAAATGAGCAGTTTTAGTCAGAAGGTGACGGGTTTTTATTGGGATGTGTGAGTAAGTTTATGAATTTAAATTTAATATTGTTTGCACATTTGAAATTTCTTTTCTCAATGATCCATCATATAAAGTGAAGAAGAGAGCATTTTGATCTTAGTAAGAATCAAAATTTGTATGAGTAGAAGATTATTTTTCAGCCCTATACCTTTATTGGTATCTGAACGTGAAGAGGTCATAGTCGGCGCAAGAGAAGATCTTCTCTATCAAGAGATGGCATTCAGAGTTCGAGGAAGAGGACGAGGATGAGGAAGGCAAGCTGCAAATGCAGAGATTCTTGAAGAGATGAGACAAATGCAAGCACGGTTGCAAGCTATGGAGCTTGTGCAAGGAGGATGCATTGACATGAATGGTGTCAGTGATGAAGAGGAGGAACCTCAAGAAGAAGCAGCTGAAGAAGGATTTGAAACAAGACTCGTCAAGGCAATTTTGGGAGCAAGTTCGAAACCCAAGTTGGAGGTGCCTATGTATGAAGATAGCCTGGATTCTCAGAAATTGATTGACTGGATCAGTGAAATGGAGAATTATTTTGAGTATGAAAATGTTGCTGATGACAAAAAAGTGAAATTCGCTGTAACCTAATTGAAGGGTCATGCATCTCTCTGGTGGGATGGAATTCAAGATGAAAGGAGACAAAAAGGCAAGCCAAAGATCAAGAACTGGGAAAGGATGGTAGCTAAACTAAAAGGTAAATTCTTGCCTAAAGATTACCAACTTAATCTTTTCAAGAAATTGCAAAATCTTAAGCAAAAAGAAATGTCGGTTAAAGATTATACAGAAGAATTTTATAGGTTGACCATTAGAGCTGGTCATATTGAAGATGATACAGAAAAGGTGGCTCAATATCTTAATGGACTAAGATACAATATTCAAGATGAAATTAACCTTTTGTGTCCAAGAACAGTGGAGGAAGCATATCAGTATGCTCTCAAAGCAGAGGAAAAACTTTCCAGAAAACAAGCACAAAGCTCGAGAGGGAGAAGTAGAAGTTTCAGAGGAAGAGGATCACCAAGTGGAAGAGGTCAGTGGCAAGCTCATAGAGAAGAAGCCAGTAGCTCACATCACCAGGAACACTCCTCCCGAGGTAATGATTCTTTTAGAGGAAGAAGACCTTATTCAAGAGGTAGAGGTAGAGGATTTGTTGGCAAATGTTTTAAATATGTTGTACCCCAAAATTAAAATTTTGTTATACTTAGACATTTTGAAGAAATGAGTAGAAGTCTTGTTAAATCAGTCAAAAAGGTCAAAATTTGGGTGTACATGTCTTGCATGAGGGGTCGAAACACAAAATTTTCAATTTCTGATGATCTGGGTCTGCTCAGAGCAGCTTAACCTACAAAACCCAGATCTCAGTTTTTCATCACTAAATTTTAGGAAAACTACTATTTTTAGAAATTTTCTAAAATTAGCAACGTTTTTTGGGTTTTTTTGGGTTTTCTTGGAAATGGATACTGGCAAAACATTCTAAAAATAGAAAGTTGGTCCGACAGGTTCCGAACTGATTTTGATTGGCTAAAAATACGTCTGTATCAGGCTAGTGCAGTCAAAATCTAAAAAAGATCAGTTTTGCCCTACTGGGTCTATTTTGCTTTTTCAGAAGCATACCAGGGACTCTGAGGTCATTATTGGAGGTCAGTCGACTGTCAGGTGTCAGATTCAGCATTCAGAACATTCAATAGAAGGTGAAATGATGAACATGCGCAAAGAACGAAGAGGAAGTTGAAAAATGATAAAATTTTCTAACACTGGTGACTATGGGCACCCTAGGTGAAGAAAGGCGCCCATCTTTTTAGGGCATTAGATGACAAAACCAGGGTTTAAGCTCTAAGTTGAAGTTGCTCAGTTCTCTGTCAGCTTCGCAGCGAATCCAACGGCGCAGTCAACGAATCATTCAGTCATCCAGAATTCGACGCCAAACACGAGGTATTCAAACTGAAGTCAGAATGGAAAGAAGTGAAATTTATCAGAAATTGACTAAGTCTGGGTAAAATGGGCACCCCTGGTGAAGAAGGGCGCCCAAGTTTTTAGGGTATCAAACGGAGGAATTTGCAGACGAAGCCTTAACGTAATCTCTTCGCAATCAATCTAGCTTTCCAATGAGATCCAACACGTTGATCAAAGGTCGCAGTCGTCGGATACCAAGCGCCGAACAGGGGGTCTGGCGAGAGCTGAGAACAAAGATTCAGAAGCAAACACAAAAAGGTTAAGAAATAATCTAACTCTGGTGAACATGGGCGCCCCCAGCCAAGATGGGCGCCCAAACTTTTGAAGGCCTTAAATTCATTATTTGACGAAGTTCATCCTAGAGGACCCCACCTCATATCTCGTCAGCTTCGCAATGAGCATAATAGGCAGTCGATCCGATGCCCAGAGCTCCAGATTCAAAGAGATCATTTGTAGAAGAGGAGCTAATGAAGAAATTTGAAGGTCATGAAAATGGCTAACTCTGGACAAAATGGGCGCCCCTAGAAGGAAAAGGCACCCATGAATTCGAAGGTCAAGATCAGGTTTTTCGCCAGAGGTGCCTCCAGAACATCTTTCTCAGAATCAGTCAAGCTCTGCCGTGAAACCTTCAGCTTGCCTGTCGGATCAATCTGCCAACGGGAAATCAGAGGCGAAGTAGCATGTCAAAATGGTGAGAAGTTGAAAATATCAAAAAATAAACTAACATTGGAGGAAGTGGGCGCCCCTGGTGAAGAAGGGCGCCCAAATTTTCATGCCTTAGAGAAATTTTTGAGATTTTCAAAAAGTTTCAAAATTACCAAGTGAAGGATGGCGTCCAAGTTCAATGAAGCTAAGTTTTAGGGTTTTGGAAATAAAAGCAAAGAAAGCAAAACCTAATCCAAAGCCCTAAAGTCTATTTAACATCATTCTTTCATGTATTTTTCATTATTTTTGCAGGTAGCATCTAGAGGAGAAAGTTGGAGCAACAAGTTTGAAGAAATTTTGTGATTCAAGAATCCATAGTTGCTGGTTTTACATCAGATTTTTCAAATCAGCAAGCATAAACCCTTGCTTTTTCAAGCTTTTTCATCCAGAAGATCAAACTTTTCAAAGGGAAGGCCAAGGTTTCCAGTTTTCAATCATCTGGGTCTTTTCTCTTCAATCTTCTGAAGGAAATTTTCAAGAACTTCATCAAGTTGCAGCAAGTGCTTTTATTTTGCTTGTCAGTGAAAACATCAGTGCATTCAATTTTCAACCATCTAGGTCCTCTCCAATCAGTCTTCTGAAGAAAACCCATATCATAGCTTTTTTTTAAGAAAATTTCAAAACCTAGGGTTGGCTGCTTTTTCGATCAACCGTCAGGGTTTTGCAAATCTAATCAACTGGGTCCATTTCTAATCTTGTTCTGAACAAAACCCAGGTGCCAGCTTTTCGGAAAAATTGAAGAAATTAGGGTTTGCTGCTTTTTCAGGCTAAATTCAAAATTTTCCAAAACGGATGATCTGGGTTGTCTTGCAACGAATTTCTGAGCAAAACCCACATCTCAAAAAAAATTTCAAAAAAATTTGTCCGTTGCAGCAAGAAAATCAGCATTCTAAAAATAAAAATTGCTCAAGACTTGTCTGAACCTAGGCGAGTTTACAGTCATTCTTCAAGTTTTCTGAAATGGAGTACACTCCCAATGTTTTCAAGACTGAATCAGCTCTCTATCACGATTACATCAAAACAGCTGAGACAGACTTGCATCATATCAAGCCGGTGTTCGATCTACACGCCTTGGAGAGAGCAGGCAACACCTCAATCAAGAACCTAGGACATTCTGGACTCCTCGCAGCAGCGTCAATCCCTATATCAGTTCAGAGTCTTGAGTTCGTAATCGCTTGCATTAAGCATTACAACCCGGCTACAAGGGAGATCCAGTCAGCAGACGGTAGATTGATTTGCAGTCTAAAGCCCGATGTGGTTGAGAAGTGTTTTTCCATTCCCCCATGGCCTGAAAGCGTTACTCTCTCAAAGGGTGAATGCGAAAGGATATGGAATATGCACAAAGATAAATATAGCAAGAAGATTGCACAGAGGTGGATGAAAGAAAAACACAAGACCTTGCCAAAGAACATTGGGCGAGGAGAGTTTAAGAACGAGATTGCCATCATCATCACTTTGCTCAACAGGGTCACTGGCTCAGAAGATGCCACCAAGTTTCAACCTTGGATGTTTTACACCATACCCCACATCATGAAGAAAACCGAGTTCTATGACTGGCCTACCTTGATCAGTGACTGTCTACATCAGCAGATAACAGAATACTTCCAATTTCATGTATTCCACATGGTGTCGTACCTAGTCTACCTAGTGGCCTATCAAGGTCAATTCAGAGGGTTAAACGCCGAGGGATCATTGAGCGTACAGCACATATATAACTACTATCCCCAGTTGGAGTTCACAAAGTCGTTGCATCATTACAAAAGGGTGAACGAGGCTTTTCTAATGTACACTGTGCGGGACCTGGACAATGAGTTGCATGTCCGTATATCTTCAGTTGCCAGGGCAGTGATGGCGGAATGGGCGGATTGGTTTATACAGTTTCCCACTTTCACCTATCTCAGGGTCTATGGTTATTCAGGTGCCCCGCTCATGTTACCAAGGTACCCGTCGGACGAGGTCGTCTTCATGGAGTTCTTGAGGCAGGCTCACGATGTTCATACAGTCCTGAGAAATAGAAGGAGACCCTCTCTTCAGTTTCCATTAGGGTTGGGTATATACACATGCAGGACGGCTGCAGATGCCAAGTCAATGGGAGACGAGTTATATAAACTCGGCCTCAAATCTTACAGCGAGAGACGATCATTTGATCCTCATGGTGTCTACGCTGGCCGATTGGAGAAGAACTATGATCATATAGCCGCACTTGAAGATTTTTGGGCTAATTGTACAGATGAGTTCGAGGTGCTGTGATGAGCCCTGCTAATATAGACTCAAAACCTTTCAATTTCTGCCTTGGGAATTTTGTCAAACACTCGTCATGTAAAGCTGATATATGCTGATATAAACTTTTGATTGCTGTGTTTTTGGTTTTTGGCACTTGACAATGATGTTTGAATGCTCTGATACCACTGTGATGAGCCTTGCTAGCTCACTGCTCAAACCCCTGTCTTTTTCTTAAGTCTATTTGTGTTTTTTTTAGTTTTTTAGAGAAATTTTGTAGACAGAAGAGAAGGTGCGCATCATATAAAAGCTCACAAAATGAAAACTTGAGCAAATCTAATCAAACTGAAATTGCAGAAGGTGTTTAATAGCCTCAACAATGGATTTAAAACATCTAAACATACCCGTAAGCCTCCAGATTTTTTAAATAAGAAAAGAAGCCAGTTTGCCAGTCTATACATGAAAATCTAACAATATTCAGCATAGGATGAAACAAAGTCTAAATCCAACTGTGAAAATGGAGCAAAAGAAGAGGGGATGCCAAGTGCTGAAGATAGTGAAGAGAAACCCTCAAGAAGATAGGCGTTTCTCCAACCAGCAAGTGTGCCCTAGCTCAAAATCAAACCCTCTGTTTCTGATGATGCCTGCCATGAAGAAGGAAGAATACCATCCAATCAAACCCTTTGTTTCTGATGAAGAACACTTACAAAAATCTGTTATAGCACTGCAGAACTTCTGAATGAAGCTCTCTCAATTTGCACCAATTCAGCTGATCTCTCGCAACCTCACAAGTGCTCACACTAAAGAGATTTCGTTCTCCAATGGTGGATTGTTGCAAACCTGATCACAGGATGAAAGCAAGGGAAAAAACCTCCAAGGCAAAGTTGAAATATTCAAAAAGATGAGTTTCTCATTGCCTAAAACCCTTATATAGAAAAAGGTATGCATTTTCAAGAAGAGGCTGTATTTTAGGTCATTTAAATATTTTGAAATAACCTCAAGTCCCTCTCCATAGTTTTGACTTTAATTTTTGGCCCCCTCCTTAAGTGATTAAATGATATAATTTAAAATCACTCACTTTAGACTTATTTAAGTGATATAAAAATAATAAAGTCAATTTGACTTTATAAAAATACTTTAAGTTAAATAATAACTTAAATCACTTAAGTAAGCCTAACTTCCCCAAAATTCAGCAGAATTCAGTGCCGTCAGAAGCAGACAACTCCTATACTGCCAAGGCCTGCAATGAGCCAATCCCGGAACACAAAAAATGAGAACAACCAAACTCTCCAGAAGATACCACTGACCCTCTAACCAATCCAGTTAGCCCACGAGGGTCCAAGAAATAGGCTAACACTTTGCAAACAAGATCACGCTGAAAAGGGGGACATTACAGGTGCGGAGACGTAGTTATAGCAGGCTCACTCTCCATCAGATGAAGGATTGCTTAAATGAAGACATAGAAGGGTTATCAGATGATGACGAGGACGTGTTTCTCCCGATGTATGCTCAGAAGCGAATCGAGGATCAGCCCCTTCCACAAGTTAATTGGGCTAACAAGGAATCTCTTTCAGTTGAAGACAGAACAAGAAAAGTCCTTGAGCATAGTAAGGTTTTCCTGGTCCTTAAAAAGAAAAACTCCATTCCAGTAGCAGAGCCACCAAGGATAATTCCCTCTTCCTCCAGAGCACAGTCGAAAGGGAAGGGTAAAAGTCAGTCTCAAGATGGCGTCAAAGGTAGTAGATCAAATAAAAATGTAAAAAGAAGGTTGGATTTCTCAGGCATAATCATACAGGAGCAGCCTACAGCTGATTCAGAAGTTCCTCCTGACGAGCCCATACCTCAGAAAGAAGCAGAGGAGCCACCTTCAACACATGTTTCTGTACCTTTGACAGGTTCTTCGCCCATCCACATCGACCTTGATATCGAAGATGATGAAGAGATTACAGTTGCACCTCCTGAGGAAGTTAGTAAAGATACTACCGTGTCTTGGCTTGAGAACTCCTTAGGAAGGGTTAGAAGAAGGCCTTCATATCAGATGAGTGTTGATGATCTTGATAACATCTATCAGGAACCTCCTAAGAAGAAGGCAAAGAAGCAAGTTCACTTTGATAGGAATCCTGATAATGAAATAATCATGGAGACTGCATTGCCCCTAGAAGACAAGAATAGGGATGAGGTGAATATGGATGATTTCATCATGGTCAAGGCCAATCTCGGTAGAAATACCAGACATGCAGATTTGAGTCTCTTCAGAGTTGCATCCGAAAATCTTCAGGAAAGAGTACTCAAGGATGGAGAAGACAAGGCAGCACTCAAGGCTGAAAATCAGCAGCTCAGGCTTTTCATTTCTAACCTTGTCCATGGTTCTTCACAGGTAACCCAGTTGCTGCCCCAGATTTTAGAGACACCAGCTGATCATCAGCAGTTAAGACAGCTGGTCATTTATGGTAGAGAAACTCAAGAGTGGATTGAGGGTTTCATTGTCAGAGGAAGGGAGATCTTGGCACGAATGTCCCAGTTAAGAAAAGACGCTCATAAGCTACGTCAAGGTATCCAAGGATTTGAACAAACACTGGCTGAAGTTAGACCAAGGCATGAGATCATCATTGCTGATTTAGACACAGCCTATGGTCCAGCAGTTTCAAAAGAACACAAGAGACAAATCCTTGCTTGGAGGGAGCGTCATGTTTTCAAAGTTAAAACCTATGAGAGGATATCCGAAGAATTCATCGCCTACAGACAAAGGGTGATTGAAGCTCTCCTTTTCATCAGTGAGTTTATCATAGAGATTCCTTCTCAGTATAATCTGGAAGATGGTTCCTACATCGGGCTTGAGGAAGTGCAAGATCAGTTTCAGAGTATTGTTCACAGTTGCAATCCAATTGGCGGAAGGATAGGCCATATTTCAGTGATGTCAGCAAAGTTCGAGAAAGCGGCCAATGAGGTCGAAGATTTCTTGAGATCTATCGCAGATGCTGAAGATATTCTAGAAAAGTGGTGTTTTGCTATTGAGGGCATAGATGCACCGAACCGGGACACAATCTATAACTTCCTAGCGGATGTGATCGAGCTTTAAAGCAGCTTTCTTCTAGAAGCTTTCTTTCTATTCTTGGAATGATCCTTATCCATTCTTTGAGAAGAGAAAGAAGATAAGATGTAATAGTTGGCGTTTCCCGCTTTTTCTGCTTTCTAGGGTTTTAGATGTTATCTTCTTTCTAGATTTAGTAATAAAGCTTGCTTGCTGAGCAAGCCCTAGATTAAGAAAGCAAGGAGATTTTAGGGTTCCCTACTCCTCTGCTTCTCTATAAATAAGAGTCTTTGCTCATTTAGTTTCTTTTAACCGTGCTAGTGAGAACAAAACGCTGAGCCTCTTGTGCCTTCTATTTGTTACTCAAGTATTGTTCAATTGTGTTGTGATAGCAAATTGTTGAGCCTCTTTAGCCAACAAGGAGTTAATGTGATTGTTGTTTCTATTGTGTGAAGAGCAAGATTGCAAGCCTCCTTAGCTGCAATTTCTTGTTCTAGGCATGTTAGAAGTGAGCTTGTTTTAGAGATTTGAGTAATAAAATCACGAGCCTCCTTTCAATTGATGTAAAATCTCAAGTTTCCGTTATTTATGTTTTACTTTCATGATCTTGATTTCAACTCGCATTGAAGTGTGTAGGTGTTTGTTGAGAGATGGTTCATTGAAGTATTCTGTCAGAAATCTACCTTGTTAATTTCTAGCTTCTCTCGCTTTGCATATTACTTGAGAGGTTAGGAACGTCTTTAGTTTAAGTTAGTCATAGTTGAAGGTCTTAAAACAGAAAATATCAGCTGTGGCATTTGTGTTTAATAAACCTTGTGCTCTAAGCTGATCAAAAAGATAGGCAACTTAGTTCAAGTTTACTTTCTTTCAACACCATCAGCAAGAGGGAGCTTTCCCTCCTAATTTGAAGAGCAGTTTATCTGTGCATAGCTGTCCGTTTCAAATACGCATACCAGAGGTGCGAATTTAAACGCCAACAAAATACAATCAATATGGTCATAGATCTTATGAGTGTCCAGAAAATCAAAGAAGTGCACACATTGCACAAGCTGAGGAAGAGACTACAGAATCACCTGTTCATACAGATGTACCTGAAGTTGGAGAATCACTACTTATGAAGCGAGTTCTACTTAAACCAAACAAGGAAATCCACGAGCCTACACAAAGGAAAGCACTATTCAGAACTACCTGTAAAACGAAAGGTAAATGTTGTAAAGTTATTATTGACAGTGGAAGCACTGACAATCTTGTATCCACTGAAATGGTTGATAAGTTAGGCTTGAAAAAGACAACACACCCAACTCCATATAAGGTGTCTTGGCTGCAAAAAGGACATCAAATATTGGTAAATGAACAATGTCAAGTAGAGTTTCAAATAGGGAGTTACAAAGATAAAGTAATATGTGATGTTATGCCAATGGATGTCTGTCATATTCTCTTAGGTAGACCTTGGCAGTTTGATAGAAAGGCAATCCATGATGGAAGATGTAACACATATACTCTTGAAAAAGATGGACATAAACACACACTGATACCCCTTAAGGATGAAAATGCAATTGAGGAGGTCAGTCCTAAGGTGTTAATGGTAAGTGGGAAAGAATTTTTGCATCAAATCAAGAATGAGGAGGTAAATTTTGCTCTAATTGGAAAACCAAAAGTAATTCTTACAAGTACAAATTTGGTTGATTTACCTCTAGAAATTCAGAAAATGTTAAATGAATTCATTGATATTGTTGTGGATGATTTGCCTAATGAGTTGCCACTAATGAGAAGTATCAGCCATCATATTGATCTCATTCCAGGAGCTAACTTGCCAAACAAAGCAACCTACAGAATGACTCCAAGGGAGAATGAAGAGATAAAATCCCAAGTACAAGATTTGCTTGACAAAGGATTGGTCAGAGAAAGTCTAAGTCCCTGTGCTATTCCTACAGTGTTGAGCCCAAAAAAAAATGGAGGATGGAGAATGTGCACAGATTCTCGAGCCATAAACAAAATTACCATCAGGTATAGATTTCCTTTGCCTCGTATGGATGATTTAATGGATTGTCTGAGTGGTGCTAAATATTTTTCCAAAATAGATTTAAAAAGTGGGTATCATCAGATTAGAATAAGAGAAGGTGATGAATGGAAAACCGCATTTAAAACAAATGATGGGCTTTATGAATGGTTAGTAATGCCATTTGGTTTAACAAATGCTCCAAGCACTTTTATGAGGTTAATGAATGAAGTGCTTAAGGAATTCACAGGAAAATTTGTAATAGTCTATCTTGAGGAGAAGATTAATTCAAAGGAACCGGATTAATTCTAATATACAGTCAATCAAAGGAAGAACACCTCAAACATTTAAGATTGGTTTTGAGTAAATTGAAACAGGAAAAACTTTTAATCAATCTTAAGAAATGCACATTTCTGAAGCTTGAGTTGATCTATTTGGGTTTTGTAATATCTAGAGATGGTTTGAAAATGGATCCTGAAAAAGTTAAAGCTATAATAGATTGGCCTACTCCAAGGAATATCTTTGAGATAAGAAGTTTTCATGGACTAGCTAGTTTCTATAGAAAATTCATAAGAAACTTCAGTGGTATTTGTGCTCCGATTGTTGAAACAATCAAGGGAAATAAACAGTTGTTCCAATGGACTAAGGAAGCAGAAGTAAGTTTTCAATTACTTAAGAAAAAGATTACTGAACAACCTGTTTTAGCTTTACCCAATTTTGGTAAACTTTTCCAAGTTGAATGTGATGCTAGTGGAATGGCTATAGGTGCTGTTTTAAGTCAGGAAGGTAAGCCAATTGCTTACTATAGTGAGAAACCGAATGATGCAAGAAAGAAATATTCTTCATATGACAAAGAATTTTATGCTCTTGTTCAAGCTTTGAAAAAGTGGAGGCATTATTTAATGCCTAAGGAATGTGTATTGTATACTGATAATCATGCTTTAAAGTTCATCAGTAACCAAACCAAATTAAATCAAAGGCATGTAAAATGGGTTGAATTTCTGAAAATTTTTACCTTTGTTATCAAACATAAAAGTGGCCAAACTAACAAAGTTGCAGATGCTTTGAGCAGAAGAAGCTTGATCATGCAGGGATCTGAAGTAAGTATAATGGGTTTTGATGACCTAAAGGAGATGTACAAGGAAGATATAGATTTCTAAGAAGCATATGAAGCATGTATAAATCCTCTTAGCAGGGATAGAAGTCCTTGGATGGATTTCATGACACAGGAGGGTCTATTGTTCAAAGGAAGTCAACTTTGCATTCCAAGAAGTTCCATGAGAGAGAACTTGCTAAAGGAGAAACATAGTGCCAGCTTAGCAGGACATTTCGGGCAAAACAAGACACTAGCTCAATTGAGCGCACACTATTATTGGCTAGGTATGAGTAATGATGTTAAGAAGTTTGTAGAAATATGTAAAGTGTGCCAACATGCCAAAGGAAGCAGTCAAAATGCAGGTTTATATCAGCCATTGCCGATTCCCAACAGGCCATGGGATTCAATAAGTATGGACTTTGTACTTGGTTTACCCAGAACTCAAAAAGGGCATGATTCAATCTTTGTAGTAGTTGATAGATTTTCCAAAATGGCTCATTTTATTCCATGCACAAAAACAAGTGATGCTACTAACATTGCAAATTTGTTCTTCAAGGAGATAGTTCGACTACATGGACTTCCTAAAAGCATTGTCTCTGATCGAGACACTAAATTTGTAGGGCACTTTTGGAGGACTCTTTGGAAAAAGTTGGGCACCAATCTAAGCTTCCGCTCAGCTTACCATCCTCAAACGGATGGACAAACAAAAGTAGTCAACAGAAGCCTTGGAAACATCTTGAGGAGTTTGGTCAGTATGCATCCCAAACAGTGGGACTTAGTACTTGCACAAGCAGAGTTTGCATACAATGACTCACCTAACAGAAGCACAGGTATGAGTCCTTTTCAAATTATGTATGGCATGCATCCTAGAGGAGTATATGAGCTGAGAAATTTGGGTAAAATGGAAACACGAAGTGCAGATGGTGAAGATTTTTCCAGTGCAATGCAAGATTTGCATGAACAGGTAAAAAGGAAACTTGAAGAGAATACCATCAAGTATAAGAAGAGAGCTGATCAGAAAAGAAAAGAAGTCAATTTCAATGTTAGCGACCTTGTTTTAGTTCATCTCAGAAAAGAGAGATTTCCAAAAGGTGAATATAATAAATTAAAGGCTAAGAAAATTGGTCCTTGCAAAATTCTAAGGAAATTTTCTAGCAATGCATATGAAATAGAGCTTCCACCAGGCATTGGAATATCTCCTATTTTCGATGTTGCAGATTTATACCCTTTCAAAGGTGAAGAAGAAATAATCAAAGTACCTGAAGAGGAGGAAGTGTAGGTTGTTGAATGGGAGAAGCAGTTACCCAAGGAAATACCAAAACAACCTGAGGACATCTTGGACAAGAAAGTGGTCAAGAAAACAAGGGGCAAGGAATATTTCCAATACTTAGTCAAATGGAAGGGATGCCCACTTGAAGATGCAACATGGATGACAGCTTCATAACTATCCAAACATGGTACAAGTGTTGAGGTAGTAAAGCTCTCACAAAATCTTCGAATAAAATTAGTTTCAACTAATAGTAGGTGGTTGAGAAATTATAGTGATTTATCTAGATCGGGTTTATCTTTTATTAGCCTATTTTCTAGTATAAAAATGGGCCTATGTTGTAGCCTATGAACAGGCAAGTAGAGTGGAAAACCATTATGTAAATAAAGTTTGTTGCTATGCATTTTATTGTTTTCTTGTATTTTTTTTGGTTTCTCCGTGAGTTTTTCTCTACTATAGTTTTGGAGAGTATTAGTTTATTCTTTGCTATTGTTATAAATGTTGTAGCTCCTCTTAGGACCCCTCAGCTTCGTACTCTCGAAAGCTATAGGATGCTGATCTTGCATAATAACCGCACCAATACCCTCTCCACAAGCATCACAGTGAAGCTCAAACGGCCTGGTGAAATCTGGTATGGCTAAGACTGGACAAGTAGTCATCAAATGTTTGAACTTCTCAAAACACTCGTGTGCTAGAGGTGTCCAAACGAAAACTCCCTTCTTGGTCAAATCTATTAGTGGTGCAGCATGCCTCGAAAAACCACTGACAAACCAACGATAGAAGGCGCATAAACTTACAAACCTCCTGAGCTGTGTCAAGGTCTCCGGTGTAGGCTAGTCAATGATGGCACGAATTTTATCTGGATCCATATGAACTCCCTCTTCGCTGATAATGTGACCCAAGTATAATAGTTTTGTCATACCCAATGCACACTTGGACTCCTTGGCATACAAGGACTCCTTGTCAAGTATGCTCAACACAGCATCTAGGTGAACCATGTGCTCCTCCCAAGATCTACTGTAGACTAATATGTCATCGAAGAACACTAGAACGAATTTCCTCAACTGAGGCTGGAAGATCTGTTGATGTGTTTTTCGTGACCGCACCAACGCAGAATAAAGTTGCCAATGGCTTCCCTATTCTCTCTTGATCAAAGTATTTCGCACGCTAAGATTGCCAGAAAGTTTGTGCGTTCAACTCCAAGGTTCCTTAAGTGCGAATAGGCTCAGTTTGGCTCGATGTGATTTGCTGGTATTTCAAGGGGACTTACGGAATTGTTCGGCAGCGGAGAGAGGAATTCAAATGCTCGAAAGATTTGTCTATGAAGCGTGGGTTTCCTATTCTAACCAGAAAGTACTGAATTGAAATGGTTGCAGGGTTAAGAAGGCCTAAATCTATTCTAAGGTGTGGGATATGGAACTCAACTTCAGCAAACTTCTAACCGGACTTCGCTTTGCCTCGCATCGGACAGCTTCCACGGTCGGTGCAATCTTCAAGGGAGATGACTAAAGATGTTCAAACCACCACTTGACATAAAGATACCATCACAACGACGCATACCATTATTCAAACTGTGATTGAAGTTAAGTACATGATATTCCAGTTGACCACACAAGGCGCATTCACCATCAGCAAATACACTAGTGGTATGGATAGACGAAGTTGCTTAGATCAAACACCACATTCCACAGTTAACATCTACTTGCATGGAATGAAAACTATACTACTTAGAACTATTTTACACTACCATTTGAATCGGAAGGACGAAGAAACCTTGCTAGCTACTCACAACAAAGACGAAATTCACCATCAATGAAAAACTCTTTTATTGAGAGAGTGTTCACAACAATTTCTTACAAAGTTTTCAAAGGGAAAACTTTCCCTCTTCTTCAAACTACACTACCAATCTATACTAAGTTACTCCTAAGCTATCACCTAGTTGTCTCTCTACTCCGACTTCTACTCTAATTCTACTGTCTACTGAATTACAAATGAGGGGGACTCCCCCTTTATATAGCTAGCCAAGTCCCAAAAGACGGCTAGGGTTACAATCAATAGGTGGCGGATTGCCACCTCAGCCCTAAACAAGATTTGCCCTAAAAGCCACAAAGGAGAGTGGGGTAATAAATGAGCCATAATGTCCACCATCATCCTTCTAGAAGATTCCGTTTGTAGACGCGTTCACACTGTTCTTGATCTTCTTCTTGACTTTTGTTCTTCAACTTCTTTGTCACTTGAGCTAACACTTAGCCAATTTCTTGCAACTTTTTCTTCCTTCGAGATTGAAACTCGTAACTTTATCTTCCTCCGAAGGTTGTGATATCATCGTGCTTCACCACTTCCAGACATCGTGCTCTGGCCTCGACATTCCTCCTGCAAAACAAGAGAGGAGAAGGGTATCAGAACATTTCATAATATAAATTCAACTTACTTACCAAGATTTTCATGCTCCAACGCCAAGCGTTCATCGCCTCCGTTAGCCAACTTCCACCTCCTTCGTGATTCCTCACGCCTTAGCCAAATTTTATCTTCCTCAAGGGTGTATCATTCTTTTGACAATATTAACTTCAACTGCATCCCCAAGAAATTCATTTCACCTGCTGGAGCTCCGACAACTTTGATTTTATTCATCTCTGGCTCAAGAAGATTAGTCCCACGAAGAACTTGAGCAAATTCACCTAGGTAGTTTCTTTCAAATTCATCGTTAGGAGAATTTCACCTTGAAAACACATTTTCTTCATTTTTCCTTAGAAAATTTTCAAATTTTCCCTTAGGAAAACTCACCAACCTGGTGCCCATCTAAAATCTTCATCCCGAAGGCCTTAGCGAACTGTGGAAGACATTAAAATCAACTCCTCGTCGATAATCTTCAATACCCAGAAGAAAATTTTCTCCAGAACGTGTCGAATTCAATGGTACCCAACGAACGGGTTCATTTAATTTTCTTGAATTTTGAACCTTAGAAAATATTCTTTCATCAAATTTATTCTCGTTCTTTGATCCCCTCTGAGAATTTTGCTCTGACTTGGAAAAATTTTATTAATCCTGTGGAGCTGGCATCTTCTGACTTCACCTCAGGCGACTCATCTGTGCTTCAAAAAATTCCACCACCCCAGAGCTCTAGGCGTATTTTCTAAGAAAGAAAATATTTGTGCCTTAGAAAATTCTTGAAAAAATTTCCCTTAGAAAATTTTATATCCAACTCGATCAACTTTGCCTGTGAAAATATCAACTCCACTTAGAAAATTTTTCATGAAGGCGCCTGGCACATTTTATTTTTCTAGCCACCACTTCGCATTTTTCTCCATACTAGGAAAAATATTATCACGCCTAGGAAGACATCTTCAACACCTTGCAATATTCTCACACATATCAACTTGGGCGCTTATTTCTTAGAAGAAATTTGAAACCACGCCTAGCATATTATTTCCATCCCTTTGGCAATATCTTCTAACACTTACAACACTCATCACCCTTGGCGCAATTCACATTTGAAAGATGTTTTCATAAAAAAATCCAACGCCTAGGATATTACTTCACTACGCCTTAGGAAATTATTTTCTCACACTTCACACGCCTTAGAAAAATTTCTAACACCTTATAACTCCCATCAACCCTTGGCGCATATAACACACTTGAGAGAAAATAATAAAAAAAACGCCTAGAATTCATCTTTGCCACCTCACACGCCTTAGGAAATTCTCCAACACCTTACACCTTGAGTGCGCCTAGCTTTTACCATCTTTCTCCACGCCTGAGGATTGTTTTTCACCTTATTTACCATCTCTATTCACCATTTCACACCTAAACTTGGGCGCATTTTGGCCTGGCAAGAGGACGAGTTTCTTTGACTTGTTTGACTTATTTCATCTTTGGGTGCATTTCCATGTAACTGGAGGATAAAGCATGTTGACTTGTTGACTTATTCTTCTTCTTATTTTTGTCCTCACATGGCATGATTTGGGCGCATTTGAGCATGCAAGGAGGATGGAAATCTTTGACCCCCCCTTTGACTACTTACAACTTGGCGCATTTCCACCTAGGAGGAGGATGGGCGCATTTAGAGGGGTGAGGAGGATATCCGACACTTAGAAAATTTTTAAACTTCCATGAGCTTTCTTTGGGCGCACTTTGGCCTGCCTTCAGGATAGAAATGTTGACTTTCATTGACCACTGCAGCTTTGGGCGCATTTTGTACCCCATGAAGGATGAAAAAAAGTTGACCTTTTGACTTTGCTTGCTAACTCCTCCCTGTTGAACTTGGGCGCATTTTACTAGTGGAGGAGGATATTTTCTCATACTTAGAATTTTTCTTGGGCCTCTTGCTAGCATGTGGGCGCATTTTGCCTAGGCAAGTGGATAAGCATTTCACACTTAGAAATTTTTTGTGCCTGGCTTGTGAGGAGGGCGCATTTCACAGGGGGTGGAGGATGAAGCATCATACTTAGAAATTTTTTTTTCAACCTTTTCCTCTTCAAGTTGGGCGCATTTTGCCCCTGCTGCAGGATGGAAATCCAGACTTGGAACCTTTTCCTTCGTTTTTCGCCAATATTCATGCCCCTACTATTTATAGTAAGTCCTCTGATTTCTGCATCTCTGAAGCTCGGAACGACTTGAAATTTTACACACTGCATCCTTATGACCTCGTTGCCCTGTCAACACTGCCATTTTTAGTCACCCTGCTATTTTTAGCCTATTTCTGAAGGTGGTTTACTATAAATAGTAACCGCTTGTTTCTGATAGCTCCATTGCTCCAATTAACTTGAAATTTTAATGAGGCGCTCCTCACCACGTGACCTGTTGGTTGACACTGACGCATGCAGTTGATTTACTATTTTTAGCCAGTTTCCAAATTGACTTACTATAAATAGTAAGTGCTCCGTTTGACTCGAAATTTCACCAGCAGATAGCCTGAAGAATGTTGATCGCGGTGGTTTACACCGGTTTTCGAAAATTTTGACTTTTTATGCCTCTTTTTAGGTCCCAAAGCTGGAAACCCTAATTCGCTCTGCATGTATATCAAATGAACTCTATTTCTCTTCATTTCTGTGGCACTGCGATCAGCTTGTAATTTTGAATTGCCGGGAAGCGGCTGCCGGGACACACCTGCCAAAAATAGCAAGTTCCTTACTAAGTGAGTATCTCCATTTGCATGTCACACCATCGCGAAGCTCTCGAAAAACCCACCAGGAATCATCCGAAAAGAAACCGACATGCAAACCCTAAAAATAGCCCTGGAAGACTGAATTCTGAAAGTGGTCGTCGTTTGCATGTCACACCATCGCGAAGGTCTTAAAACCCAGAAGGAATATGCCAACATGCAAAGAAAAACTCTGCATCTGAACCCTGAAATTTGTCCCGGAAGCTGGACTACTAAAAATAGAAAGTCGCCTGTTTTCACTCAAATTTTGCATGCGAGCAGCCTGATGTGCTTTGGATGCAGTGTGACTGTTGAAACTTCAAAAATGCCGAGAAAACACCCTGAACTGCACACTTACTAAAAATAGTAAGTAGCCGGAATTCGATGAAATTTCAGTGGAAACTTGCTGGAAGCACACTGACATCAATGTTAGTCTCAATTTTCAATTTATTCATTTCATTTGACTTCAGGTTGGTTGGAAAATTCGAAACCATAATTTTTCGGATTTGGCCAAAATTTCAAGCTTAAACTCAATGACGGGCACAATCCCAGAGAGATAGACAGTAGAAAAAGAGAGACAACGACAAAACGACCCAAAAGCAAAGCCAAAATTAGGGGGTCCCCATTTGCAATGGGGCGATGTGTGAAAAAGGTCACAACAAGATCCTGTTCATCGTGGAGTGAAAGGTGGTTGGAGCGTTGGTTAAACCGAAAGGCATAACCAAAAAGTCATAATGTCCATAATGACACTTGAAGGCGGTCTTCTCAATGTCCTCCTTTCGAACTCTAATCTGATGGTACCCTGTTCTCAAATCTATCTTCGAGAAGTAGCAAGCTCCATGTAGCTCATCTATCAACTCGTCAATACGTAGAATGGGATACCTGTTCTTGATGGTTTTCTTGTTCAACATCCTGTAATTGATACACATCCTGAGAGTACTGTCCTTCTTCTTCACCAATACAATTGAAGAAGCAAATGGAGACTTACTCGGCTTGATGTGTTCCATAGCGAGCAATTCTTTGATGGTTTTTTCTATCTCATCTTTCAATCGCTTAGGGTGCCGGTAAGGAGTAATCATAATGGGCTTGGTGCCCTCCTCCAACTCAATAATATGTTCTATGCCTCTATCTGGAGGTCTACCATGAGGTATATCACTAAACACCTTAGTATGCTTCATCTGAAGCTCCTAAACATCGAGATGATAAGGTGTTTTATGCTGCTCCTCATAAGATGGCTGCATTTGACACTTTGCTGCCCACTCAACCATATCATGCCGAATTAATCTTTGCATTCTCCTGAGTGTTATCTCTTTCAGATTGTTGTCCTTGATGGCCTTGAGTACGTGGTTGGTCCCATCAATCTTAAATTTCATCTCCATATCTCTAAGGTTGAGTGTGCACTCGCATATTGCATGAAGCCACTTCATGCCAAGAACCACATCTGTGTTGCCCATCTTCACCACATAGAAATCTACTTTAAACTCAAAATTATTGAGCTTCATGGGCAGATCCGGAATCATTCTATCACAGGTAAGAGTATAACCATCAGCAACCTATTGATGTGTTTTTCGTGACCGCACCAACACAGAATAAAGTTACCAACGACGACTCTATCCTCTCTTGAACAAAATCTCCTGCATGCTAAGATTGCTAGAAAGATCATGCATTCAACTCCAAGGTTCCTTCATGCAGTGGATAGTCTCAGTTGGCTCGATGTGATTTTGTTGGTATTTTAAGGGGACTTACGAAATTGTTCAACAGTGGAGAAAGGAATTTGAATGCTCGAAAGGTTTGTCTATAAAGCTCTTGTTTCCTAAACTGACCAGAAGGTACTGAATTTAAAATGGTTGCAGAGATAAGAAAGCTCTAATCTACTCTAAGGCATGGGACACGACGATCAATTTTCGTAGACTTCAACCGAGCTTTGCTTTGCCTTGCTTCGGACAGCTTCCACAAAACCAGTGCAATCTTCAAGGGGAGTAACTAAAGATATTCAAATTACAATTCAACAATGAAGACATCGTCACGACGACACATACCGACATGAAGATCGTAATCGAAGTTAAGTCCACAAGTTTCCAGTTGACCACGCAAGGCGAACTCACCATCAGCGAGCCCACTAGTGGTATGGATAGACGAAGTTTGCTCAAATTGAAGACCACATTCCACAAATATCATCTACTTGCATGAAATGAAATTTATTCTACTTTAAGCTTCTATTTGAATCGGAAGGACGAAGAAATCTTGCTAGCTGCTCACAACAAAAGATGAAATCATCATCAATGAAAACTCTTTTTATTGAGAGAGTGTTCACAACAACTTCTTACAAAACATTCAATGAGAAAGTTTTCCTTCCTCTTCAATCTACACTACCAATCTATACTAAGTTATCTCTAAGTTGTCCCTCTATCTTCCTATCTCTGAGCTAATCTAATCCCTACTCTAATGAATTACAAATAAGGGGGGGATGCCCCTTTGATAGTTGGTCCAGTCCAATGGACGGCTCAGATTCAATTACAATGAAGGGCTTAGATTGAGCCACATAAACCCTAACCCTAAAAACCGCCACCAAGAAGAGTGGGGTAATAAATAAGCCATTAATGTCCACCATCCTCTAGAAGTTTCTTGTCTATAGATGCGTTCACATTGTCCTTGTTCCTCTTCTTGACTGCAAATTGGATGAGTCTGATCATCATGGCTTCTGTTTCTTGGACTGATATGGCAAGTACGTTCTTGATCTAACTCCAAGGCGGCAACTTCTTTCTCTTGCTCGATGATGATTTCCTTCTCAACTGACATTCTCTAACTTTGAACTGCATGAGGATGATTATTTCTCCACCCCTGATCCTGAAGGATTTTCTTATCTTGGACTCGAGCATTTCTTCCTTGCCACCCACCTTCCTGAGTTGAGTGCATATTGGGTCTTTGAGAAGAAATTCCAACACTTAGCCATTCCTTCTAACATCTCCCTTCATGATTTCATCATCTTGGACTATTTGCTTCATCACTTCAAGTCATCGTGTTCTGGCCCCGGTGTTCATCCTGCAAAACAAATAAAGAGAAGAGCATCAGAACACTTAATAATATAAACTCCCCTTACTTACCTGATCTCTATGTTTTGATCTCCAAGGTCTGAGTGATCTCTGAATTTGATAGGGTTCATCATTTCTCTCTAGCAGAGGTTGCCTTCTTCATACTCCTTCATCATAGGCGTACTTTGACCATGTATTCTCCTTGATGCCCTAGAAACTTTCATCCATCTTGAGGACGCTTTGAGAGGGTGTTGTTTGATTTCTCACTGCCTTAGAAAATTTTCCAACCAACATGATATCCCCCTTAGGGCGCATCTGGAGACTTGAGCTTCCATTTTCATTCCTTAAAGAATTTCACCCATCTTATACTCCTTGGGCATAGTTCATCTTCTTGTGAACCTTGAAGTTGTGCCTTAGAAACTTTTATCCAACCTGAGCCTTGGGAAATTTTATCTCCTCTTTGCCTTAGGCAAATTTCCAACCCATCTGCCTTCAAAATAATTTACTTCCTCTAGAAAATTTCTTCAACTAGGCGCCCGAGTAAAATCCCCATCTTAAAGTCTCCAGCAAGGCGTGAAGAATTTCAAAATCATCTCCTCGTCGAAGATATCCAGTACCTAGAAGGAAATTCTCTTTAGAAAACACCAAATTCATGTGTTTATAGATGAAAGGGGTACTTTTAATTTTTGAATTTTGTACCTTAGAAAAATATTTTCGTCAAAGTTTATTCCTTACTCTCTTCTTCCCTTGGGCGTGGTTTCCTTGCTTTGCCTTGGGCAATTTTCTTCAATTTCACGATGCTGGTGCATTTTGACGTATCAACTGCCAATTCATCCATGCCTTAGTGAATTTCATCACCTTCTCAAACTTGGGCGTATTTTCCTAGAGGAGAGACTTCAATACTTAGAAAAAATTTAAAATCTCATCACTAGCATGGGCGCATATGAGAGGTCTAGGAGGAATTTTGAACACTTAGCATTTTTCCTTTGATATTTCTCTCCCATTCATTCTCCAGACATGGCGCATTTGAGGGTGTGAGGAAGAATTCCTAACTTAGAACATTTTTCAAAGAGCTAACACCCTCAATATCCTTGGGCGCATTTTGCATGTTGAGGAGGAATTAACGCCTTAGCCCATGTCTTAACTTCACCTTGCACTTGGGCGCATTTGACATGTCAAGGTGGAACTTCCAACGCCTTAGCCACTTTTTTCTTCACACCTCTAGAGATGGGCGCATATAGGGGGTCTAGGAGGATTTTCAACACTTAGCATATTTTTCTTCACACTCCATAGCCTAGCAAGTTGGGCGCATTCAAGGGGTCAAGGAGGAACTTTGACTTGCCTTGGAAACTTTTCTTAACCTCACTTTACCTTGGGCGCATTTGAGGTAAGGAGCAGGAATATCCCCATGCCTTAGAAACTTTTTCTATCACCACCTCTCTCTTTGGGCGCATTTGAGGGTAGGAGGAAGAATTCTCAGGCTTAGAATTTTTTTTATCACCTCTATTTCTCCTTGAGGGCGCATTTGAGGGGGTGAGTAGGAACATCTTCATGACTTAAACTTATTTTCCTCACCTCTCTTCATGACAGGGCGCATTTAGGGGGCTGAGCAGGAATTTCAATGCTTGAAATTTTTCCATCCTTCAGCCAGCCTCATCTTGGGCGCATTTCACAAGGGGTGAAGGAATTTGTTCAAACTTAGACATTTTTTTAACTTGCTCGCCCCTGGTTTGTTATATTTAGTAATTTTCTGGTTTTCCCCCTTTTGAAGCTTGGATTGAGCTGAAATTTTAACCACAAGATCCTCATGACCTAGTTAAGCTGTTCACACTGCCATCTCGTGTTGACTTGCTATTTATAGCATGTTTCTGGGGGTGAAATTTGACTGACGTGATCCTCATGGGTTGTCTTGCCTGTTCACACTGGCGCCTATTGCTGACTTACTATTTATAGCCTGTTTCTAGAGTGCCTTACTATAAATAGTAAGTGCTCAGATTTCCTTCAAATTTTACCAATGGATAGCTTGAAAGATACTGATCGCAGTGGGATACACCGGTTTTCGGAGATTCTGGCATTTGACCCCTTATTTTGGGTCCCGAAGCTGGAGACCCTAATCTGACTTGCATGTTGACCAAATGATCTCCGTTTATCCCTGTTTCTATTGCATGTCACCCTATTTGCGGTACTGAAGTGCTAGGCAGTTGCCGGAGTGATCCTACTAAAAATAGTAAGTCCCTGAAAAAGTGATCAACTCTGCTTGCATGTCACCTTGCTGCGTAGCTCTTGAAAAACCCATAAAGAATAACCTGACATGCGCTGAAAACTCCTGCATGCAAACCCTAAAAATAGCCTCTGAAGACGGCTCTTGAAAAAAGTCCTGATCCTGGTTTGCATGTTACATCATTGCAAAGCTCTCGAAAAACCCACAAAGAATATCCAGGCATGCGTTGAAAATTCCAACATGCAAACCCTAAAAATAGCCCCTGAAGGTTAAGTGTTGAAAGTTATCATCTCATCTTGCATGTTATATCATCGCATAGGTCTCAAAAAATGAAATATACCGAACCAATTTTTTTTATTTTTTTTGCAATTACAAACAACATGCACCCGTTAGGGTTAGCACTAAAACCAAGCGAAGCAGAATTCAACTCTAACCAAGGATGTACACCAGGATCCCGAGATGGGCCAGGTGTTAGCATATGGTCAGAGGATCTCAATGCAATGCATGAACTGAATAACCCTAACCAAGAATGCGCCAGATGACGGCGTGCATATGGTCAGAGGATCCCTATCAACTACAATGCTGAAAGTAAACTCAACACCAAGTATGTGCTACCCAATCCAGAATGGAAATGAGGCGACCATATGGTGGAGATATAAAGAAATACAATTGCAACTTCAGAATATAAATTAGGCGGCAAGCCAGCCTCTTCCACTTATCCAACGGGTATTACAATGAAATATAGAGAAGAAGCAAGATTGCTGACAGTACTACTGTTCAGCTTACAATAGTTAGAGAGTGCCTATCAACCACATAGAATAAGAAAGTCTATCACTGCTGTAATGAAGTATAATTGTCTCCTAGATGCTCACAATGACTTCTCTCCCATACCCAACTCAAATAACTAATATTATGCAAACTGATATAACTGGACATGGACTGAAATTACTGAACCAACAACACACAACCCTATTGAAATGATCACAACTCACTCAATTCTCAACCAAAAGACCCTAAACGAAATGTATTAGCTTCCTAAGACAATGGCGCCCAAGTAAGAACCAAGAAACTGACCTAAACTGCTGTATCTTTTTTTGCACGGATTTTCAAGCAAGGACAGAATGGTACGGCCCTCAAGGAAGGGCGATTTCTTCCTATAAAATTCAGTTCTTCATCATAAAATCTGAAACTTGCCAAAATAGTTCGCCCTTGACAGAGAAATGCAATGGAACAATACCCAGAAGGAGATAAATTTTATTTTCAAATCTACAATTGAAACTCACTTACAGCCAAGATAATCAGCAACTCCAGAAAATTACTAAAATGCAAGAAACAGCACTACATAAGCAAACCCAAGCTACAATGCAAACCTCACTACAAAATCCTCTGAATAACAAGAAAACTTCTCCACTAGATGCTATCTCTCAAGCACGAAGTCGAGCCAAGCTAGGAGGCATTCATTCCTCGAAGCAATCCCAGCACCATTTCGGCAGCATAACAATACTTCAGACATAAGATAATCAAATGAAGGTCCAAGGCTTCCTTTTTATAATTTTGAGAAGACCCTCCAGGAGCTTCTAGAAGAGAAACCCTGATTTTCAAATTTGAAATTGACTTCTTTTCCCTCCAGTTTGGGCGTCCCTTTTCTCAAGGTTCAATTTTGACTTTATTTTAAAATCCTTCATAAAATTGGCGTCCCTTTCTTCAAGTAATATTTTGAACCTCAGAATATAATAAATCACCTCAATGAGGCGTCCACCCATGAAGACCACCTTTTAAAACAACTTAAAGTTCAATCACTAGGCTAAGGTGGGGGGGGGGGGCGATCAACAGTAAAATATAACATTAAAATATGACATTATTTAAATAATTTGAACTTATCTCTCCAAATGCGCCCCAAAGCCAAAAATGAACAAGCCAACTGAACTGACTGAAGAAGAAAGCCAATTGCACTGGAAACCGCATGATCACTGCCAAAAATAGAATTTACTAAAAATAGTAAATTCCAAAAGATGCCCGAAAAGCACCGCATGTCACACCGTTGTGAAGCTCTCTGAAAACCTAGAAAGAAACCGCAACTGCACTCCCAACTTCGATCAACCCCAACCACCAAACGGGAAACCCTAATTTTACCTTCCGAGTAGCCTACGAGTCTCCAGAATAGGCCAACGGTCAACAGAAATCATCACGCTTGAGAAGGGGACATTACAAAAAACCCAGAAATATTCTCCAGACATGCATTGAAAAACTTCGTATGCAAACCCTAAAATCAGCTCCTAAAGGTGATACTTGCTAAAAATAGAAAGTTGTTCATTTCAGCTCAAAACTTGCAGACAAGCAGCTTGACGCGCTTTGGATGCAGTGTGACGGATAAAACTTCAAAAGTGCTGAGAAAATGTCCCAAATTAAGTACTTACTAAAAATAGTAAGTTGTCAGAATTCAATGAAATTTTGTTGGGGACCTACTGGAAGCTTACTGAATGCAGAGCCAAGCTCAGATTTCAATTTCCTCACTCCATTTGACTTCAAACTGGCCGGAAGATTCAAAACCCTAATTCTTAGACTTAGCCAAAATTTCAAGTTTAAGCTCAAAGGCGAGCACATCCCCGGAAAGACAAACAGAACAAGACAACAAGAAAACCAACCAAAATCAAGCCAAAAGACCCAAACAAAGCAAAAATTAGGGGGGTCCCCATTTGCAATGGGGCGATGTGTGAAAAGGTCACAACACAACCTTCACTCTAATCCCTTCAAACTCTTGAGTTTGAATTCCTCTTTTCTCCACCAATCGTGCATCTATAAAATTATGTGTTGCACCTATATCAAGCAACAAAATGTCTCTTTGACCAGCCAAGAGTCCACGTAGTCTGAAAGAGCCTTCTCTTTGCATGCTTGACATGTGAGTTTCCTGTAGCTCAATCACAACTTCATTTTCCACTTCATTTTCTGATTTTTCGAACTCTGAATCATCTTGTACAGCTTGCTGGTCTGAAAAATCAGTCATATCCTCTCCCTCAAAATACCACTCCATGTGCCTATTTTGACCTTTAGGCTTGAGGGGACAGTCATGGTTAATGTCATATGGGCCTTTGCAATAAAAGCAAAGCTTCTTCCTACGTAAATCATTGATCGTCTCTCGATCCAAAGGAGCCGCAAACTTTTTCTTTTGATCTGAATTTTTTGTTTTCTTTGGATCAGATCTGTTATCATTGCAAGATGAGGACGGCTTGGAGTTGAACTTACTACGAGGTGCGGTAAGTTCCATGCTACGAGCTTTCCTCATAGCCTCTTGCAAGGATGGTGGATCAAATGCCTTGATCCAATCTTTCATAGGCTCGAATAGGCCCTCTACGAAGAGTATAGCCAATCTCCTCTCTGATATGCCGGTTACCATGACTGAGAGCTTCTGAAACTCTCCAATGTAGGATTCTAAAACTACCCAACTACTTCAACTGAGCGAGATCTCTAAAGTATAACTCTGGATCTCGTTTGTCAAATCTCTCAACCAACCTATCTATGAACTCCTGGTAAGTAGTAATCCTGTCATGCTGTAGTGTAACCATGCCATGGTGCCACCAGTCATGGGCTATGCCATCCAAGTGTAGAGCTGCGAACTTTATGGCATCCTCTTCTGCCATAGGACGTAGGTTTAAGAATGTATCCAACTTGCTAACCCAAACTCTTGATGTGACTCTGCCACTGCCATCAAAGGTGGTGAGTGTGAGCTTACTGGTAGCATGTCTGAGATCATTGTTCCTGTGCCAAGGTCTCCTATCTATCTTGTTCCTGCTGTGCTCTCTTTTTTGTGTTAGAAACTTGTCAAAGTTAAGGTGATCCTTAACTCTCTGTGGCAAGGCATCCCACTCATCATGTTGTGTCATAATATTGTCTCCAAAGATCGCGTTACCTTCCTCCTCATCCTCGTTACCCTATTTTGGCTCATTTTTGGTAAAGGTAGGGCGAGGAGGCCTGTCATAGGTACGTGTAGGAGTAACTCTGGGACGTGGAACTCCATGGATACTACCATCCTCTTCCTGATCCTGATTCAGGTGCCTGGGAATAGATATTTGTTGTACTGCTATAGTAAGCTGCTGTAGGACGTTAGCAACCTGTTCCTATCCTGTCACCAGACCTCTCAGAATATCTCTAGCTTCCAAATCTTCATTATGAGCATTGTTTGTAAGTGGTTCATTTTCTTCTCTATCACCCATGTTATCAAATGGTATATCTTCAAATTGATTTCCAAATGGTCTATTCTCAAACGGGAACTGGTTTCTTTGCAACTCTGGTCTCCTGCGTGAGTAAAACCTGTGTGGCCCAAACTGATTATGATCCATATGAACGTTTAACCCTCCAGGCTGGCAGGATTAAAAGCTCCGATACCACTGTGATGAGCCTAACTGGCTCCAGCTCAACTTCTAACTTTCACCGACTTGTTTTTGTGTTTTTTGATTGTTTTAAGAAGAATTGTAGACAAAAGTAGAAGGTGCGCAAAGCATAAAAAGGGAAATAAACTGAAATACAACAAATTTTGGAACAACTGCAATACTATTGAGGATCTGGAAATTCATACAAAGAGATTGCATATAAACAACATACCCGGAAACCTCCAGAATAATTAAATAAGATGGTTCTGTACATGCCAGGCAAGATATGCTGGAAATTGAGAAATAGCATGCCTGGAGCTTGGATCTACTTTCTCCCACGCAAAAACTGGAGAAAATGTGCTAAGAAGGTTGGACGCCCAGGATGGAGTCCAGACAGGAGCCAGAAGAGAGGCGTTTTAGCCTCTTGCTTCACACGCCTATCCCCAGATGACACACCTTCCAATGCAAAGTACGACCTCTGAAAGATGTAGAAGTTTCTTTATTGAAAGCTGGAAACTAGATGAAGATGGCGTCCCTAATGAAGAAACCCTCTTCCTTATTGCAAACAGGTAAATACTGAACAAAAAACTCTGATGTAAGCACAGATGAACTCCTGTAGGAAGCTCCCTCAGTAGCAACCATTCAACTGATATTTCACAGTCTCACAATCACAGATCAATGAAGAATTGTCACTCTCCAATGAAGAAATCTTGAAACCCTTGCCCTCAGAAAAAAATCACAGAGAAGTTTTGAAGCAAAGTCAAATAATCATAACATAATGAGGTCGATTTGCTTCATTTGTCTTATAACCTCAAAAAGGCACAACTTTCAAGAAGTAACACCACTTTTGCATTAAAATACATTTAAAATGTATTTAATACCTTTTCCATAGTTGGGCGCCCAAATAAATGACTTAAGTGAATTTAAATATTCACTTTAACATTTAAGTCATAAAGTACAAATATTTCAAGTGGGATTTAATATGTTATAAAGTCAAATAATAACTTTATAATATCTCAATAGACGATAAAATACCCAACCACTGAAATATTAACATTTCCCTCAGTTCTCAGTGTTTTAACGTGTCGTCAGAAGCTGGCGAACACTGAACTACAAAGGCTTGCATTGAGCCCAACATTGAACTGAAGGGGTGGAAATGTCAAAACCCACCAAAACAGCCACTGACCCCCTAACCAGATCCTGTCAGCCTACAAGGGTCCAAGAAATAGGCTAACTCAACTGCTCCTGAAACTAACTAGAGTGGGGATATTACAAATACCGAAGCACTTCTCCATGTCTTTAGGCTTGATCATTCGCCCATCCATTGATTGAATTTCTCGTGTAGTAGGGTTGTAATGCCTTACACAAGCCATTACAAACTCTATACACTATGTTGTGATGGGAAGTGAAGCCACTTCTAGCAACCCGAATTCCTCAATGTACTGAACTGTGATTTGGTCCATTTTTGAAGCGTTCAAGTCAAACTCCAGATCCACTTGATGCAAATCTGTGTCAGTTGTTCTAATGAAATCATGAATTAAGAGCGATTTGTTGTTGAATTTAGTTTGAGTGAATTGCATTCTAAAAAACTAGCCTGTTGACTGTAAACACGGATATGTTCTGACAACTTCTTCCGGAAAGCTAAAAATACCCTGTCGAGGGGCAATTTTTACGAAAAATTCCGAGACGTGGGTTTTGTAGAAAAAATGATTCTAGCAAACCAACAACGTTAGAAATTCGAAAAAATGCTTTTTCACTTGGCATGCAAAGAATTTTCGGAATCAAAGCAATAGGGGGCAGCATGGCTTCAAAAGCTTTTTCTCGCGAAGAATTCTAACATATGGGTTTTGTAGCCGCCAATGTGTTGATCAAACCCAGATTCTTCGTTTTTCAAAATTTTGACTTCACTACCATGCAAAGGAATTTTCGGAATAAAGCAAAGCTTCAAAAAGTGAAGCTACAGGGCAATTTTTCCTGAAAAATTCTAGCACATGGGTTTTGTCGAGAATGTTGTCCTCAACGAACCCAGATGATCAGAATTGCGAAAAACTGTCATTTACTTGAACATACGAGAGAAAATATAAGACAAAGATAGAATAAATATGAGGGGGAGAAGATAGAAATTATATTTTGCCTTTGTCAATCTTCAAGAAAAATGCCTCCTTGTCTCAATCTGATTAAATCTACCAAGAATCTGCTAGAAAAATGAAGCATGCAAAACTATCCTGCTGAGCAATCTGGACCTATAACTACGACGAACACTGAAAAATTCTTCCTGTAGCACCTCCAAATCTTGCTTACATGAGAAAATATGTGTTTTCCTTCAACCTGTGATGAAGAAAATGGACACCCAAATGCATATTTAAAGAATTTTCATGAGTTAAGGTGTCACATGCATGTAAAAACCCGAATTTTAGGACATGGCATTCTCATTGGACCACATTCAGTTCATAAAAATGGAGATTGATCCTTCAAATAGGCGCCACTCAACATGCGAGGAAATACGCCACATGCAAAAATAATGGAGTATTTTGTAGTTCGATTTGGAGGTGAAACTAAAGTTTTATTATTATTTTAATTCAGTTCAAAAATCCCTCCATTATAGGGTGACCAAAGCACTTTTGTTTCAAAAGTCAAAGTTTGACTTTAGGCGCCATTATTCCTAGACTTAAAACTTTCTTGAAATTTCCTACTTTTAACCTTTGCAAACGTCACTGAAGCCTATGTTTGACCCTAAATTCCGGATGCCCAGTTGATCCTGACACTGAGCTAATGGATTCATCGTGTAGCTGGATCAAGTTTGAAAAGATGTTGCTGGAAGCTGCAAAAGCTAAAAACTTCATCTGGTGCCTTGAATTCTAGGTCGCCTTTTTCCAAAAGGGTGCATTTTTCACCAGACTTGGCCATTTTTGGATTTTGACTCTTTGTGCTTCAATCTACAACTGTCGGTGATTGACGATTCATGTCGACTAGATACTGAATCCATCGCGAAGCTGAAACAATTCCACAAAGGATGACTATATGTGCAAGGATGACTATATGACTATTATGTGTCTTGGCTGCCAAATATGTTACAGTTGGCGACACACTATATCAAAAGGGTTTTGATGGCCTTTTGTGTTGAAAAGGAAGAATCTTGACATGTCCTAGAGGAAAGCTATACTAATATTTGTGGTGGAAATTTTGGCAATCATTCTACTCCAAGAAAAATGCAACATTTAGACTAGTACTAGTCACCTCTTGACAATGATACTATTAAGTTTGTAAGGAAATTTCCTAAATGCCAAATATATGCACTTGCAAACCAAACCCATCTCTTAGATAGAATACATCTAATCAACTACCTTAATCACATCCATATCAACAAAAAATTCCAACCCATTGACTACCTAGCAGCTTGACTTGGCATGACCCCAAGAAATTGGTTGTGTCAATTTTTCATGCACACAATACCAAACTTGATCTACCAAAAGCTCACCAACAATTTGCATTGATTTCACAAAATTGTAAATTGTCCCAATACATAACAATCATCTTAGATATGAGAAAAACAATTTAACCTATATGATATATATAGTTATAGAGACTCCATACTAGGTCTTAAGAGCACCTAACAAGAATAAAAAGTTACAATTGAAATATATTTTATGTTCTATAGTTTTTTGGAAGTACTATTGAAGACATGTAGTGAATAGGGCTGGCATTTTTGCCACTATTAAGTATCACAAATAACAAGTTAGGCTGTACAATATTGACCATATGTTCTTGAGAACATAATAAAGCCAAAGGTGAAGTTTAAGTCCACATTCAGTTTGGAGAACCATCAGAATACCACAATATGATTTAAGTCTCATATCATCCTGGATCAACTATTCGTTAAAGAGAAACAAAAAAAGTGACCAAAAGGGATTGACCAGTAATATTCTTCTAGGTGGCCTTTGAAAATCTAACACATGTCATGGTTTACAAATAAATTATCCAAAAATGTCACTCTTAGAACTGTAAAACTGATATCCTTTTTATTGTCACTAAATAATCTTAAAAGAAAAAAAAAAATCCACTGTACAAGTAACCCAATACACATGCCAAATTGGATCTACCAAAAACTCATCCAGAATTTGCATTGGTTTCTCAAGGTTGTAATTGTCCCAATACAAAAACAGTCATCTCAGCCATGAGAAAAACAATTCAGCCCGTGTGATATATAATATGAATAGCTATACAGATTTCATACCAAGTCTTGAGAACACCCAAGAAGAATAACAAAGTTGCAATGGAAATATATTTTATGCTCTATAATTTTTTGGCACTGCTGCTGAATAGGTGTTAGTGAATAGGGCTGACACTTAGGGACGGTGCAGTATTGCCAACAGGTTAGGCTTTGCAGTTCTGAGAATATAAGAAAGGCAAAGGAAAAGTCAAACCCAACACTAACTTCAGAGTATGATCATGATACAGTGATTGATTAAAGTGTAATGTCCCCATTTTAGGGTTCTCATGCTTTGCAAATGGAGATGGTTTTCTAGGTTTGGATCTGCTTGATCAAGCGGATGATTGGAGGTTACTTGTGAGCTCAGATGGCTTAGAGGAGATATTTGATGCTTTCGGATGTTATTTCCGGCTTCCAGTTTGGGCTCCAAGATTCTTGGAGGGAGTTTCCATTTATAGAAAGTCAGTCAGTCCGCTCCAATCATCTTTATTCTTCATCGGGATCACTCTAGTGCAATTAGTTTCCAATTCCGAAGCATTCCGACAGTTGCACAAAAATGAGTGTATTAATGGTTATACCTTAATTAAATTACTAAGGTTATTTAAAATTAATTAAAATATTTAAAAAAGGCCCTTAGTATCATAGCTCGTCGGAACCGGGATGAGATGCCTTAAATCATGGAGGCATTAAACAGGGACCTTATGTGTCAAAATATCATTATTTTAATGAATAAGGTCATTTTCGGTGTAATAAGGATGTTTTAATTAAAAAGTGACTTAAGTGAAAAATAAAATATTATAAGGTCACTTTAAGGAATATTAAAATATTCTTCTAAAAGCTTGTTGAAGACTCTTTTTAGATCTTTCTAGAAGTTCAAGGAGTTCTTTAAAAGGGAAAGAAGGAGCTCATTTCTCTCATGCTTGAAGTTATTTTCTCAGTTCATTTGGAAAGCTTTTTTGAAGCTTCTTTGGTCTGTGGGTTTGAGAACCCTAGGGCACCAGTTTCGGTGGGGAAACCATCTACCCTAGCAAGAGATTGTTGAGGAATCCATTCAGGGCTCCAACAGGTGCTTCTTTGCAAAATTTGGGAGTCATCTTTAGTGGCAAATTGGAGAGAAACAAATATTTTCTGGTTTGGTTCATTGAAGGGTTTTGGGATGGAGCAAATACCTCCATTCTGATTTTATCAAAGATGTTTCTCACTATGCTTCTCATGGTTGCAACAAATATGTTCAATCTGATGATATCATAGCTCCACAAGGTTGTGGCATTCAAGAGAAACCCTAGGCGGAGTTCTGGACTGAAACGTGAGCTTGGTAGTGTCTTGTGAAGGTGTTAGAAGGGGGACGTGACCTTTCAGATGCAAATCACTCCTTTCTCTGGGCATATTCTGCTTGCTAACACTCATACGTGGGATTTGGAGGCTGTGAGAGGACGTCTGAAGGTGTGCTGGAGGTTACTTCAGATTTCTGGGCAATTTATCAGCTGTTTGAGCTTCATATTGGCCTGTGGCGGGCCCTATTCCAGGTCTGAGTCAGTAATATCTCTTTTCTTAGTGTGGCTACACACTTCATATCAGCAAACAGGGGTAGGCTAGTGTATTTTTGCAAGGCGTTAAAGTGCTCAGAACCTTATCTTTTGAGGTCATCAGCATTACTGGGTCTCTACAACAGCAGTTCGAACTCTCAGTTGGCTGGTGAAAGCATATACTTCAGGTCTGGGTACATTTTACTTTTGTGTTTTGGTTAAGAATTGGTTATTGATGAAGTAACTTGATGATATACTTAGACCATAGTTTTCTGTAGCAAATCTGGGCAAACTGTTCATAGATTTCAGTCTTGTTTCACTCAGAAAATTGATGTAATAAACTGCTGTCACAGTAGCACAGTCTGTTCTATGTCCAGTGAGCACTACTAGGAAGAATACAACCAACCTGTAGGTCATTCTGTTAAATATGAGTTAGCTGTTCACTTATTTCAGTCATATGTAAACTCAGAAATTTGTATCAGGTTTGATGTCAAAGAATTTCAGTCATTCTGTGACCTGTGTTTGATGTAAACCAGTATTATCTATGAGTGAAAATATCAGCATTTGGAATATATTCATGTGTTGCTTTGCATACTGATGTTCATAAAATGCAATAACCAGCATTATGTTCAGTTGGGTATTTGATCATATGTTGTAAACCATCGTAACTTAACAGGACAAATGCTCAGAAATTTATGGTGCAAATTCAATGTATGTTTTCTTAATTGACAAATGAAATTTGTCACTTTAAGTTTGGGAAAAATTTATCGTTCAATTTGGCAAGGGACATTACATAAAGTCCCTGTATCATCCTAGATAATCCGTCCATTGCAGAGAGCCCAAAATAAGTGATCCAAAAGGAATGACTAGCAGTTTCTTCTATGTGGCCCCTAAAAACCCAACAAACGTGGCAGTTAACCAAAAGATTCTGTTTCTTTACTGTCACTAAAGCAATTAATTATTTTTTTCACTCTACACTTAACCAATACACATTCCAGACTCAATCTACCAAAAACTCATCAATAATATGCATCAATTTCACAAAATTATAAGTTGCCCCGATATGTAAACTGTCATCTCGGATATGAGTAAAACAGTTTAACTGTGCATCATATATAATATATATAGTTATATAGACTTCATATCAAGTCTTGAGAATACAAAACTTACAATTGACAGATAGTTTAGGAACTAATATAACTCTATCACAGAATACCTACAATGAAAATAGAAACAAATTAGCAAATTAGAATTCAAAAGCATACCACGAAGAATCATCTCCATTTTAGCATCACATGCAGCAATCTTGCTAAGAAGTTCCTTGCTTTGGAAGTGATGTTGTGATTGGGCCATTATCTATATAAAAAATGAACAAATGATGTAAACTACATATAATAGCAGTCTCAAAATATCTCTTCCAACTTTGCTAAATGCAATTTGTAATCCACATATTTTTTGCATATGTGAATGGAGTAATCATAGAAACTAGACAAAGAAACATCGCCATGAACAAATTAAATGATAGGAAATATCACAAACTTAGGTGTTGAGCCTCAAACCTAGGATGCATACCAGATCCTCAAATAGTTTGTCCCGTTTCTGAGTGATCAATTTGATTGCAGCTTTTAAAACATTTCTGTCTATACAAGTCTGGTTCTCTTGCATTCCATTTGAGAACTTCTCATGGTCTCCCATTGTATGATTAACAACACTCTGTTGAAAATTTAATGCATTCATATCATTACCCTTGCTATTCTGAGGCCTTACACCATCAAAACCAGAAAAGGACAGAAGAATATGCGTTTCTTGTCCACCCACCCTCATTCCATTTGATGTAGCATCTTTGGTTGCCCTGACTTCAACAGTTTCTTGACCAAGCCCCTATTAAAATATTTGTATGAAAAATAACTAATTAATCAATGTAAAATGTAAAGAATGTGTCCTGTGCTACTGCAGACACTGTAAGTTCAAATAAACATGCAGCCATAGTCAACCAGGAACATAAAAAATTGCCTTTTCACATGTCTAGGTCACTCTTGAGATATTCACTATGTGTTTTTGCCATAGTTAGAGCTAAAATCAATGAAAATGTGTGGTCATAAACATGTGTGCAACATGAAGCAAATTATCACACTATTCTATAATATATTTCTAGAATAAATTGTCAAAACGAATTTACGTGGATCAGATTTAAGAGTTATCACACACAACATCACAATTCCATGTCTCACGTTTTGTGCCCCATCCTACACTCCATTGACAATTGAAAATTCTGTGATATCTGTAACCACAAGAACTCTTACACATACATCAGTTGCCTTCACTAACACGCAACCGCACTAATATGTCAATACCATAGAATATATTCCTAATCATTTGCTCTCTATCTGGAGAAATCTTTCTCAGTTTCTTATCTGAAATCAATGAGAATAAATAAATGAACTCATATATCGATTCTTCTACAACAGAAAAGACGCCATGTAAGCTTTAAAAATTTGAATCATGTTGATACTCTTAAGCTCTATACTAGAAAATTTTACATTGTGATCAAACATGAAATGCTACAAATTTGGCATAAATCAAAGAGGGACCATACAAGTCTAACTTGTTAAATTAAATCAGCAAATTTGTTGTACCCAAAATAAATTTTTGCTTCAATAAGACATTTTTCTTAAAATGATCTAAATCATGTAAAATTGTTGTAAAAAGTATGTTTTAGGTCAAATAAAACAGACTTTTTGTGAGTTTGTGTCAAGAAAGATGCTTGCAAATTTTTGAAAATTTGAAAATTAGGGTTTCAAACCCCTGTTTTTAGGGAAAACCCCTAAAAAATAGGACCTCCCTAGAAATGATTGAAAATGATTTTGCTAGGATTAATTGACTTCACAATCACACTAGTCAAGTCAAAATCACCAAAAAGTTTGTTTTACTCTGGTGGGTCTATTTTCATTTTTCAAGAAGAAAGCTAGGACCTCCGTAGCCATTAATGGCAGAATGGCTAGTACCAGGTGGTGAAATCTAAGCCTCAAAATCTTCAACGAAGAATCCGTGGCGAAAATGCTTGAAAAGATGTTCTGCGACGGAGGGGATTTTCAAAAGTGAAAAATGTTGAAAATTGACTAAGTTTGGAGAATGTACGCCTTGCTACCAAGAGGAGGCTATGCAGTCAAATTCCTTAATCATTTTTCCAACACCTATACATGTAGCATGTTGAAGGTGATTCCTAGGATGCACGTGTCTACGTCATCAACGACAAGGCTCAGATCAGTCAAGCTACACGACGAATGTGAAGCACAAAGAGATGAAGATTTTCAAAGAAAATGATGGAACTATAGCTAAAAGTGCCCCTACTGGCCAGGGGTGCCCTTGAATTAAAAGGGTCAAAGACAGTCATCAAATTTCACCAAGGAAGTCATCTCCTTCGTGTTTTTGTTGGCTTTCCAGTGCATCATCAAGCAAGGTCACCTGATTCATCAATCATCGACAAATGTAAGCGAAGTCCAGAGATGCTGCAAACAAGCACTATAAAAAATGGCAGCCAAACATGAGGAAAAGTGCCCCTGTTCAATTTTGAATGAAATTGTCTTCAGGTGATCTCCCCAACATCAACTCAACCTTGTAATGAACTTGTCCACTAGCCTGCGAGACACATCAAACAACAACTGTTGATCACTAGAGCATGCAAAATGGAGGGTAAATCAGTGCATATCAAGAAAAAAGCGCCCCTGTTGGCCAAGGGCGATCTTTATTTTAAGTCACCTAATGAGGTTTTCAACAACTACTTTCTACAAGGCATCTGTTCAACACTCTCTCATTTTCATGATCAATCTAGTTGCATGTTCACAGGACTTGTTAGGTGTTCACAAAAGAAGATCAGGCAGAAAACACCAAAGGTGAAGGCGAGATGAAAGACATGAAAAATTGACTAAGTGTCAAGGAAAATGCATCTTCCTAGAAATAGGCACCCAACTTTTAGGGAAACCAAATGCAATCTGTAAGCTCAATGATCTCCAAGATGACCTCTGTTTTGATCAATCTCAACAAAGACACCATCAGCAAAGACAACAGACAGATCAAACATCTGATGACAGAGATCAAACTAGGATTGATCATGAAAGTTTGCAAATTGAAAATAACAAATCAAAAGGCCAAAGGCGCCCTTGCAGGCTAGGGGTGCCCAAGCTTTCGAAGGACCTAAATCAACATTCAAGATTTGTAAAGCCAGCCATCCTTTCCAGGACTGAGCTGGTTATCCATCCTATGTTTTAGCAAGCTCATTAGACTCATCAGTCAGCAATCATCTCAGATCAGAGAACGAAGGGTCAAACTGGAGGAATTGAAGAACACTCAAGAAATTGACCGAGTCTGAAGCTAAAAGCGACCCTACTGGGAAAAGGCGCCCAAGAATCAGAGGCATTAGACTCAAGTTTTGAGCTTTGCAGCTCCCAAGCACACTTCATCAGAGTTGTTCCATCCCAACAATGAATCTATCAGCGACACCTCAAGATCAACTGAGCAACTGGAATCGAGCATCGAACAGAGGCATTTCATCATAGAAAATGATTAAAAAAAAAGTGTTCAACTCCTCAAAGAGACGCCTAAAGTCAAAGCAAGACTAGTTGACTGAAGTAGGGATATTTTGAAGGCCTTTCATGTCTAAAACGTCCCCAAATTGGTGGAAATCAATCTTGTGAACTCCAAATTAGGCTAAAAGACTCCTCCATCATGAGTTGGCGTCCAAACTTGATGCATTCAACATCAATCACTATATATCAAGCCTAGGCATCATAATTCATCATTTGTCTTTGCAGGTTGAAGCCAAAAACAAGATTCTTCTCTCCAAGACGTGTTTTGAAGATCTAATAGAGGGGTTTTCATCGTTCATATTTTTGAAGATAAGTTGCACAGAGGGACGATTTATCAAAGGCTACATCAAAAGGCATAAATTTTCCAGAAAGACAGTTGATAATTTCCAATCTTCTTGTCTTTTTCCTCTTTTCTTGTCTTAGATCTTCTTGCATGTCCGAGGAAACAACAGATAATCACGGATCTGACCAACTGGGTATGATCAGCATAGCTTTTTCAGCAAAACCCACTTGTTGAATTTTTCCAAAAACAATAACATTGCTGCCCCTATTTTTAGGGTTTTTTCGAAAAAACCACAATTTTGAAAATCAGACAAACTGGGTTTGTTCAGCTTTGAAGCGCCTACAATAACTAGGTGTTAGATTTTTTCCAAAAAAATACTTCTCGGCAAGTGCTATTTTTAGGGGTTTTCAAAAATGTTACCTAAATAGTATCATGTGCATAGTCAATCTTTAAGTTTTTTAGAATGCAGTTCTCCCAAGTCGATTACAAGACCAAAACGGTCTTGGTCCATGACTTCCTGAAAACAATGGACATCGATCTGCATTAGGTACACCCAGAGGTCAACTCGGAAAGGTTGGAAGGCATAGACTAGTGCACATTACAGAACATCGAGCAATCCAGGTTGCTTGAGGCAACATCAATCCCCATCACAGCACAGAGCGTGGAGTTTGTAATTGCTTGCATTAAGCATCACAATCCTACCACACGAGAGATTCAATCGATGGATGGGTGACTGATATGCAGCCTTAAGCCTTGAGATGTCGAAAAATGCTTTGCCATTCCGCCATGTCCGGCAAATGTGGTCATATCTGTGAGAGAATGCGAAAAGGCATTCAAAGTGTCAAAAGATAAGTGCCAGAAGAGAATGGCAGAAACATGGATTAAAGGGAAAAAGGCCAATTTGCCCAAGAATGTGGGACGTGGAGAGTTCGGGGACAAGTATGCAGTGATGATCACTCTACTCAACCTCATCACTGGTCAGGAGGAGGCAAACAAATTTTAGTCATGGATGTACTACACCATTGCCAAGATTGTAAGCAACAGAGAGCATTATGATTGGCCCGCCCTCATCAATGATACGGTCCACAAGCAAGTGAGCGGGTTCTTAGAGGCTCACAGGTTTCACATGTGCTCATATCTTGTATACCTGATTTCCTTCCAAGGCCAATTCAGAGCATTAAACACTGTGGGAACATTGGGTGTGTAAAAGGTCCACGAGCATTTCCCGCGACTTGAGTTCACTCAAGAAAAAGGACATTTCAAGCGGATAAATGACCTCTTCCTAATGCACACCATAAGAGACCTCAACCATGAGATGCATATACACATATCATTAGCAGCCAAGGAGGCAATGGTGGACTAGGCAGATTGGTTCATCTAGTTCCCCACCTTCACCTGCATATGCGTATATGGATACAATGGTCATCTTGCCATGTTACCTCGCTATCCTTCAGATAGGGTAGTCTTCATGGAATTCTTAGGAGGCAAACAAATTTCAATCATGGATGTACTACACCATTGCCAAGATTGTAAGTGACAAAGAGCATTATGACTGGCTCGCCCTCATCAATGATACGCTCCACAAGCAAGTGACCGGGTTCTTAGAGGCTCATAGGTTTCACATGTGCTCATATCTTGTATACCTGATTGCCTTCCAAGGCCAATTTAGAGCATTAAACACTGTGGGAACATTGGGTGTGTAAAAGGTCCACGAGCATTTCCCGCGACTTGAGTTCACTCAGGCAAAAAGACATTTCAAGTGGATAAATGACCTCTTCCTAATGTACACCGTAAGAGACCTCGACCATGAGATGCATATACACATATCATCAACAGCCAAGGAGGCAATGGTGGACTGGGCGGATTGGTTCATCCAGTTCCCCACCTTCACCTACATACGCATATATGGATACAACGGTCATCCCACTATGTTACCCCACTCTCTCATTCAGATAGGGTAGTCTTCATGGAATTCTTGCGGCAGTTGTCTAAAGTTCATTCTCATCTGCATAACAAACGCAAGACAGTTGCGAACTTTCCTTTCCAAATGGGACTTTACATGTGTAAGACAACAACTGATGCCAAAGCCATGGGCCAGGAGACGGTGAGACTTAATCTTAAGTATCTCATTGAGAGAAGATCATATGATCCTAGAGGCCTTTATGCAACACACCTTGAGCAACACTCTTCACATGCGTCTTCCATGGAGGACTATTGGGTCAACTGTGAAGATGAGTTTGATGTACGAAGACGCAATTACAGCCGGTTTAGACTTCCACAAATTGCTGACTTCATGTCAGAGGACGTGGAAGGCCAATTCAATGGTGATGGGGAAGTTATTCTTCCTTCATTCTTCGTACATCAGGTAGACTCACAACCACTTGGAAAAGTGGATTGGTATGCCAAGGAAAGTACGTCTATAGAGGAAAGGATAGGTAGGGTTGTCAAAAACAACTAACTCTACTTGGACAACCAGAAGACAAGGAAGGTAGTAATTCCCCGCACAGAGCCGCCACCAGTTCATTCTTCATTACCTTCCACGTCAAGAGCAAAGCCGAGACAGAAGCAGTGGAGTAACCCTCCCAAAGGAGCCAAAATGTTTGGACACACGAGGGGAAGAATACCAATTGTTGATACAAATCAGTAAGAAGTACATGTGGAGACAGCCACAAACATGACTGAAACAATCATGGAAATGGTGATGGAAATAGCTGAGACAGAGCCTATGATGGAAGCAGTTGCAGTTGATGCAATACCAGAGTTGGAAGCAAAACCTCCCACTTCACCACCACCACAACAGTCACCAATCCCCATTGACTTGGATTTGCCACCCCGCAACATCACTACGCAGTCTCATTCGTCAGGCATTCAAGGGCCTAACATTCCTCCCAGCAAGGCTAGTCAAAATTCATTTTGGCTTGAGGGTCTCCTGGGAAGAAAGAGAGAAAGGCCATCCTAATAGTTGGGCTTCACAGAATTTGACCATGTCCCTCAAGACATGCTAGTAAAGAAGCTGAAGAAGCAAGTCCACGTAGAAAGGAATGCTGACAATGAATTTGTCATAGAGACAACTGTGCCACCTGAAGACAGGAATGCACATGAAGTAGAGGTCAATGACTTCACCTTGTTGAAAGTCAACCTCGGTAAGACCACTCGTTAGGTGGAGGCAGATCTCCTTGAAGTTGCATCAGTGAGCATCAAGGAAAGAATGGCTAAGGACGACAAAGACAAAGCAACCCTAAAGGCTGAAAACTAGCAATTGAGATTATAAATATCTAGCTTGATGCACGGTACACCAAACATCTTTTCCTTACCTCGAGTTGCTAGACCTCCCCGCAGAGTAAAATCACCACCAGCTGATCTTGTATGGAAAACACTTGAGGAATCAAGTGGAAGAATTTGTAATCAAAGGACGGTCCATACTTACAGAGTTGTACCAGTTGAGACACAGAGCCCATGAGCTCACACGGAGATTCAACAATCAGAGCAAGACATAGGAGAGAAGAGGGTTGGGGATGAGATCACTATCTCAGACTTGCAATTGGTGTACCAATTAGTTACTATAGAGGAGAACAAGCAACATCTTTTCGTTTGGAAAGAATAGCTTGCATACAAGGTGAAAGCATGACACCAACTCTATAGAATTGATTGAATACTGACAGGTCGTGGCAGGTGTTATCAAGTTCGTAAGAACATTGGTAACACCCATCCCTTGCCTTTACCAGCATGAAGGAGGTGCACACATCAAGCTAGCCGAAGTGCAAACACAGTTCCAAAATCTCATCCGTGATAGTTTTTGTGGTGACCTTGCTGGTTGCGAGTTGAGTAAGATTGCAACCATGTCAACAAAGCTAGATGACGCAACTATGAAGTATATTGAATATCAGTAGTAGATTGCAAGTGGTGAGGAGATGCTTAGGTGACACATCATCATCCTACAAAGCATTAATTGCCTAGAGGCAAAAGAACTCAACGACTGGCTAGAGGAGTTGTTGACTAGAGGTGAAGAGGTGTAAAACACCCAGTTAGGATGTCCTACCCTCCAAAGTAGTATTTATGGCAACGGGAGTTAACTTGATGCCTCTTTCCAAGTTAACTCACCGTCCCACTAATCATGCATGTCAGATCCGACTAATTGTGGATCTCTATTTTGGAGACACTTTTGTCATTAGAGTTCACTTTTAGTTTAGTTTCAGTTAACTTTAGTAGATTTCCAATTAACTGCTAGCTTACCTACTTTTAGACATAGGAATAAATCTTGCAGATTGGCAAGAACCCATTGTTGGACCTTCCATAGGTAATTTCCCACCAACTTATGGGAATGATCAAAATGGGATAGTGCTACAACAATCTTATCTTCACCAACCTTAAGTTGGTTCTCCAAATCATGCTTAGGGACAAAGGTAAATTCATTAGTTGAAGTAGTGGGCTGCCAATGGCGAGCTTGAATCTCCTCAAGAAATTCTTCCGAAGTTTCTTCTTGCTAGTCCGAAACTAAGGCAGCATTAGTTCCCATCACAAACTCCTCATCATCACTCTAAAAAGTGGTCCCAATGGATGATGATTCGCTATCCTCATGCAGAGAGGTAAGACCGCTCTTAGGACTATCAAAAGAGTCACCAAGCATAACCTCCATGTTGCCTACTAGGATACTCGTGCAACCCTGTCCTGTAGGCTCCCCTCTTTCTCCCTCTCTACCTTCTGTAGGATCAACTGAAATAGACCCAATCTCTTTACTGCTGATCCTTGCTTCCCTTGTTGATGTTTCTTCTGGATTTTTTGTCATGTGGACACCCAAACTCTCCTTCTGAATGGTAGGAGCACAAGAAGCCTCAACCATAACCTCACATGCAACTTCCCTTAGTACATGATCACACTATCTTAAATGACCTGTCTGCTGCAAATAATCTGTACCAGATATGTTTACTTCATGTCGGATCTCCTGAAAGGATGGAAAGTGGTCTCTAGGAGTGGAATGAAAGAAGTCCGGTTGCACTCTTTTGTCCACGTCACTTGAGCATGAATGGTTAGACTCCCAATCCATATTGCTGGAGTCACATACATCTTTTGATTCTTCTTTCTTTCTTTGCTGCTGATATGAACTTGCAGATACCAATTATCATTATCCTCATCTGGTATACCCATAAATTGTGTGAAAGAGAGCATGTCTTGTATCTTTTGAGGAAGAGAGCGATACTTATGGTAGTTGCTCATAATTGCATCCTATGTTTCCATAGCATGAATCCTTCTCCTTGTACTTGTAGTTGGAGAAGAAACCTTAGATTGCCCAAATTTCCTTGAAGGTACTTTTTCCTTCGTTGGTGAGGCAAGAAGGAAAGTAGGTATCAATCTCCCATTCTTAATTCTAGCCATTGAACTACCCTATAATTGAAACAAACTGAATTTCCTCACAAGCTGGCAGGTTCTAGGCTCTGATACCACTGAAACATCCCCAACCCCAATCTGATGCAATTTACTGATTTTTGTCTTTTTCAAAATCTTTGACTAGCGCACAGGAATGTTTGTTTCTGTTTTGTTTCTGAATACGTTTGATTGCCAATGATTGATTTTGGGGTTTTCCAATAAATTGAATGCAATAGATGGATTTTCAACTCAAGAGTGCAAGCATGTGTATGACTGAAATAAATTACTGAATTCTGATTTATTTTTTTCAACAGCAATGCCTAAAATTGTAAAACTAAAGATTTAGGAACACCATTCATCAATTAGTCATACTTGGAGTCCAATGCTATCTTGCACATGAATTTTATTGATGGAATTCCAAATAAGTACAAAATTATAAATCAGATCAGACTCTCCAATAGCTGTCCAAACCCTAGCAGCATCACAAGATGGTACGGCTTCCCTTGATGATAGTCCAGCTGCCCCTTAGGATGGTACAGCTAGCCCAAACAGTCTCCAAACTCAATAAATCTGACCTCTACAACCCTAGTTGCCTGCTCCCAGTAAATTCTCTGAAACTCTAACTGAAATCTTCCTTCAATAATGCAAAAATAGTACAACCAACAAGTAGAATGCAAATAGGTGATAGTATTGGCCTAGTTGAGACTCAACAATGGCTACACCTAATCTGACGAAATATACTGATATAACACTGCTGCAAACTCAGGTTTGAAAATTAAACACCTGAAACTCCTCCAATGAAGCCCAAACGAAGACCCAAGGTAAGTCCTCCTCAAAGGTGAACTGGGTTCTCGTCCAATTCACAATAGCCCTTGGGAGTTTTTGTTTCCAAAAGACTGAAACCAAGCTGAAACCCTTCTCCAGAGCTCAAATCTGCAAGTGCTGATATGAAAAATGACAAATGAATGCCAAAATAGAAGCCCAAAATTCACTTTATAACCTCCCATGAGCCTTTTTATAAAAGATAATAAAATATTCCTCCTCAAGGGTCTTTTCCTCATCCAAAGAAAGGGCCACATTTTAAAAACAACTTTGTTTCACTGGGATGGGGGCACTTTTCACTATTCACTTTATAATTCTCTATTACTATTCACTTTTACTATTCCATTAAAGCAAACTTTAATATTTTCAATTTATCCCTAGATTCAACAACTGAACTCCAAACTGAAAGGCTCGTAAAGCTCCTGGCTAGGCTCCGCATCCCTCAGTTGGGTCCCCTAACCATACTGCTGACCTAGAAGAATCCTAATAATAGGCCAACCTCGGCTAGTTTGAGCTACCTAAGGAAGGGACATTACATAGTTGAACCAAAACTTCTATATATTTATTGCAGACCACTACGAAATCAATTACCAAACAATATAGAAATAATGTCAAAATCTAATATAAATGGTAGAATAGCTTATCCAGAAGTGAGTGGCTGATTTCGGAGTAACATCAGCAACAAATTTACTCTTTGCAATCAAAAGACCCTTCACTGGAACTGAAACTCTTCAAAAGAATGTTGGTTGGAAGCACAAAATATTCCTTTCAAAATTGTACACCCCCTTACAAAACAATATGGCACACAAAAAAGATAAAAATTCCTCCACAAATGCTGCAGCTAGTACAAGGATGAAGTGGCAGCTAATTTAATAATATTTCATTGAACTTATGAATGGCCACCCATTCATAATAACATGTGGCACTTCAAACAATCATAAACTTCCAAAAAGGAAGCACGGCAGCTCCTTTGGCAGAGTAACCGGCATATTTTATTAGTATTTTAATTTCTTATTGTCCCCTTTCAAGGAAATTGGGCCCAAAAAAACTTCAAGAAACTTATATTATTCTTCCTTCAAGAAATATTATGAATAGCTGCAATTCATTTACAAATCCAACATATAGCAAAAGATATGGTGGGCTCCACAAAGAAGAAAGGGAACATTACATGCTCTCTATTTGATGAGAGATAAACAAGAAAACTAAAGCCTTACACTTACTGTGAATTACAAACATTCAACAAAAGCATAAGGAGGTAGTGAATTAAAGTAATGGGAGAAGCTAATAACTGTAACATTTTTCCACCATTGCAGAGTAATTAATGTAACCTTCCTCCAACCCTTATGCAAAACAATAATATTGGTACAAGTGAGCCATAAAATAAGAATAATGATGTGCCAAGGAAGATAACATACCGTGTTACTTCTATTACACAGTGCAGTTCTGAAAGGTGATGAAACCTGCTCAGTTGCAGTGTTAATATACCGTATTGACTGTAGATTCTTCTTAGAGGACTGCCTTGCAGCTTTTCCTGCATCCGCTACATCTTTGGTTGTCAATGCAACTCTCTCAGATGGGTTGGGTTTAACTTTCACTGGTGACAAAGGCTTCTGACTAAATGTAGACTCAGATATGGTTTGATGCCCACCGGTGTCAACTGCTGACCCTGCCTTGCCAACATCAAAGGGATCCTGTAGGAAATCTGCATTGGTGTTCCCAGATTCATCATTCATACATGTAATATTTGGTACCATTGTTTCAAGCTTGGACCTGTTAACACTACAAGATTGTGCAAGGTTGTGTTGATTATTTGATGCTACATTTGGATCCTCAATGTGCTGTACATTCTCAAATGCCTCTGGAATTCCTTCAACAATTGAGTCTTTCCTATAAAAGTAAACTAAAAAATTATCCATTAATATCAAACCATGGACCATAACAAAGACAAGTAGTACTATCTCACAAGAAAAGACAACAAACATCAAACATCATGCTAACAGATATATAGATGCTTCATTGCAAAATAGACCTGTGCAAAATACTAATCCTTGCTTACCTTGACAACCAATCATGAATTACATCAGAATATGGCCGCAGATGAAAATAGGAAACTGCCAATGCTGTCTCATAGCTAAAGTGTTGATTTTCAAGCAAAGGCCCTCCCACACTGCAATAGACAAAACAAGCTAATGGATGCAGTTATATTTTTGGAAGGAGCTGGGCTCATCTGAAACATCATAGAAGAAATGCTTCAAAATATAGACATATGAAGCAAAATGATTATAAAATTGTTTCCCAACCCAAGATATCCAGCATCTAAAAGCTAAAATTTTGATAAGTCCCCAAAAGAGGGTCAACAGAAGTCATTTGTAAAAGGTTCCAATCTCCAAGTTCTAGTGAAAAGGATAAGCATAATCTTCCTCAAAGTCCCTTTAGAAAAAATATTTACATACTATAAAGCTGAATCTTATAACACAAACAAATAAAACAAATTATTACTAAATTTATAAGCTATCCAAACATACCTGCTAAGAGCTTCCTTGACTGGAACCCATTTACACTCTGTATAAGTAGACTTGAGAGGACTGTCATCTATGCAGTGCATCATAAATAATTGACAACTAGTCTTTGCTTTTGTTAATGAATATACCAAGGAATAGGAAGCCACTTGCAAATCATCCTTGTTGAGTCCTGTTAATAAATAAAAATCATTATGGATTTTACACATTTTCAAATACAACACTACATTTCCTCCAAAGCAAGATAAGAATAACTTGCCAAAATCACACTAAAGTTGTACATATTTTAACACACAAGAAGGCTAAATATAATACCTTTTTCATTACCAAATGCAATATATGCACTATTTTAGTAAATACCCTAATATAGGGATACAATTTGGCTAAATGCAATATAGGGAAAATATGCACTTGTGCAAAATGTAAAAAGATAATAGAAAAAAAATCATTTTCCAATATATTAATCATTCTCTCACTTGAAATGTTTATCATTCAACAAACCCAAAATAGAAAATAAATTGCACAACTAAAACTTCATCTTTAGTGCATTCATAGTTGTTGCTCAGTATCAGGCAGCATCAGTCTAAAAAAATAGCACTGCTACCCAGGATAGATTAAACAAAAAATTTAAACTTTCGACCTTCTTGGATTTAAACGTTCCAACAAAGTTCATTGTCTAAATCAAAAGGATACTACATCTTTACACCATGTGAGACAGTTTTCCAGTTCCCTTTTCAAAAGAGCAATTGTCATTATGTCATGTCCCCTTCTAGTTGACATCTCTCAGAGCTCACGATTAGCCTATTATGCGACCCTCGTAGGCTGATGGGATGGATAGAGGGTCTTGATGGAGCTTGGCTCGGCTTCAGTTGTCAGTATTTGATCAGTTGGCTTTCGTTCGGGCTCATTCGAACACCGTTTGCCTGAGTTGCTATTTTTAGCAGTTTTTGGCACTCAGCGAGGCACCCCTGCTATTTTTAGCAGTATAGTTTGGTCACGTGCAGAATCACTCCGTGGTTCGCCAGCTTCAGACGGTTTGAGAATCGGATAGTTTTTGAGGAAGATATTAATATTTAATTGATTTAATTAAATATTAATTTTTGGAGCTATATTATAAAGTTATAATATTTTTATATTATAACTTAAGTGCTTGACTCAAGGGGGCGTCCTTCATTGAAAGGGGGCCGTTTTTAATTATATTTTATAATTAAAAATTTGATCAAAGACTATTGGAATAATTAAAAAGAAAAGTCGAATTTATTTTAATGATGCTTTTTGAAGGAATTCGCACTTTTCAAAGGTTTTAAGACTTTGCTTTGGAAATCGAGCTCATTATGTTATTGAATATTGAAAATTGATCAAGTCTTCAACCAGAGCACGGAAGCCAAGGGTTTCAGTCTCAGAGCATTGGGGAATGAGCCATCTCTAGTGAAAGCAATTGAGAGGTTGTGAAATATCATCCGATTTATTGCCAGGCAAAGAGATTTCTTCATCCAAGAGAGATCATAGAACTTCACAGTTGATTTACTTTCAGAGTTTTGGTTATTGAATTCATCCAGAGGAGATTTCTTCATCAAGGCGCATATTTCATTGAAGTCTGGAGATTAAAAAGGGGGCCGTACTTTTCTTTTATTGCTGTTGCTGCTGCCAGCCGTACCTTTATACAGCAGGCCGTACCATCATCAAAGCCGTACTTCTTCTTCAAAGAGAAACGCCTTCTCTTTTTGCTCTGAAACATCATTACATAAGGCGCAGGCACTTCTGGGTTCACTTGCCATCATCTGTCAGGAGGAGAAAGCTATTATATTGGGAGTCGTGCCTTTTTCTTCATCATTCTGGTGACTGCAATCTGCAAAACCAGGTTTTTAAATATTATTGTTTTCCTTAGTTGCATGTTATCAGATCTCCATTGTAAGGTATCCAGAGGATCAATAAATGATTAGCCAGCATTAGATCTCGCATTTCTACCAATATTGATATTATAGCATTTAATTTGAATTTATTATTAAATTCTTGCAAAAATCGCATTATTTCATTTATGTTCAAAAATCACAAAAAAACCAAAAACCTTCAAAAATAATAAAAACAGTCAGATTTCAGAGATAGCGGAAACTGGGGTTTCTACACATTAATTTGGCCTCCTCTGGCAGTAGATACATCAGCCACTTGCACTTAGTAGTGAAGCTTGCAAAAACTCGTGGAAGGTTATACCCTTGAGCCAAGCAAACACTCAGCTGAGCTCCAAGGACATGGCCACATTGGAATTGGAGCAGATGCATGCCAGCTGGAGGCCAAAGATCCAAAGAAAATGGGTAGTGCATGTAACAGAACCAATCCACCACAAATTCCAGCCAGTATCCCATCTCATATGTGGCACCAAATTCCAGACACGTCTTATTTGGGCAAGAGTGGGACCATGCTGGAAAAGATACGTGTTCAAGAAAAACTGAGTTCTTTCAATTTGGGCTTTTGAATGCCCCACTCCACCGGGAAATAGACCAGAGAGTGGTGAGAATGCACAATGTTGGCGGGGATTCAACCAAGAGAGTCTGATTGGCCATGAAAAATTCTGGTTATGCAGAAATTGTTGCATAGTCAAATCACTAAGCACTTTACACTCCACTACACAAGTTGGAAAAATTGAAGATGTGGCCTTGATTGTCATTCACTATCTCAACTATATTAAATTCTTCATTAAAAACTCACTATCCCTTGAGCAATTCATTTGCAAGCCAACGACTAAGATGGGTCCTTTCAATTGCATCATTTGAGATGTAGCTGTTAACAATCCCAAAGGCTCTGTTGTCAAGATTCAAAAGGATCCACAAAGCCTTGTTGAAAGAGTCATTCATAGCCATGTTTGACATAGTGGGGCTGCCATTTGATAGACATAAATGTCCCTGCACCATTGCTCATGATTACTGCTGAAAAATAAGTTATTTGACCATATGACACAACACATGGCAAAAAGTAAAACCAAGAACCATGATCGCTTAAGAAAAATAATGTTCAAAGAAGCAAATCTCTGTCAAAATAATCACATAGTGAACTTGTGGTGTGGGTCCATTGTATCCAGACATTCCATGAGTAACGATTCATGAAAAACAAGGGTCTAAGGGCATACCCTTGTAGTCTAACCCTTGAAGCACAAAATATTTGTTTTGCAGAAATCTAGTTTGTTTTTGGAGAGAATTCTCTAAATTGCAAATGCTACTTTTCAAGAACAAATTCCCCTTCTTCCATCAAGTGTGAAGTGTTGCAAAAGTGCTTACTGCCCTCAAGTGAAGAAAAATTGAAACACTTAAATCTTGAGAGAACAAAATACTCACTAGAAGTGGTGTTTGAGAATAAAAAGGCTTACTAGCCTCATTGTAAGGTTTCTCGGTTCTTAAGGAATTTCAAGCAAAGCCACAGCCACTTGTCACATCCCAGCCACCCAATCAATAGCTTGCAACAAACTCCTAAACCAAGAGGATCGCCATTAAGTTGTAGCTATTATGGCTAATGAACAAGCTCCTAGATGTAATGGTTTTCCATGTGAATTTTATGTAAGTCTTTTAAAAATTATTGGCCTTGATTTACACTAAAAATAAATGCAAATAACATAAACTTTGCCTTTAGTCCAATGTGTTCGTAGTATGCAACGTAATTGTAATAATGTCAGCATATTATCTCAAATGAAATGAACTCAACATATGAAAATGAGTGTAGTGGAATTAACCGGTTAAGTGTGGTGTATCTTTTGAGTCAGATTGTAATAAGCTCAGCTCAAATGAGATCAATAATTTGCTCAGATTCACTGTTCGGTATGTTTCTTAGCATTCAAATCATAACAGATCATGAACTTGGAACAGCCCTGATATAAATATCTTCAGACATATATGCACTATTAAAAGTGAGTCAGTCCCAAACCAAAATCTATAGCTATCGAGCAAAAATAACTATAATTCAGATCGATCTTTAGTAATAGCAAGATTTCTCCGAATCACAATAGTGGTGGCCCAAACAAAAAAATGATAGATTTCCAGAATACTATCTGTCAGCAAATGACATCGAATTTAGCTTATCATAGGAAGATACAGATTCAGAATATCTATCGCTGAATATACTCAGACAATGATCTTGTTGTGATCTTTTCACACATCACCCCATTCAAAATGGGGACCCCCTAATTTTTGCTCCGTTCGGGTCTTTTGGCTTTGTTTTTCTATTGTCTCTCTCTGTCTCTTCTATCTTTCTGGGGATGTGCCCGTCTAAATTGAAGTTTTGGCTAAGTCTGTAAAATTAGGGTTTTGAATCTTCCAGTCAGTTTGAAGTCAAACGGAGTGAGTAAATTGAAATCTGAGCTCGGCACTGCAGTCAGTAAGCTTCCAGCAAGTTCCCAGCAAAATTTCATTGAATTTTGACAACTTACTATTCTTAGTAAGTACCTAATTTGGGACATTTTCTCAACACTTGTGAAGTTCTATCCGTTACACTGTGTCAGATCCGACAACTTTCTATTTTTAGCTAGTATCACCTTCAGAAGCAGATTTTAGGGTTTACATGTGAAGTTTTTCAGTGCATGTCTGGAGAATATTTTTGGGTTTTCCAAGACCTACGCGATGGTATAACATGCAAGATGAGATGATAACTTTCAACACTCAAGCTTCAAAGGCTATTTTTAGGGTTTGCATGTTGGAGTTTTCAACGCATGTCTGGATATTCTTTGTGGGTTTTCCGAAAGCTTCGCAGTGATGTAACATGCAAACCAAGATCAGGACCTTTTTCAAGAGCTGTCTTCAGAGGCTATTTTTAGGGTTTGCATGCAAGAGTTTTCAGCGCATGTCAGGTTATTCTTTATGGGTTTTTCAAGAGCTACGTAGCAAGGTGACATGCAAGCAGAGTTGGTCACTTTTTCAGGGACTTACTATTTTTAGCAAGATCATTCCGGCAACTGCCCAACACTTCTTTATCACGAACAAGGCGACACGCAATAGAAATAGGGTCAAATGGAGATCGTTTGAGCAACATGCAAGTCAAATTAGGGTTTCCAGCTTCGGGACCCAAAATGAGGGGTCAAACGCCAGAATCTCCGAAAACTAATGTATCCCACTGCGATCAGTATCTTTCAAGGAATCCATTGGTAAAATTTGAAGGCAATCCGAGCACTTACTATTTATAGTAAGTCACTTCTGAAACAGGCTATAAATAGCAGGTCAGCGCGAGACACCAGTGTGAACAAGCTAGTCAACCCATGAGGATCACGTCAGTCAGATTTCAAGTTAAACGGAGTTGCAGAAGTCCTGAAACCAAGCAATTACTATAAATAGTAAATCACCTCCAGAAACATGCTATAAATAGCAAGTCAGCACGAGATGGCAATGTGAACAGATCAACTAGATCATGAAGGTCCTGTGGCGAAAATTTCAGATCAATCCAAGCTTCAAAAGAGTGAAAACCAGAAACTTCCTAAATATAGCAAACCAGGGCAAGCAAGCTTAAAAAATGTCTAAGTCTGAGAAAATTCCTACTTGACCTCCTAAATGCGCCCTCAACTTGATGAAGATTGGAGAAAAGTTTTCAAGGCATGAAAATTTCATGTTGGACCCCCTAAATGCGCCCTAGCTCAAGAGGCATCAAAGAAAAGTTGTTAAGTGTTAGAAAGTTCCTGCAGGACCCCCTAAATGCGCCCTCATCAAGTCAAGGTGAAGAAAGTTTCTCAGTGTTGTTAAATTCCACCTCCACACTCCAAATGCGCCCATCTCCAAGAGGTGTGAAGAAAAAAAGTAGCTAAGGCGTTGGAAGTTCCTCCTTGACATGTCAAATGCGCCCATGATGGAAATAGCTCTAGGAAATATGTAAAGTGTTGTTGAATTCCTCCTTGACATGGAAAATGCGCCCAAGGTGGAAGGTGGCGATAAGGAAAATGGTTAAGTCAAGATAAAATTCCACCTCCAATGTTCAAATGCGCCCACCACACAAGGAGGATAGAAGAAATTTTCTAAGGCATGGAGACTTCCTTCCTACCCCCCTAAATGCGCCCATGCTCATGGAGATGATGAAATTTTTCTAAGTATTTAAATCTCTCCTCCCCTAGAGGAATACGCCCAACTTTGAGAGAGGATGATAAAATTTACTAAGGCATGGATAAATTGGCAAGGAGTCAGAATGCGCCAGCTTCATGAAGTTGAAGAAAATTGTCCAAGGCAAAGCTAGAAAAATACACCCAGAGATGAAGAATGAAGATGAACTTTGATGGAATAATATTTTTTTAAGGTATAATTTGCAAAAATTAAAAGTACCCCTTCGTCTATAGACCCATGAATTTGGTGTTTTCTGAGGAGAATTTTCTTCTGGGTACTGGATATCTTTGACAAGGAATTGATTTTAAAATCTTCCACACCTCGCCGGAGACTTTAAGATGGAGATTCCACTCGGGCGCTTGGTTGATGAATTTTCTAGAGGAAATAAATTATTTCTAAGCCAGATGAGTTGGAAATTTGGTTTAAGGCATGAAGAATTTGAAGATGAAGTTTGCTAGAGGAAAAGGATGAACTAGATCACTCAGACCTTGGAGATCAGAACATGGATATCAGGTGAGTAAAGTGAATTTTTATTATAAGTGTTCTGATGCTCTTCTTTTTATCTGTTTTGCAGGATGAATGTCGGGACCAAAGTGGGAGGACTTGAAGTGATGAAGCAAATAGTCCAAGGTGATAAAATCATGAAGGGAGATATTGGAAGGAATAAGGGAGATATTGGAAGGAATGGCTAAGTGTTGGAATTTCTTCTCGAAAACCCAATATGCACCCAACGCAGTTAGGCGAATGGCAAGGAAGAAATGATCGAGTCCACGACTAAAGAATCATTCAGGATCAAGGATGGAAAAATAATGAAGACTCAAGCGTTGAAGAGTTGAAGAGTGATAGCTAAGAAGAAGATCATCCTCAAGCATTGAAATGCCCTCAAGACTAAGGAAGACGTTGAAGCCATGATGATCAGACTCATCCAGTTTGTAGTCAAGAAAAGGAACAAGAACAATGCGAACACGTCTATGGACAAGAAACTTCTAAAAGGGTGGTGAACATTAATTGCTCATTTATTACCCCACTCCTCTTGGTGGTGGTTTTTAGGGTTAGGGTTTATGTGGCTCGATCTGAGCCCTTCATTGTAATTGAATCTGAGTCGTCCACTGGATTTGGCCAACTATAAAAGGGGCATCCCCCCTCATTTGTACCTGATTAGAATAGCAGAGAAGGAATAGAGAGAGATCGATAGAATAGAAGGTAGCATAGTTTGATAGTTTAGCTTAGATTGAAAAGGAGGGAAAGTCTTCTATTTGAATACTTTGTAAGGAGTTGTTGTCAACACTTTCATAATAAAAGAGATTTCATTGATGGTGATCTCTTTTTTTGTTGTGAGTAGCTAGCGAGGCTTCTTCGTCCTTCCAATTCACTTAGAATCTTGAAGTAGCTTAAAGTAAAGTAGATTTCATTTCATGCAAGTAGTTAGTAATTGTGGAATGTGGTGCTCAATTTGAACAAAACTTCGCTTATCCATACCACTAGCGGGCTCGCTGACGGTGGGTTCGCCTTGCGTGGTCAACTGGAACATTGTGAACTTAACTTCGATTATGGTTTATATGTTGGCATGCATCATTGTGATGGTGTCTTCATGCTGAATCATGATTTGAATATTTTTTACTCGTCTGAAGATTGCACCGATTTTGGGGAAGCTGTCTGAAGTGAGGCAAAGCAAAGCTCGGTTGAAGTCTGCGATAATTGATCGCCATGTCCTACACCTTAGAGTAGAATTGTAGCATCTCTTATCCCTGCAACCATTTTAAACTCGATACATTTCTGGTTAGTATTAAGAAACTTGCACTTACCTGCCAAATCATTCGAACCACGTGAAACCCTTTTAATATATTGTCTGTTGTCCGCTGCCGAACAATTGTGTAAGTCCCCTTGAAATACCAACAAATCACATCGAGCCAACTGAGACTATCCATCGTCTAGAAGGAACCTTGGAGTTGAACGCACGAACTCTCTCGCAATCTTAGCATGTTGGATACTTTGATCAAGAGAGAATAGGGTAGCCGTTGGCAACTTTATTCTGTGTTGGTGCGGTCACGAAAATCACATCAACAGATCTTCCGGACAGATGTATTCAGATGCAATTTCCTAATAATACCCGAGGGTGTGAATCTTGCCCAAGCCACAACGGCAGATGTGATTTCTCTGGAGATGATGAGAGTGTCGTCCCTAAGAAGTCTTTGCTTATGCTGGCACTACTGCCCAAGGAATTCACTTCTAGCTCCCGATGGAGGAATGTGTGAGTGTCCGATGAATGCGCCTATGTTGTGATTGAAACTCTCGCTAGTGTTTTTTGCTTCACCAAAGGACGCATGCACAACTGTGTCTATGTTGAGAGGTTGGCGCTAAATAGGCCCGATGTGAACAGGAGTATACCCCGGATCTACTCAATGATGGTGTCACTCAGAAATGATGGCACTCGAAATATCATCTTCCATGGACAATCGAGAAGAATCATACTTGCCTGTTGTATAATTGTTGATGCAATACAAAACGCCAAATATACATATGTCGATACCCAACTGAATGCTAAGGATTGTAATGTCCCCCTTTTCAGCATGATCTTGGTTGATGATGGTTAGCCTATTACTCAAACTCTCGTAGGCTGACAGTTCTTGGTTAGGGAGTCAGTGGCCGTTTGGTGGGTAATTAACGTTCCCACTCCTTCATTCCAGTATAGGATTCAGTGCAGGCATCTGTAGCACAGTGTTCGCCAGCTTCTGACGGCACAAAAAAATACTGAGTTTGGAGAGAGTTATGATTATTTAAGTGGTGAAGTTAATTATTTAACTTAAATGGAATATTATAAAGTTAAATTGACTTTATAAAAAGATTTTAAAAAAATCACTTAAATAAATCTAAAAGTGACTTAAGGTTTATAAAGTGATAAATTAAATCACTTAAGTGACTCAAAAGGTGCGCCCACTTCAAGATTTAATTTATAACTATTGAAAAAGTAATTAAATACATTTTAATGTATTTAAATGACCAAAAGTGCATTGCTCTTCAAGAAGTGTGTGCCTTTTTGCATAAAAGGGAGAAATTGCAAATCAAACTCATCTTTGATTGTTGGACTTTGCATAATTTATTCTTCTCTGTGGATTTTTGTCTGAGGACAAGGGTTTTAGGAAAACCTTCATTGGAGAGCGTCAATTCTTCATTGAATCTGTAATTGTGAGGCTATGAGATACCAGTTGAATGATTACCTATGAGAGCTTCATCCAGAAGTTCATCTGTGCTTCATCAGATTTCTTTTCAGCAATTTCCAATTTGAAATAAGGCAGTAGGCTTCACTTTTGGATGCCATTCTTCTGCAGAAGGTTTGATTCAGAAAGGACTCTCAGGATCTTCAAAAAGTCATACTTTGTTCTTGCTTGGCGTACTCCTTTGGGAAGGCGTGATTCTCCTGCAGGCTAAAACACCTTCATTTTTGGTTGTTTCTTTCTTGCATCCTTGGTGCCTAGCTTCTACAATTCGTTTGCCTCAGTTTCCAGGCTGGAGAAATCATTTTGTAGTCTTCTACACTTGGATTTGTCAGTTTTCACCTTTCTTGGCTGGCAAACTGGAATAATTTCTTATTTAAATAATCTGGAGCATTTCGGGTATGTTTGTAACTTGTAATCTCTTTGGTTTAGTTATTTAATACCTTCTGCAATTCCATTCTATAAATTTTAGCTCAGATTTGAGTTTTATGAGCATTTATGTGAAATCGCCCCTTCTACTTCTCTCTAGAAATTTCTCTAAAAAACTAAAAAACATAAAAAGATAAGCAAAATACAAGGATTTGGGTTGAGAGCCAGCAGGGCTCATCACAGGGATGATCGACGAAGGAACATGCAAAGAAGAACTTCACGAATTGCAGATTAAGGTTTTCGTCTCACTCTGGTCGACTGACAGAAGACTACGTCCCTGCAAGCCTAGAAGTTACACTCCCATTTCAATTCGTGATATCTGATGCCGAAAAAAACCAGAAAAACTTGCTTAAATACATTGCCAACCAAGGGGTCAGCCTCACAACAGGCGAAATCAAATATCAAATTATTGCGCCAATGTTGGTGTTTCAATTCGCACCTCTGGAGTGCGTATTGGAAACGGACAGCTATGCACAAATGAACTGCTCTTCAAATTAGGAGGGGAAGCTCCCTCTTTTGTTGTTTTCCAACAACAAAATTAGCGCTCCAACACTTGGAGTTTAACTTTTCCAACTTAAGGCTCATGTAGGAGTGCTGAAAATCAGCGCTCCGACACGAGTCAAAAACTGACTAACTCCCAAGGATTGGGAATTAACGAAGACACTTGTTTCGAAGCTCTTCCAAAGACGAACAGGGGGGAACGCTCAAACGAACTGTTTGAGGTTTTGGACTACGCATTGAGGTGAATTGAAATTTGCCTCGTTTTGCATGCTTGAAGTACACAAAACTATGAAACGGACAAGTTTCGTAGGGGGTTATCCCATGAATTTGGTGCAGCTGGATTCGAGGATAACATACCCCGACTGCTAGGAACTCTTGGAATATGGGGGAAATGATAGAAAATAACGGAACTAAAGTAAAGTATAAATGATAAAGATAAAGCGAAGAAAGAAAGTGCTTACAACCACCCAAGTAATGAAGCCTCCAGCAAGGAAATATCTTCAATACCTGGATATATAGGATCGGAAGAAAATGTTGGGGCTGTATAGGGGTTTGCCTCAGTCAAACCCTCATTTTGGTGTTCCCACATCCATGGACAGCCAAATAGATAGAGAGAAATGAACAAAGTAAGCAAATACGAAGTGATAAAAGCAATACCCGCTCAAGGAGGAGAACTCGTATCACGAGATAGAGATGCAATTGATAGGGTATGTGAGAAATCCCAAAATGCTCGCAAGCACAAGATAAGGGGGATATCAGTTGCAAGGCTTAAGGAAGCCAAAGAGAGGGAGGCAAAGATAGTTGCAAGAGCCAAGAGTGTTGCAAAAAGCATTGTAAGAGCTTGAGAGCACTTGAAGCTGTTGTAACAAGTTGTAGGGATTTGTGCAAGCAAGAGAGTAAAGAGGTAAAGGAGAGTGTATGCAAGAGAGAAAGCTCCAAAGATATGCCAAGAAAGCCCAAAAGATTGAAAATACAACTTTTAAAGAGAGAATAGGAGCAAAAAGAAGCTTCTCGAGCGGTTCCAAGTTGTCATGGGCCGTTACCACCAACAAAACTTGTTGACAAGTGGCAAACATGCTCAGAAGCGGTCGTTTGAATGTTGAAACGTCGCAAGATGCTAGCGTGGAGCACAGACGTCTGTGTGGCACGCTGACGTCTATGCACTAGTGTTCAGACACATCATGCGACAAAACGACACGAACGGGAAAGGCACAAGGTTTGACACAAAGCTAACGCACGAAGGTAGCTGTTGAAAAGGGGTCCTTGAGCATCCTGAGAGGGGAAAAAGGCTAATGCAAGGGCTAAAATAAGCCTACACAAGTGCTAAGGGAGTGGACACTAAAGCAAATGCAAGAATGTATGTGAAATTCCAAGGGGTGCAATTTTACAACATTACATTTTGACCCCACTTTAACAGGCATATGAATCTAAACTAATATGCATGCCAAAGGAAATCTACTAAACATAAATAACATCATGATACCAAAAGGATACTGTAGAGGAAGCAGATAACTATTCGAACCAAAGAAGCATGCCCCCAGGCTGAAGACCTACAAAACAAACACATTAGACAAGAAAGATCTACACAAGACAACAATGTTAGAACGTAACAAACTAAAAGATTTGAGTCAACAAAGTGAAAGAGACCTCGATGTAGAAGGTTGTCTCAATACTATGCTTCCAAATTAAAAACAATAACACATAGAAGAATTCTAAAACGAAGAGAAGAATGTAAGGATCGATTGCTTCAAGAGAATAATGCACCCAAAAGTCAAGGAAGCAACCAACGTCGAAGAGAGAAAGAGCATATACTCAGGATGAAGAAGATGCACATCTTCGATCCAATATACACAATTGAGAAGAAAGAGAATTTAGGAGAAAGATGGAGAAGCTAGAAAGGAATGAAAATTCCAAGAGAGATAGCTCCATAGGTCCTCGGACCCAAGGAGAGTTAAACAAATGCGTTGCAGATCCACAGACCTACGGAAGGTGAACAAAGGCTATGTAAGTACTCTCTCCTACAGATTTGAACAAACTGCACAGGAGGCCGCAAACCAACAGTGAACAAATCCCGCAGGATGAAAGCGCTTTACAGGTCCTCAGACTTGAAAAGAAAGCACCCTAGGTACTCTCTCCTAAGGGAAGCCCGATGTAGGGGAATCTGTAGAGTCGGATTGGTCCTCACATGTGCTCGGTCCTGCAAGGAAAGCTTGATGCAAAGAAGCTCTACAAGTTCTCAATCCTACAGAGCAAGACTGATTAGAGAATCCTATGGCTACTGCAAGCTACATTGCAAGAGAGTCACAGAAGAGATAGGTTTAGTTGAGCTGCCCCCAAGCTAGACGCCAATGAATTCATTCGAGAGAAAAACTTTCAAAGGGGGCTCCCTCAGGAACCCTTCAAAAGAAAGAGGTGTCAACTCAAGGGACGCTTCATTTGATAGACATAGAGAAGAGAAGGGGTCCTTAAGAAGGACGCACATCTCCGGAACAAGTCATCACTGCCCATAACATACAGGGGAGGAGAACCATGCCAGATACTTAGAACATAAAGGATAGAGGTAGACCTCGATATCACTTGTCATGCAAAGAAGAGATAGTGTAATGACCCAGGGTTCGGATCATTCGATTTTTCGATTACTTGTTATTGAATTGACACAAATTGTCATTCAATATTATTCACATTAGTTGTGTTTCCAAAATTAATAAAGTAAAATTAAATAATCAAGTTTGATTCTGATTCCAATTTGCAAATAGATTTCATAGTTGTTTCTGAATTAACATTAAATTCATGCATTTGAAATACATAAGAGGCTGGACCTCTTTAATGTGTTGTTTCTAAATATATCTTTACATCCATGCAATAATTAAGAGATGCCTTTTCTGATATTTGTCCATGTGTTCATGCATCATTTAGAGATTGATCATTGGCTCTCAAAAGAGCTTTCAGATCTTCAGAAATATCTGAGTACCAATTCTATAATTCCATGATTCGATGATTCCTTCCTTTGCTTCTCATCACCTTTTTATATTCTTATTTTAACCCCAAAAGAGACACACTCTTTGGCTAGAGATGACCACTCAGATAGTCATGTCTTTTAGTTTAGGCTTAAATTAATATTTGCTAAACATAATTGCCCACCCCTTTTTAGCACATTCGCTACTTTTAAATATATTCTTACTTGTAGATATAGTTGTTGTCTTAACTATGTTCTAGTAATAATCATTCAACGATTTTCAATATCCAACGTAATGATTATTGGAAGCTCGATAGAGTATTTATCCCTTAATATTCTTTTGATTATTCTCTAAAGAGGGCGTTGCCTTGTTGAACCAGCTCTATACCTCGCTCCTTCCAATTTACACTTCTTTCAAAGCTACAATTGGTGTTTTGTTGGCAAGTCCCAATGAGTATGAATATACGATCCTTCCTAAATGTATCATAGGAAGACTACGATATAAGTTAAACCTTTGTTGTCTTATTCTCCACGTAGGAAGTCTCTCAGCATCTCCTTCAAATTTGTCATTATCGGTATTTTGACTTTATTGGAGAATCCACGTTAGCTCTTTACGAGTTACTGGTACTACGATATCAATCTTTTCCATATAATAATTCATATAGAACTTCCACTTGCATTCATCCTTCAATATTTGGACAGCAGAGTAATTTCTCCTGAAAGGTGTGATGTATTCCGCCCATGCTTAGACTCCACTCGCGTGGCCTGAAAAGCTCGATTAATAATTTGTTTACTGTAGTGATCTAGCTGCATAAGCATTCTCAACTCTTAAATGAGGAATTCATAATCTTTTTGAAGCTCCTCTTAAGTCATTAACTTCTGAAGCCGTGTGACTTCTTGGCATAAATAAGTGGTAATTACTAATTTATTTGTGACGGTTCCTTATTTCTGTTGTAATCCCAATCACTTAGAATTCTTCGACTTCTTCATATATTCAGGTCTGCAAGCATACTTGAATACTTTGCAACTCTGATATGATGTGCGCACTATGTAATAAATCACCCATTTGACCCTTCCAAGGGAAAAGCCTTCAATGTTTGATATTGACCAAGGTATCATCTTTCCATATGCCCGATACATAGAATTATTCAATAATCACTCTTGAATTCCATCAACTAAATATTCAGTGCTAGTATTCATGCAACGAAGATGAGTTTGAGTGTTGCGAATAATAAGATGGCCTGATATCGGCCTTCCACATAGTCTCCATCAGTGACTATTCACGGAACTCATAGCAACATTTCAACATAATAGTGTGGTTGTATATTTTTCAGACCCGATGACCATTCAATATGATTGGCTACTCCAAATATCTAATTTGATTACATCATTCCATTACAGGTCACGATAATGGAGTCTCTTGTTGTTTAAGATGGGACATTATAGATAGGTTCATCAAAAAATGGAAAAGTGATGACACCAGAATCAAGAAGTTGTTGTATTTTATCCTCAATACCTTACATTCACAAGTGGAATGGCCAGGCACTCGATGGTATGCACAGAAAGAATGTTTTTCTTTATCATGCTTATGAAATTTCATACGTGTAGGAGGAGTAATCAAGTGGGCTTTAAGAAGCCACAACAAAATACGCTCTTGCTCAGATAAAGAATGAGCAAGAAGCACTTTCTCTTGTGGAGAAAAGTTTGACTGCTCACAAGAAGAAGACACAAAGATAGAAGACAATGGAGGATGACAATCCAAGAGAACGAGGTTGAGTAGGATTCATGCCATTCAACCACAATTTTTGTTTACTCTGTTCATTTGAGCAACCAAGCCCCAAATTGCGTTTACGAGGTGCACATTCTATAGGAACCTGAATGCCTTGTTCGTTACGTCCACAACCTTTACACCCATAGCCATATTTAGAGACAAGCTTAAAGCCAGGGCCATAACGTGTTTGCAAATCTTGAGGAGGATCTTCATAGAGAGCATTATTCAAGCAATGGGGATTATACTCCTCTACAGGATCACCATCAACCTTCTTCATAGGACTACTAGCATTAACCACTTTAATAGAAGTGCGATCATCTTCCTCAGAAGGACGAGGATCAGCATTAAGGACATTACAACTATTGCTCACATTATCCTGTGATACAGAAGAATAATCATCTTTGATAGCGGGTGTGGATAATGTTATCGGAAGGTTTGAGTGGATCGGGTCAACTTTATATTCTCCAATGACGGATTCTATAAAGTCTAATGAACCCCAATCATCATCAAGACGTGCATTTTCTTGAGAAGAGGTAGAAGGAGCAGACTTAAGATTTCTTGCTTCAGAAGGATCTTCTTCAGGGACATCTATCTCAAGAGTATCCTTTGTAGTAGGTACTGCTGGAGTAAACATTGACACATTGGAAGACACTGAAGGAATAAGAGTAGGCACAAACGAAACCTGACTGACAACTGCTATCTCACATAAGTGCATAGCCTCAGAGTCAGCCCTGACTGTGACTACTCAATTATTGCAAATGAACTTAATAGATTTATGCAAGGTAGACGGGACTGCGCCTATAGCATGAATCCATGGTCTACCAAGAAGGTTATATGGTAATTTTTCTGACATAACATATACAAGGGTGGGTACGGTAATGGGTCCCAACCTTAAAGGCAAGACTATCATGCCTAGGGCTTGTTGGCCAACATTATCGAATCCACGAATGACAACCGAAGAAGTATTAAGAGAAGATGAATCAATATTAATCTTAGGCATAGATCAATACTACACACATTGAGCGCCGAACCAGCATCAACAAGAGTACGTTTAATGCCAATTTTATTAATGTTAACTATGATCATTAAAGGGTCTACTTGTTTCTGCACATCCGAGGGCATAACTTCTTGCAGATAGAACATGATATTCGGTGAATCCGCACGAATATGAGTCATCAATGCATTAACATTGTCAACCTAGCGAAGGCAAGCAAGAGGATCTTTTGCAAGGCTTCTTGAAGCATTCCCTGATAAACTGAAGCAGACTAAAGCAAGTCCCACAGTGAGATCTTAGCCAAAGTAACTAGAAGTTGCTCGACAAGATCATAATCACCAAGTGCTTTAGTTGTAGGCTTAGGTGCTTGAGGAAGGCTTGTTTGAGAAGGTGGTAAAGAAGTAGGTTGACCAATATTTTGTTTATTCCTTCTCGTATTAGAAGTATGGGTTATCACTCTATAAGAGAGAGCCTTCATGTAAATATCTGGAGAATCATCATCAAATGGAACACCATTAATAGAACAAATCCTTTTAGGAGAAGGACTAGTTGGGGTCAAATAAATAACAGGTCTCTTAGGCCTCTGAGGGGCAGCAGAGACATAGATTATATTTACAGACTCATCACAACTAGTGGAATAATTATTTGAAGACACATTCTCAACATCGATCCGAGGAGGATTAGATGTGGAAGGAGGTTCATCATTCGCTAATGCATCGTCTCTAGAAGAGAGTGCATTGGAATGAAGAGAAGGTAGAGTAATGTTAAGAAAGGTATCAATGATTTCATCTTCTTGCAACAAGATATCCTTCAAAGAAAGAGGAATCGCATGAGAAGGGTCAAAGATACAAAGTGACATGGGCAAAGCCAAGTCACTATCACATGCATGAAATGGAACATCATTAACATTTTGAATATAATTAGATACTGAACTCATAATAGAAGATATCAAATTCATTTTGAAAATAGTGAGCTAAATATAATAAACAATGAATAAACAAGCTAGCTGATCCGGAGCAGTCTAGGGGCGACAGAACTAAGAAAAACCGAAAATACCGATTTTCCAATTTTTTCAGTATTTTCTAGGTTCTAGTAATTTGCATTTCGGAGGTCTTCGGAGCAGAATTTGGGGTCGAAATTTGCCTTGATCCCTAAAATTTGGCTACCGAAGGCACAATATTTTAAGGATTGAATTGGTCCTCTTGGAGACCTTTCCAACAGTGTAAACAGTTCTGAATTCAAAGCACCGAGTCAGAAGTTATGACCCCACCAAGTTGGGGTAAATAAACTCCTAGTTTTTTGAAAAGAGCTATGATTCACATCGGGTTCACCAAAATGTAGAGAAGGGGGATCCACTACTCATGAGTCTCTTTATTCTCAAGAGACTCCCAAGGGACGAACTGCCCTAAACTACCTCAAGGAACAAAGCGAGAATTTCATAATCAAAAGAGTAGGCCACAGAGGTTTTCTAGACAAACTAGCAAGTTTTCGACCAAAGGACGTCAGCACAACAAATGGACGATAGCGCAACGTGCTGAAGTCCCAAAGGCACGCTGACGTCTCGTACGGACCAGAAACCGGGTTTATAACAAAAAATAGCAAAATGTCCACTTCTACCTGTTGATGTGATTTTTGTGACCGCACCAATCAGCAAAACAAAGTAATCTGAAGGCTACTCCATTCTCTCTTGATCAAAGAATTCCATACGCTAAGGTTGCCAGAAAGTTCGTATGTTCAACTCCAAGGTTCCGAAATGCTATGGAATACCCTCAGTCGGTTTGTTGTGATTTGCTATTTACACGAGGGGACTTACACAATTGTTCAAAAGGTTCTTGGCAGCTGACAGCAGGTTAATGATATGAAGGGAATTTTCGTGCGTTGCGTATGATTTGGCGATGAGGTATAACTTTTCCTAAAACTAACCAAAAGTGTACTGAATTGAAAGGCTACAGAGATTAGAAAATTTATGTCCTAGTCTAAATGCAAGAGGCGTTGAGCTTGACTCCAGTGGACTTCAAGTCTTCAACCGAACTTTGTCTTGCCTCACATTGGACAACTTCGACAAGGTTGGTGCAATCTTCAAAGGAGCAATGGAAGGTGTTCAGATAACGACTCAACAATGCAAATACCATCAAAACGATGCATACGTACACGTGAATCTCAATCGAAGTTAAGTCTAAAAAGCATTCCAGTTGACCACGCAAGGCAAACTTACCATCAGTAAGTCTGCTAGTGGTATGGATTAAACGAAGCTCACTTAAATCAAACACAACCACCCACAATTAACTACTTGCATGAAAATGAGAATTACTCTAACTTAAGTCCTACTTGAAGTCGAAGGGCGAAGAAACCTCACTAACTGCTCATAACAAAAGACAAATTCACCAATCAATGACACTCTTTTATTATGATAGTCTTTGTAACAATTCCTTACAAAATTCTCAAAGGGAGAACTTTCCTTCTCCTTCAAATAATGCCATGCAATGAAACTATTCTAACTCTAAACCGTCTCTCTAAGCTCTATCAGAATGTCTATTCTCTGGTCTAATCTAATAATGTACAAATGAGGGGAGTCCCCTTTATATAGCTGGCCAATCTCAATGGATGGTCCAGATCAAATTACAATGGACGGCTCAGATCGAACCACTTCAGCCCTAGACTAGATTCTTCCCTAAAAACTGCCAGAAGGTGGAGTGGCGTAATTAATGAGTACAAAAATAGCAAATTCCTCCTTTGACCACTATGGGCAATTAATGCCCACTATCCTTCCAGAAGATTCTCGTCCAGGACCCTGTTTCCATTGTTCTTCTCTCTGACCGCGTAAGCAACAAACCGGGCCAGCACTGCATCAACTTGTTCAGAGATCGCCAGAGTAAGATTGAGCTGATACTCAAGGATAGCAATCATCTGCTCCTACTGGATGCAAGATTTTCTCCAAGTCTCAATGGATTCCTACGTGCTCTGAATAATGGCTGAGAACGTGGAGATATTTTCAAAGTCTACCTGAGCAAATACCCTCATCTCCGAGAAGAATGGCTGCAACCTTCCCTTCAATCCATCTACTTCCACCTCCTCGGGAGTTAGTCTTCTGGTGAATAATGCCTCCAGTGTGTTGAAGATGCCTTCATGAATATTTCCCATGGCCTTCCTGATCTTGGTGGATTCTGTCTTTGCCGTGTCGAAGAAACCTCGGCCAGTGAACGCAGCAGAGTACCAGCCTGGAAAATCGTATCTATCTCCTACTTGAATCACCCCTTCTTCAACCAAAGTCTGCATTGGTATGCTCATCAGAGCAGCCAGGCGTGGAATAGTCTTATCTTGAAATATATGAGTATCATTCCAAGCCTGCTCGATGTTCTCCAAACGAGAGAGGATGCTGGAAGCATGCTGAAAAGAGGAGACAAGATCTACAATGAACCTCTCAGCCTCAGCACGAACATCGCCAATCCACCTATCTCCCTCTTGAATGGCCCTCTTCATCTCTTTGAGCCCGCTGATTGACTCTCGTGGAAGCTCAGCTGGAAGCTCCACCGTTGGGTTCTCCTGAGCACACGGACGTGCTAGATGCTGCACATACCCAACCAACACCTTATGTTCTCTTTTCAGCTTCTTATATTTCTCTCCTTTTCGAAGCAGCCTATCTTTTAGCGCCTGGAAGGAATTTTCAGCCTCCTCAATTACTTGTACTCCAGTAGGACGCCCTAATTCAATTGTAGTGACTGTGTAATTTTCAGGCGTTACATCACCTAGATCACATTCCTCCCTTGGAACTGCAACATGAATAGTGCGAGAACCGGCCTCATTTGTTTCCATCCTGGAGTACTTCCTGGCTCTCTTCCTCTTGGGTGACTTGCTTATTCTGTTCAGGAGCTCTTCCATTTCTACTGTTGGGTCGGTGTCGTCCTCTTGATCTCTCCTTATTGCACTTGTGAGCCAATTTGGGACATTCTGCTAAGCGTTATAGATGATAAGCGGCTGCTCTTCTGTTGCTTCTACTCCATGAACTTCTTCCTCAGCAACATTTGGTCGAGGCTCGTCCATTTCCATGTGCTGACCATCCTCCTCAAGACCCCTAACTTCAGGCTCCGTAATGTCTTCATCCTCAAAGGCTGCCTCGAGTACATGATCCAAGCGAATGTCTGTTTCTCTTTCCTCTCCTTCATCTGGCTGGTTGGCACTCTCAGGATCATTGGCGCTCTAACTATCAAGCTCTCTAGACAAGGGCTGGTTGACTTCTCCAATTTCTTGTTCTTCATTCTCTCCAACCCTCTGATTTGCAAACATTGAAACTTCCTGTATGCTGGAGGATTGAGCCAACAACTGTGTAGGCGATGCCTCCTCTGTCCTTTGAGGCTCAGGCTGAATTGGTTCCTCGTCCCATTGTGGCTCTGCAGCTTGGGCGATTTGTTTCCTCTTCTTTACTAACATTGGTGGTCTTTGATCGCCCATGAGATTGTATGAGAGGGCAACCGATCTTCTCTTAAGCCTGTGAACATGCCCATCTACCCAGCTCCTTGTGAAAGTTAAGATAGGCATAGACAAAGTGTCTAAGTTTGTGATTTCCGGCTCTGCCCAATCAAGTGGTGGGATTGGTGTGTCCTTTATTGATTCATAATCCGGGTGAGTAAGTCTGGCATCTTCATCAACTTGATCCGGAACCTGGACCACCTCACACTCTCTAATCAACTTCAGAGGCAATCTGGAGAACATCCTCCTTCTGATTTCAACTTCATCCCCTGCATTTGCCCAAAAATCCTCCAAATGAGCCTTGTGCCTATATTCTTCACCTTGTACCACTCCAATCTTCCTCTAAGGATCAAAATCTTGCTGGCTAGTGTGGAGAGTGAGGTAATAAAATTGTAATTCATCCTCCACTTCCTTGGCTGCCTGCAAAGAAGGGCACTCCTCAAGCGAATTTCCCATAACAATAGGAAAGTGCAAACCTCCTTTCTTTTTCTTCTTCATGATTTTGTAGTAGGCCATGAGTTGCCTAGACACTTCCCGCATCACCATCCTATTTGTGGGATATCTCGGCAGTCGGTAGGTATATGAGTGGAACCCAGACAGCCTTATATACGTAAACTTTGGGAATTGGGTAAACCAAAACCCGTACTCTGCAATCAGCTCTTGTGCTTCCTTGGATATCCTTTGATGCGTTCTTCGTTGAAGAGTCCTTGTGATATGCATAGTGAAGGCATCATTCACTCTTTTGAAGTGGGAGGTACTTGTCAGATGTAACTGCCTGCAGGCTTCATAAATTTTGAATTGACCAGGACCACAGCCAATCGGCTCCTAGTATGTCAACCCCTTATACTTCGTCATTCGAGCTAGCATATAAATAACATACGAGCTCATGTAAAATGTTTTTGTTCTCCTCAGGTTTCTGAATTGTTCATCAATGTTGTCACTGATCATCGTCGCCCAATCCACATATTCTTTTCCTTCCAGCACCACGCTGATGTAGAAGAACATCCAGGGCTCAAAAGCATACGCCTGTGGACTGCCATTCACCCGCCTGAGCAACATGATTAAGTCACAGTATTCTTGCTTCAGCTCTTCTGAAATAATCTGCTTCGGCAACTTGGCGCCAGGAGGCTTTGGCCTCCTCATCCATGCTGTGTTGATTCTCTTCGCACACTTATCAAAGGATGAGGCATATATTTTATCAGCCCTCTCTTTAGATTTGTACAACATTTTGTCCATAGCTGGAATCCCGAACGCCTCGCCAATAGCCTCAGGTGCGAAGTTGGCCAGCAACATGCCATCGAGAGAAACAATTGTCCGGTGGACTAACCTGTAGTAATTCGCACACTCCATTATCAACTCTGAACATCGAACTGCTGGTGGAAAACCAGCAGCTGCATACAACCCACTTCTCACAATGTTGTGCGAAGTCACCGATGGAGGATAACCACCCTGCCCATAAATTCTTCTCTTGAAGGCTTCGAGGTTGAAAGAACCAAGATTTGTATCAATCAAACCTCTTAGCTTCGACACGAACTTCAATTCCGGAATAAATGATTTCTTCAATTGTTTGATTATGGCTTGCCTAGAGGCATTCTCCTTGCTAGCTTCAGCATTCCCAGCTCTGGTTGCAGCCTTGCTTGTTCCAGCAGCATCTCCTCTTCTAATTTCAGCCATCTGCAAAATAAAATATCAAGCATTATAATTCTAACTTTTTAAAATAAAATACTGCGAGATGGCTGGCAAGTGGAGTTGGCTTCAAAAAAAAAAAAAACTTCAGCATTAAAACTTCAACTCCAAACCTCGAGAATTATAACACCGAAATTAAAACTTCAACCTTCAGCAACTTGCAGCAATATTACTTCCAATACTTCAAAAAAAATCAAGCTCAGCACTCTTACTTCGGAATTTCCTTCTTCTCAACACTCACTTTCAGCTCTAGCACAATCTCAACTTCAGCACTTGGAGAAATAATTTTCTCAACTCAGAAATTTCTCACTCACTCAGCAATCACTTTCAACTTCAGCACAATTTTCAACTCTGCAACTGTGAAGAAAAATGAACAACTTCAGAGTTTTTATAACTGAAAGTAGGTACCCAGTTTAGCAGTCGCCATTAATTCACTGCCCCACTACTTAGAAATTTTCCAATTTAGGAGAGAATATTCTCAGCTGTCATAGAGTCATCATAGAAATTTGCTATTCTGGGAGATTCTTTCCTCGTTTGAATTTAAAATTTCCCTCCTCAACTGCAAGTTATTTTCAATTGACTGAAGCATTTTTGAGAAACTTATTAAAATTACTCCAACATTGAAATTTCATCTTTGAACAATGGCGTAATTATTATTTAATCTCAACGCCTTTTATTTCACTTGAGAAAATTTTATTCATTTCCTTCGCCAGCGCCTTAGAAAAAATCCATACTTCAATCGTGAGCTCCAGTATTTTAAAATCGCTAGGCAAAATTATTTTCCTTCCAAAATATTTTCCAAAATAAATTTTCCCCTTAATAAATATCTCAATTTCAAAAATTCATGTGTCTAACCGAAAGGGGAGATTTAATTTTTTTTAAACTTTGGAAAATAATATTAATCATATTTTATTTAATTTCTCTAGCATGGGGCATTTTTTTTTTTTGCCTAGACCAAATTTTATTTCATCTCCAACGCCTTAGAAAAGAATTCATCAATTATTCTTGGGCGTATTTATCAACTCACAAAAAATTTCCATTTGATTTTTTATCCTAGGAGCATATCCTCTTTTGAACTTTTAATTTAAATGCCTTAGGAAAAAATTTCAAACCCACTCAAGCTTAGGCACATTTGTCATAGGGGACTTTTAATTTCGCATACTTAGAATGCTTTTACTTCATTTCCCAGTCTAGGCGCAATCAAGGAGTTAAACTTTCATTTTCCAACATTTAGTATTTCCTCATCCTCCCTATTAACTAAGGCACACATAGGGGGGGGAGGGGGGGGGTGTGTGTCTCACTTCAATTTATATGCCTTAGGAAAACTTTCAACTCTCCTCCAAATTTGGCCGCATTTCACCCCTCAAGCCTTCACTTTACACTTTGGCGTTTTTCTTGCTTCCTCATCTTTAACTAAGGCACATATGAGGGTCCAAGCATTAAGTTGGCAACACTTATCAAAAATCAAACTTCATCTTCAAGGGCACATATGATATGGCCAGCTTTCAATTCCAACGCCTTAGAAAATTTCAAGGCTTTAGCTGGGCGCATATGATGTACTATGCTTTAAGTTTTAAACACTTGAGTATTTCCAGCCTTCTAACCTTTTTAGCCAAGGCGCATTTGAGCCCCCAAGCTTTCACTTTTTATGCCTTACAATATTTTTAATTCAACTGCACAATTCTTGGCGCATATGACATAGTGAGCTTCCACTTTCAATTTCTATCTCTTTAGGTTGAGGCGTAAATGAGGGTAGTAGCTTCAAGTTCTAACGCCTTAGGATTTTTCAAAGTCCTCCTTTGGGCCCATTTGATGCAGGCTACTTCCATTTTCAAAGACTTAGCACAATTTCTTAGTCACCACTTATCCAAGGGCGCATTTAGGTAGCTGGGCTTTTGCTTAACTTGCCTTAGAGAATTTTTTTAATCAACCTCAAGTAGCTGGGCGCAATTGGGGTAGGGAGCTTTTAATGTGCAACTCTTAGAAGCTTTCTTCATTCCTCACTTGGGCGTATATGCTAGGCTGAGCTTTGAAGTCTCAGACACTTTAAAAAAAATTGAGGCCCCTCTTCTCCTTAGGCACAAATGACCCTCTCTACTTCAACTTTTTCACACTTCGAAAATTTTCCATGCTTGTCTTCTCTTTGGGCGCATATGAGGGTGTGTGCTTCAACTTTTCAACATTTAGAAACTTCTCTAACACCTTCCACAAGTCCAGGCGCATCCAATGGGGTCAGCTTCTAGTTTAAAACACTTAGAAAATTTTTAAACATTTTCTCCCTAGTTGGGCACATATGAGGCCTTGAGCTTCAAATTTAAATCACTTAGCCATTTTCCAAGTCCTCTCAAGTCATAGGCGCATATGAAGGGGGCTTCTTCAAACTTGAATTGCCTTAGTAGAATTTTCATCACTCCTCCAAAGTTCTTGGGCGCATTTGAGAGGGTGGACATCAAGTTTTGAAGAGTTAGAAACTTTTTCATCAATTTTCAACTCCAAGGGCACATTTTACCACTTCAAATTTCCCAGACTTAGAAGAACTTTCATCATCTAAGCCGCATTTCACATGTTGGATTTCAAAATTTCTCAGACTTAGTGAATTTCATGGCTTTCACCTGACCTGAAGTGGTTTATTCATGTCGCCCCTGGCTTGCCCTAGCTTTCTATTTTTAGAAAGTTTCTCAAATTTTGCGTTTTGAACTGATTTCTGGCTCCAGAAGGCTTGATTTTTGCTTTATCTCGAACCTCGCGATGTGATGAACTGTTGGCGTCTGATGCCTGCCTATACCTGCTATTTTTAGCAACTTACTAAAAATAGTAATTACTCAGAATGTGCTCAAACTTTGCGTGTTGATTGCCTGAAGGACGTCAATCGTGGCTGGATACTACTTCTGCATGACTGTTTGTTTTGCCCTAGATTTTAGGAAACCCTAATTCCTCTACACAGGCCTGCTAAAAATAGCAAGTGTTTGATTTTTGAATCTCTGCAACTCCGTTTGACTTGAAATTCGTGCCATGGGGTTTTCATCACTTGCTTGACCCGTTAACACTGCCATCTCGTACCGACCTGCTATTTATAGCATGTTTCTGGAGGTGATTTGCTATTTATAGTAACTGCTCAGTTTCATGACTTCCCCTACTCCGTTTGACTTGAAATTTGAATGTCATGACCCTCATCAGTAGACTTGCTCGTTCACACTGGCGCCTGATGTTGACTTACTATTTATAGCCTGTTTCAGAAGTGGCTTACTATAAATAGTAAGTGCTCCGATTGCCTTCAAAATTTACCAGTAGATTACTTGAAAGATGTTGATCACGATGGGATACCTTGGTTTTTTGAAATTTTGGCGTTTGACCCCTCATTTTGGGTCCCGAAGCTCGAAACCCTAATTTGTCTTGCATGTGCTTCAAATGAGCTTCGTTTAACTCCGTTTCTGTTGCATGTCATCAGGTTCGTGATTCTGAAGTGTTGGGCAGCTGTCGGAGTGGTACTGCTAAAAATAGTAAATGTCTGAAAAAGTGACCCATCAGCTGCCGGATGAGTTTGCATGCCACACTGCCCAAGAGATCCTGAAAAACCCAAAAAAATCATCAACATGCGAGCACTGGCTAAAAAATAGCAAGTTTCTGAAAAGTGACCAATTCTGCTTGCATGTTACCTCGTTGCGAAGCTCTCGGAAAACCCAAAAAGATTATGCAAACATGCGCTAAGAAATTTCGCATGCAAACCCTAAAAGTAGCCCTCGAAGGAAAAACTACTAAAAATAGCACGTTGTCCGTTTCAAATCAAATTTTGCAAGCAGGCAACTTGCAGTGTTCAAAATGCAGTGCATTTGTTAGAATCTGAAAATCTCAAGAAAACAAATCCCAAATGGGCAATTACTAAAAATAGAAAATTGTCAAAATTCAGTGAAAATTCAGAGGGAGCCTACTCGAAGTATCCTATCAGCAGTGCTAAGCTCAAAACTTGATTAGCCAACTCAATTTGACCTTAAAGTTGTCTGAAGAATGTAAACCCTAATTCATCAGAAAGCCCTCCAGACTTAGCCAAAATTCAAATCTAGGTCAAATGGTAAGTACATCACCAGACGAAAGAATAGACAGAGAGAGACAAACCGAAAAACCCAAGCCAAAAGACCTGAATGAAGCAAAAATTAGGGGGTCCCCATTTTGAATGGGGCGATGTGTGAAAAGGTCACAACACTACCCCGACTACTAAGAACTCTTGGAATAGGGGGAAAATGACAGAAAATAACATAATTGAAGTAAAGTATAAATGATAAAGATAAAGCGAAGAAAGAAAGTGCTTACAACCACCCAAGTAATGAAGCCTCCAACAAGGAAATATCTTCAATACCTACATATATAAGATCAGGAAAAAATGTTGGGGTTGTATAGGGGTTTGCCTCAGTCAAACCCCCATTTTGGTGTTCCCACCTCCATAGACAGCCAAATAGATAGAGAGAAATGAACAAAGTAAGCAAATACGAAGTGATAAAAGCAATCCTCGCTCAAGAAGGAGAACCCGTGTAACGAGATAGAGATGCAATTGATAGGGTATGTGAGAAATCCCAAGATGCTCGCAAGCACAAGATAAGGGAGATATCAATTGCAAGGCTTAAGGAAGCCAAAGAGAGGGAGGCAAAGATAGCTGCAAGGGCCAAGTGTTGCAAAGAGTGTTGTAAGAGCTTGAGAGCGCTTGAAGCTATTGTAACAAGCTGTAGGGATTTGTGCAAGCAAGAGTGTAAAGAGGGAAACGAGAGTGTATGCAAGAGAGAAAACTTCATAGATAAGCCAAGAAGGCCCAATAGATTGAAAATATAGCTTTTAAAGAGAGAATAGGAGCAAAAAGAAGCTTCCCGAGCGGTTACAAGGTGTCCCGAGCCGTTACTACCGACTAAACTTGTTGACAAGTGGAAAACATGCTCGGAAGCGATCGTTTGAACGTTGAAACGTTGCAAGACGCTAGCACAACGTGCAAACGTCCACACGGTGTGCTAGTGTCTAGACACATCACGCGACAAAACGACACGAACGGGAAAGGCACAAGGTTTGACGCAAAGCTAACGTGCGAAGGTAGCTGCTAAAAAGGGTCCTTGAGCATCCTAAGAGGGGAAAAAGGCTAATGGAAGGGATAAAATGAGCCTACACAAGTGCTAAGGGATTGGACACTAAAGCATATGCAAGAATGTAAGTGAAATTGCAAGGGGTGCAATTTTACAACATTACAGGAGCAATTGGCCATTTTCAATATGCTTTCCAACCAACAAAACCAGAAGACAAGGAGCCTGGCCTAGATTATAAACAGAGAAATTATCTAGCCAAAGTTGCAAGTCATCTACATGACAATTTTAATGATCTATGTAAGGATGTCTAATACATCAGATGTGTTGTTGATAGAATAAATTCTAAGTGTGACAAGAATTTCTAGTTTGCTACTGAAAATAATACTCATGTACAACAAATTAAGAAAGATTGTTTTGAAAAAAAAAATTATTCTAAACAATCCTTAAATAATCTCCATTCATTAGGGCATAATATACAAAAAATTGATCAAAGGATTGATAAGATAGATCATACGTTGATGGAATTAGAAGAAAACCTAGATTGGCTTGTGGTAGAAGAAAAGAAAGACAAAGATAAGAAAAAGGAGAAAGAAGTATCTCCTACTTCAACATCATCGAATATGTTTTCCAAAATTTGGTAGCAATCATTTATCTATAAAAAAGAATTTAAAAAGAGTGATGTAGATCATCCTTTCACAATGATGATGGGTTCAAGAATCCTTGTTACTCCCTAGTATTTAAACATTGATCATGATTGAATCCTATAGAAAGAATTAGAGCATGGTCGAGCACCTTTAGTACAATCCAAGCTATAACTCAAATATTTGGTGATGCAGCTGCTACACTTGCTGCCCAATACCTATTGGGAATCACCAAAAAATGTTGGGGGAAAAAGGATCTTAATGAAAAGAATGTAGTCCGAAAATAATCCTTATAAGTCTCATTGTAATCATCAAAGTAGATAATCATAATAGTTGTCTTGTAATTGGAAAAGTGGTTCCTAGCCGTTGGCAGTTGTCGATAGTTGGTAGTCCTTAACCACTGTCGACCATCTTATAAATCTCTCATTGTACCAATGATGGAGGACCACATGCACAGATTCTTGGAACACTTTGTAAAAGCATTTTGAATGAATCTAATGACATCTTTTTGAATTGTTGTTTTGTAGTATTCACGTATCTACTTTACTGTTTGCTCTGTAATAATCAATTAAGTAAAGTTAGCAGCAAACATTTGGTGTCGTTGCCTATAAGAACTCTAGTCAAATACGCAAATAGAAAAAAATGATAATCTAAATGGGGCAGCCAATTGAGGAACCTATAGAAACTAATGCACAAAGAGAAGACAATCTCACACAATATCTGGTAAATCTATGGAACATATTGGTCAAGGAACATGTTCGGAGGGAAGCCGTCAGAAGACAAGTCCTTCAAGACATGATTCGGAATATCTGCAAGTAAACAACAAAATAGACCACCTTTTAAACCGACTTATAAGACTCCTTGCATAGCACTTCATCATTCTATAAGATATTTGAGCCGAGAAGGAACAAGAACACAAATAGCAAATACAACGGTACAAAGAGAGGAACCGATGAGAGGAAGAGGAAAGTGATATCGGCCGAAGACGTGCTCCTGGGAATTAATACCCTTACAACTTACTAAAGACAAGAAACAATTTCCAAGCGGTTATGAATCAGCAAAGGAGAAAATTAGGTCACTACGGATAAGAGAACAAATACAACAATGTAGAAGATTGCAAGGAATTGCCGAAGACACTGAAGGGTTTTTGACGGAAAGCTCAAGCCCACCGAGTAAGAGTATAAGCGTCAACCGAAGCCATAGTCAAGAGGAGAGAAAAAAAATTGCAACCGAAGAACATATGAAAAGAGTGGGAGGAAATAGCAAGACAACTACCACTCCCCGACGAAGTGTATGAAGACCTCACCAACCAAGTGGGAAGACCAACCATATCGTCAACATGGGGCAAAGAAGAGGGTGGACAGTATAAAGAACTAACTAAACATATGAAAGTAATATACCCGTATTAAAGAACTATTAATTTCAAAAGAACCAAGAATTGGAGGAACTAAATTGAAGACCATCTGGACAAAGGGAGTATAGAAATGATCTTGAGGGCAACTTGAGTGCAGGGAACACTCAAGTAGGAGTAAAAGACTCTTATGTGGCCGAGAGTGCAAGTGAAGCACCAGAGTGTAGACATCAAGATTGTCCAACCAGGTTCGAGGCACAAAGTGTACATCGAGCAAGAAGGATGGTGACTCCCCCAACAAGTCCCAATGTGGAAAGGAAAAAACTCCCCAAGTTCACAAGGAATGGATCGAAGGATCTCGTACGTCATTGTAAGACATGTGAAAAATATGGATAGCAAGCAATCAGGAGGATAAAGACTACTGGTTCAAAGAATTTCCAACACCCTATGAGGCATACCAATAGATTGGGTCACAGAACTCAAGGAAAACTCTACAGCCTCTTGGGATTCATTGAAAAGAGCACTTAAGGCAAAATTTAAATTGCTTCGAGACGATAACAAGATCTTAGCAGAAATATATAACACAAAACAAGGAAAATATGAGAATGTGAGAGCCTATAATTGTAGGCTCAAGTAACTTTTGGTCAAATTGGAAAATGAACCTACAAAAGGACTCACAAAGAGATGGTTCATCGAAGGATTGATTCCTTCACTGTAGAAGAAAATGAAAGTGGTGCCCCCATCTTCTTCTATCAATGCATATAATCGAGCTATGGACATAAAAAGCAAAGATAAAATATCCTCTCAAGGAAAGTGGATGATAGAAGAGGATGATAGCATAGAAGATAGCAATGACAATGAGTCAAAAACGGTTCAAGCCCTACAAATAGACATGATGAGGATGATGAAAAGAACTAAAAGAAGAAAAAGAAATCACCCAAGAAAACAAAGAATTATGGTGTATAGAATGCAAAGTTGAAGGTTACTAAGGTAAACTATCCTAAAAACTGTTTTGCAACATTTGTCAAGTTATGGGACATTCCATCAAGGAATGCCCATATAACCTCAAGCCAAGAAGCACAAAATTGCTCTTCACATAAGGGGAACAATCGACCACACCAAGCACACCACCAAAACCACAGAACAACACTACGAGTACCTCCACAAGATCGAAGCCTGAAAAAAATATCATACAGCAGATGTTGCAAGCAGCTATATCTATAAGGATAACAAACCTTCTACAAAATATGTCACAATTGAGAGTGGCAATCGCCAATTCAATAGGCGAGGACCAAAAGCAGAAACAAGAAAATAAGAGTTTTGGCATAATAGTAGAACTGCCACCGCAAGGAAAGCAAGTCATAAATCTGATGTTGCTGATAATAAACATAAGCAAGAAACCAGTCATTATGGAGATGGAGATCTTGGGAAACACTCTCACAAATACCTCGTCAAAATAAGGCCCAATGATCAAAAAAATGTGGAAAATAGATGTTAGAATTCCTTAAAAGACACCAAGATGCAAAGCACAATGGCACCATGTACCTGCAGAAAGGGATCTAAAACAAGGCCTCAACAACAAGATGGGACCCAACAAGGTCACAACAACTTCCTAGGGTATTGTAAAGCAAGTTACTAAACTAACATGCTTAGATTAGTGGTTAAGGTGTGTGATATACCAAAGGAAAGTGAAAATTTGTTGCTAAGACAATTGAGGTGGAGTTAGGGATACATGTGGTACTTGCAATAAAAAGCCACTATGTACATAGAGAACTCATCATTGGTTTACACTCCCCATCAAGAAAAACCATATCTTAATCAGTTATGTCTTACTCATAGCAGCAAAAATCTTTTGGGGAAAAATTGGCAAACCAAAATTATAAGATTTTTTTACAAAGAAGAAAAAATCGGATTAAAAGAAAAAACATGGAAAAATATAGAAAAAGGGACAAAAACTTATTGCTTTTGAAATTCGCTTTTGAAATTCGAAGGCATTTGAATAGCATAGAGGTATAGAGGGTGGAATAAAATTGAGAGTTTAGCCCATGAATTGTCAAATATAGGTTTTTGTTGTTTATGTTCATATCACTTATTACATTGCATTGCACAATGTATGCTTCATAGTGCATAAATAATAACTAGATGTTGACAATTTTCAATTACAATCTGGTTTGTACACTATAGATGCGGGTAGGTGAAATCCATCCAAAACTTGTGTTTGGCAATGGATAAAGGAACAAATCAATAAAATAAATGAAGTTAAAAAAATCAAAAAAGCTAAAATGGAGATGAGAATGTATTTTTGGGTTATTCAACTATGTAGAACTAGTTTTGAAGCATGTAGCATGTGTGTCAAGCGTAAAGCTATCCCTCCTATTTAGCCTTAGGCTTGGTTCCAAGTGGCAACACGTTGCTGAAGTGTAAACAAATTTGTTAGGTATGGAGTAGAAGGGGTAAAAATAAAGCAATGCAGCTCTTCAAAAATCTTGTGAGCAAATTAGAATGAACATTTTTTCAAATTAAGTTAATTATATTTCCTTTTGAGTCTTACATTTGTTTTGTACTAGATGTGACTCCTTTGATCTAAAGCAAGAGATGATTTGCATCAAAAGAAGCCATCTGTCTCCTAATAAGAGAAAAAAAATGACATTAAGTAGCGAATTTGAAGGAATTGAAACACTAGATGTGATACAGTTATGTAAAAGCATAAGTATAAGCTCCAATGGTCACGAGCCATCGGATGTAAAAAAGGATTGAAGTTTTTTAATATTATATCAAACATAATTTTAACCTAAGATTTACTATTTCTTAAAACATATGACCATGAAGAATTACGAATCATCTATTAATATATTACTTTTTAATATTTCACTTAATTTCTTTCAAAAATTTATTTTCTTATCGAAAATTTATATAAAGATATTAAATAAAAACATAAATTGTCTTCCTAATTTTTCTCAATTTAATTAACACATTATATATTCTTTCAATTCATTCTACAATACATAAATATTTTTACAATTTATATTATGAATATTTTTACATATAAAAACCCTTATACAATTATATTCAAAAACATTTATAATTACTTCATTTAAATATTAAATAACTATTAAATAATAATTGTGTGCTTCATAGGTTTGACTGTTAAATGCCTCCTCAATGTCAAAAACAGTGCTTTAAAAAACTAAGGTATGAAACCACAAGATTTGTTCAAAAAGGCTTGGAATGAATCTGCACTACTCTAGCCACCCCGAGCTACGCTCAAATATTCTAAACACTTGTGCAGCTCGGATATTACATACAAACCACTACTTATTGCTCGATCTCCCCACAAAGGTATCCACTGAGAAATGATTCAGACACAACTCAAAAAAATTGCAATTACATATGAAAAAAATTGAAGAAAATGGATCAAAAATGATAGTCAACAATTTTAATAGAAGATCGTGATTTTTGGGGGGTAAAAATCGAGAATTTATCCATTTCAAGATTAATCACGATTTTGGCGATTTTTCGCAATTCATGCTTCATTGGACTGACTGATATACCTATTATTCTGCTGATTTGTTGTCTAGTGGTAACAAGGAATACTTATCTACAACATGACCAAGGTTACTATATTGACAAGCAAATTGTTCTCCATGTTAAAGTGGTGAATTATATGGTTTTAACTTAAGGTGCACTTTGGGATTGGGAAAATGTTGTGTTGGCCCGTTCAAAAACTTATTTACATACAAGCAAGCAACCCACCACATGCATGCATCTTAAAAAATGTCACTATAAAGTTTAAACCAAACAATTAAATTGATGTTCTCATAGATTATCAATCAATTTTCTCATGCAAAATTAAGAGAATATAAAATGTAAACAAGCTACTACACAATAAGCAAATGATCAAATAATTGAAAGCAATTAGATAATCGAATATGTAGCAACCATTTTGTATTTTTTTCATTTCCCTTCCTTTGATATGAGAATTATTCTATATATAGCATTTCAAGATCAAGTATCCATTTATGAAAAAGAATTCTCATCTGTTAGATGTCATAATCAGGATGTCTATTGAAGCCTCCTGCTGATGCATATACAGGGATCATTTTGCTTTGTTAGGCAGATTTCATGAGAAGTGAATACATATGCATATATCCTTTATTGCAACAAGATATAAATTATAAAAGTAAATAAATGGCTACATCACCAAATAAACTGAATAATTTTGGGGTTTGATCCTTCCACAGTCTAAAGTATTAAGAAAAAGGCATTCTATGATTGATGTTTCAAAAAAATTGAGTGGTGCATCAAGAAGGAATTACTTTTTAAGGCATTTAATGATATAGATATTTAATGTCACCTTTATTATCTTCATTTTCCTTACTTGGAAATATACTAGTTTGAATGTAAAATGAGCGTAAATAAGTTGCAGGACCTGTTTGTTCTGTAACAGCTGAAAAGGCAAGTGGCAGAAGCTTTTTTGTTCCACTTGGCATATCTCCATGTGGCCTCTTACGTAAAACTCTCTCTTTATTTTGCTTTGCATTCTCTAGTGTCAATTCATATACGCTATCAAAACCATCAACATCTTTTTCAACAAGAGACCAAACTCCTCTGGTTACAGAGCCATCAATGAGGATGCACCTCTGATATGCAGCATCTACTATGAATACAGCAACTTTTGAAACTGGCATAGTGTTTATATCAGAGATTGTTCTTGGAGATTCCAGTGCCTCACAGGTATCACAAGCTTCCTTAACCATTTTCTCAGTTATTGTAGCACGCTGAACAAATTCTGATGCCAATTGATTAGTGCCAGTGCCCTTCAAGACTCCCATATATGTTATGAGTTTTGCACACGTGACTACAGCAGTCTTGCAAAATGTATATGCATCAAGAAACTCAAGTTGTGGAAATTCTTTCCGAAGGTAATAATTGTAGAGCGATACAACTGCCCGCATCTGTTCCAGAGACAGAACAAATATTATAAATGATAGATTCCATACCAAATGATCTAAGAATGAAAAATAAATTGTGTGTGTATTCATGTTCACTGCATGGACCCATATACAAGAAAATCCATATGTTGCCAAGTTACTAGTTACTTTGGAACAGTGAAACTAATGAGGTTCTAAAACCTTTTTAATGTAAATCTCTATAGCATCCATCTGATTGTCCATTTCACTTTTTTCATATATTATCACAATAACTACTCATGTGATCCTAATTAATGACAAAGGATAGGGGAATCATTTTGTTTAAATCCTTGATCATTCCCACAAATATGATGTCGTAATGAAAAATATTATCCATCTTCCAAAGCACCTAAATTATGGACTGATTACACCAAGAGGCATAATCTGCAGTGATAGCAAGGTGCATGTAGTGGCCTTAGTGAATTTAAAAGAAAACATTTAGATAGATGACACCCAAAAAAATAAAATATCAAAATAGATAGTTGGCATCCCAAAAAATTAAAAAATATCAAAACAATATATGGCTGATGAAATGGATAATGTAAAAATTGATTTCTACAAAAAAAATCACAATGGCATTCACTCATAATAGTTACTTATTAATTAAGATCATATAAATATTTTTTGCCATCGTGTATATTATGGTAACTTAAAAATTTAAAATATATGTGAAATAGTTACTTATTAGTGAGGATTGGCATTATACTATCAAGATAGATCATATTTTAAGATTTACTTCAGTGAATTTCTGTTGCTATTTACTCCAAGTGTTATCAAGATGCATGGTAGTTTAAGATTTATTTAGAGCTACTTAATGAAAATTTAAAAATTACTTATCAATGAAAGCTTTGTATTATGATATAATCCACACTAAAAATCGATTTCTACAAATTTTTTTACAATTGTTGGGGATTTACACTATAGCAAACAACCAATAGATTGGAACTAAAGAAACTTAAGATTTTGTGCACCGAAATGAGTCGACTATATTTACAAAATCTAACTAACAATATTTACATAAGTAAATGGAACAATATGCATACACAAGACTTGGAGATTCACATGGGCAACCCTTTCGGGGGGAAAGCCCACCACCAAAAGAATTTCATAGTTATAGTATTTAGAATCAAAGATTCAATACAACAAGATCTTAAACAAAGTCGCAATCCAAAGCATACTCTTTTACAATCACTCTAACGTCTCACACAACAATTTTCACTCCAATGCTAACTTTCATGTTTGTACAACCATCAAATCTTGGCATCTTCACACAAGATGACACATATAGACGTGCACATGGAAATTCCAACTATTTAACTATCCAAACAACACGTGGAATACCAAGAGACATGCAACTATATTCCAACGATATGATATACTACACAAATCACCAAACACAATGTCTCCACATAGATAAACACCCGATAAACATAGCCACTATCGCACACTATGAATCAATAGTTACACACTTAACATTGTCGATGAGTTCATGTCTTCCTCTATAGCCACCTCTATAGCCACCACTACCAACTCCACACTTGCAGTAGAACATACAAACTTAACAACACTTCTAAATGCTTGCAATACCTTACTCCATCGTCCAAAACATTATCCTGCTCTAAAATTACATCACATTTTTAGTGTAACGACCCAATTTTGCGTAAATTAAAATTTTCCAATTCTCGCCTTATACATTGTTGTACCCAAACCAAAATTTTTGCTTCATCAAGGCATTTTGTTTAAAGAGTCTAAATCTTGCTAAAATGATGTAAAATACAGCTTTTGGGCAATATCAAGCATGGAGTTTTGTCAGTAGTTTGTCAGTCAAAGGCAGTTTTATTGAACAGAACCTGAAGCAGAGACTCAGAATAGAGCTTTTCACGATGGAGGAGCATGTCACGACAGTAATTCACATTGCATACGGTCATTTCAATGATCGAGATGAAGTTTTCAATGATTAATACTCCGGCAGTAGTCGTCTGAAGATCAGCTTATAATGGAGTTTTCACGTTTTTGAGCTTCTCCGTTGATTCCCAGTGCAAGTACAGCCCAGGGGCGCTAGTTTAAAGGACCCTTCAAATGCCAAAATTTGCAGACGAAGTCTTCCTAACATCAGTAGTACTCTAGCCTAGCTCCGCAATGCATCATCCAGCTTGTCGATCCGACGTTCCAGGTGATCGTGGCGGAGGTTCTACCAAGCATGTAATTTCACGGGCGGACCAACATAAAATTTGTAGTGTATTTCTACAGTCCAGAGGCGACTAGCCTTTAGACCTGTCAGATGAGGTCGTTCGCATTCGAAGTCTTCACGGCTTTTGAGCGTAATCATTTTATCTATTCAACGAGCCTGGCCGTCAGCCTTCGAGATTTGGCAAACGCTCGTACGTGCAAGGTCTTTGGCGAAATGCTGAAGAGTGAGGACATCTGGAAAATGGCCAAGTCTGGAGCAGTAATTTTAAATAAAATACGCACTGGAGTGTTTGAGGTCTTAGAAGCAGTTTTCTTGCTTCGTCACCTCCAAAGACTTCTCTTGTGGGCCCTTCTGGCTGTCCGTTAAAACAAATAGTGCCTGAATCGGGTCATCCCAGCTCCAGATGTCAGAGGTCAAAGTAGGGTACTTGGGTGAAAGTTCGATTTTCGTCAAAATGACCTCAGTACAACTAAGAGCCAGGGGCGCTTTTACTTTTGAGGCCCTTAATGAACTTTTCAGAGGTCATGTATACAGTCGTTGGATGCAGAATATCTCCAGGCATACAGTGAGCTTCGTTTCCTGTCAGCAGGGTTCACCATTTGCCGTCAGCAGCCGTTTGAAGTGTCAGATGGCAGTTTAGGAAAATGGTTAAGTCTGGAACCCGTAAATGAATTTAATCAGGGGCGCCTAATTTTTCAAGGTGTTAAACGATGGATTTTGTAGTTATGTCTCCCAACAAACATTTCTTCCTTGTTCAGTAGGCTTTCCGATGAATTCTTCATATTAGTCTCAGCATCACTCAATCACCCGGAAATCAGTGTCGAAGTTGGCCAGTTGTAACTTTGTCGTCAGCTATAAAATAGGAAGTTAATAAAAAGTGCAATATCTTGAGCAAATGGACGCCTATGAGCTTAAATGATGACTTTTCGGAATCAGTGAAGTCTAGCGGTGAAGCCTAAAGCTTCATCCGGTTTGTCAACTGAAGTTGAATAATATTTAATATTTATTATGCATATTTGGCATTAAAATGGCGAATCTCTAAAATTGATGCCTTTGCAAATTGCATGATGAATATTAATTTATTATTATTTATTTCCGGACTCAGTGTCAGTATCAGTGTAACTGAAAGGGGTCCAATCAGAAGGCTTCTATTTTCAGCTGAGGTTTTAAATCTTGCAGTTGTCAGATTGATGCGAATTTCATCTTCTTTAAGCATGGCGCCATCTTCATTTATTATTCACAAAGCTAAAGAGAAATTCGTTTTTCTTAAGAGAAATTCATATTTTTCAAGCAAAATTCGTTTTTCTTCAAGGCAAAGGCGTATTTTCAAGCAAAATTCGTTTTTCTTCATTCACAAGGCATATTTTCAAGGGAGATTCGTATTTTTCAAGGCAATTCATATCTTCAAAGTCAAAATTCGTTTTTCTTCAACCAAAAGGCGAATTTTAGCAAACCAAAGGCAAATTCTTCATCAACAATCATTGGCGAAGACATCAAAACATTTTATTTGCAGGTACAAGTCAGAATTATCAGCAGACTTCAGACAAGATGGCGATTTTAGCAGAAGCAGAGCACTAAAAACTTCTTTCTTCTGTCTTAAATTCTTCTATTTCTCGTCTTAAATTCTTTCGCATGTTTGAAGAATTGGCGACTTTTGGCAAAACAAATCATCTGGGTTGATTCAAAATAGCTTCCTCGAGAAAACCCATGTGCCAGAATTTTTCAGAAAATTTACTCAGAGCATCAGTTCGAGGCTCTAATTTTCTCAACTGAAAATTCCTTGCATGGTCGAGTAGAAGTCAATTTTCGCAAATCTGACATTCTGGGTTGTCTTAGAATCTTTCTTCGACAAAACCCATATCTCGATTACCAAAATAACTCTTTGAAAGGCTATTTTTAGCCTCGTGAGGTATTTTAGTTTTCCAGAAAAATTGTCAAAATATAGCCGTGTTCACAGTCAATAGGCGAGTTTTTAGAGTACACGACACCTGTTGAATTCAAGACCAAATCGGTCTTAATTCATGATTTCGTTAGAAAAGCTGAGACCGATTTGTATCAAGCCACAAAAGAGATAATGGCCATCACTTCAGTCACGGAGCCGCCAAAGTTATAAGTCAGTTAAATGCTAGTTTGAGTGTGCAAAGATTGCCAAGATTGCTCAAGTTGCTTTGACATTCGATGTCGATGCAGTTGAAATTTCGTTGAGGGATTGGTTGTTCGAGATCAATACCAAGATCTCTGTTCACCCCTCGCCCAATATTCTACGAGATGGCTTACCCCTTCTTTCAAGTTAACGATGTTGTCATCACATGCATATCTATTAGAGATCAGCTTTACACACTTGGAGTTTTATTTAGGGTTTTCGTTAACCGATGGTAGTCTTCCAGTTAACTCGCCAATAAGGACGCATGCTTGCACAATTGTCCATTTTTAGATTAGATGTTTCGGTTAACTAATGGTAGCTTTCCAGTTAACTGTATAGTTTATTTCATTAGGGTTTGGCAGCGAATCTTGCATGCATTGCAAGACTGTAGATGACTCAAGGTGATTTTAGGGTTCCCTACACCTTGATGTATATAAATAAGAGCTTTTGCTCATTTGTAAATAACTTTTGCTTGAGAGAGAAATATATGCTGCGCCTACCTTGCCCTCAATATTGCTCTTTTGGTATTTGTTCATGTGTCTTCGCTATTACGATTAATTGTTATGCCACATAGGGTTTCATGCAATTGTAATGGTGAATTCTTTCTGTTTTGTACAACTTTACCATTATGATCAATTGTTATGCCACATAGGGTTTCAAGAGGTTATGATGATAAATCTGTTTTGTGTATCTTTACCATTGTGATCAATTGTTATGCCACATAGGGTTTCAAGAGATTGCGATGATAAATCTGTTTTGTGAACCTTTTATCATTATGATCAAGTGTTATGCCACATAGGGTTTCGTGAGATTGTGATGATAAATCTGTTTTGTAAGTCTTTACTATTTTGATCAAGTGTTATGCCACATAGGGTTTCATAAGATTGTCATGGTAAATTCTTAAATCTGTTTTGTGCCCAATAAACTTGTCTAGATTGAGCTGATAGATGCGCCACCTTGCCTTCAAGTAGAGAATCTAAACTCGTTTATCGTCTGATAGTCAAAACCTTGCTCCATTTCCTCATGCTTTGTTTTCTTGAGGAAACTGGATAGATTTAAAGTAGATAGCTTAGTTGTAGTTAATAATCTGCGAAACCAGAAAATCCTTAGCTGCAACGTTCTTGGTTTTCTTAACCTTGTGCCTCTTCCAGCTGAGACAAAAAGACAAGAGATAGTTTAGATTACTTTTCCCTTTTCAAGCATTTTTGTTAAGCACAACGAGGGAGCTTCCCCTCCTAATTTGAAGAGCACTCATTACGCAGTGTGCATAGCTGTCCGTACAAACCTGCACTCCAGAGGTGTTAGTTTTTACGCCAACATACATGTAAAGGTAACAAGTAACAAAGATGATACAATAAAATTTTTCCTTTCTTTATTGATAAATACGTACAAGTTACAATATGTTTCCACACGAATTCCATTTCCATTGCAAATATAAATCAGAGTTCAAAAGTAATACAATTACATACATAGCTCGTAAGCTTTTGCACAAATAGAAGTAAGAAGGTCCAAGAGTCCTTCCTTTCAAATCTTGGTACATCGGCCGCTTGCTGTGGAGGAGAAACATCACTCGGGCGCTTTTCCGCCAACCACGGACTTATAATGCGGTCCCCCGCATGATCATTTTGCAATGAACGGCCCTCCCTTCGAAGAAGAGATTGGTAGGGTATCCTTTAACGATTACCAACTGAGCATAGTGATGTGTCCTACACAACTAGAACCTTGCTATTTCACAATCTCGATCTAGTACTCAGATCACAATGAACTGACAGTGTAGTCTCAACTAACTCACGTCTATGTGGCAGTCGTACCTTTCACTACTTTGGCCAAAGTATTCTCATTCAGTACTTCGAATGAAGGTCATCTATCATATACACTACTCAGGGCCGATTTGACTTAGGGCTATCTTACTCTACGCGTAGGCTATGTCTTTCAATGGGTTCAGTTCACCCCAGACTTCCTACCTCAAACAGTTTACTGGAAATGAGTCTGTAAACAAGTATTCTCTATCCTTTCTCCTGTTTCCGGAAATCCTTATCCTAGGAGTTAAGCTTACTAATGTTAACCTAATAACACAGCTAGGATTGTACTTAGTTTTGACGTCATTTCGTTCCTAGAATTAATATAAACTCTACGTACTCTCCATATACAGAGATCATACAATTTTGTACTCCAAATAAATGCATAAACTCTTAGCACTATAAATCAATCATCATACACAAAAGAGACAACCTTTTAGCACAAGGCAATTAAGCTAAGTTGATTTTAAACCCTTTAATCAAATTGAATCCCTTCTTTTAAAACCCCATTTCCTATTAATTATCCCCTAATCCATCAGTTAAACATATTGAATTGCTCAAGCTTTCTCTTTTAGCTACATTGTCATTCTCTAAACTTTTACCCCTTAAAAATGAAATCCCTTGAACAATTATGCATTGACAACTTCTAAACTTTTATCCTTTTAAAAGAAATCCCTTGTGAACAATCTATGCATTGACAGCCTTTCAAACAAACTTGATTGCCAAGGATAGTTTACTTATTTCATATCAAATGCAACCAGCAATTCTAAACAATAAGAATACAGCTAAAGCTATAAATTCCAAATAAGAAACATGCATGTGTATACTTTAAGCTCCTTTTCAATGCTCTTCTGTCAGCAGCCTTCAATTGATGATGACAGAATGAAGTTTTTCCCTCTTCCTCCTAAGTAGAAAACTCTTCCTAAACACTTTCTCAACCAGAAAACTCTCCACTAGAAGATTACTAACTGACTCCTCACAGTCTAAGAAATACAACTGAAGAACACTCTGATTCTTTTACTGAAAATACTAAGATGCAAAACATTAACACTAACTCTCAGCAGAAACTCACAATTGCAATATTAAAACTCTCAAAAAACGCCCAAGATGAGAAAACAAAAATGAGTCCATTCGAATGGAGAATAGAGAAGTATTTATAGGCCGAAATAACAACAGATTCCCCATTTCTGGGCATGTAAATTGACAGACTGACATGTTTACCTGGTCAAATTGTCACTTGTCATGTTACCAAACCCTTAGTCATGATTTCCAAAGATGATTCGACCTCATGGAGCCAGTAGTTGAAGATTTTTTCAACTCGGCAAACAAAAACGCCACCTACAAGAAAACGTTTTGCTGCCAATCGTATGAATTTAATTGCTGCGTTCTAGGTCAAGAATCCACTTGCTACAGCACAGAAACTCGTTGCTATTTTCCTTTTTTTCAGTTTGAATACTTCTCCCTTCATTTCCAGCTGCGCAGGAGCTTCCGCAATTTCACGGGAATATTTATATTTGTTTACCATTCGTTTTTTTTAAAGTTCAAATTTTTCAAATATTTCTTTAGTGAAGTTCGCTTCTTTTGAAATGTATTTTAAAGTGTTAAATACTTCATGCGAATTTAAACTTCCTCAATATATATATTGCGATTTCATCCTTCAAAGAATAATGCTTATTCTTTTAAACATTGAAATTATTTTCCATTATTTAAATTTTAATTTAATATATTTGCATATTTTATTTATAAATGTATTTTTTTAAACATTAATATTTCTTTATATATAAACGTATTTATATATAAAAAATATATTAATTTTAATATTAATACATTTAATTTATAAAATATATAAATATATTATTATTTACGTATTCCTTATGTATAGATGTATATATTAATAAACACTTAATTAATATATATATTTACACATAAAGACATACGTAAATCACCTAGACAACATAATATGAAATATTATTTATATTTAAAGATATTGAGACGAGCTGTGTACGTATATACATGCCTATATATACTTCTTGTGTATACGTACCCACTTGTCCTTTATCATATGTCAACTACTTCGTTCAAACACAAGGAGTCACAATATAGTTAGACTGACATTTAACAATCACATCATATAAAGCATAAGGAAGTATATCAAACTCCTAAGCCTATGGATGACTTATCTAGACCAATCAAAACTGACTTGGTTTCTCAGAACCTATACTGACGTGTGTGTATGCTCATTTGGTACTCGTTACTGCTTACCCGACCAAGCTCCTCCCCGAGTGATATTTCTCCTCTGCCTGGAGGATTGGTTCTCTTTCCTACACACCGTGACACAACAATGGGAGTCATATGCTCAAAACGAAGTAGAATACATGAAACATTTCAAAAGTTAGATTCTTCACAAATCAATAAGCTTCTATTCTCCTTTATGCAGTATTTCACCAAGAATAACATCAAATGAAACAGCATTCATATTGAAAAAAAGGTACAAGCATCATTAATTCACCTCCGGAATTCACATTTACTCTATCTAGTAATGGTAAATTGTAACGTCACAATTTGGGATGTAACATTTAGCTTTACAACAAGTGCTTTGCCATTCATGCTCCCAACAAACACTATTTTTCATATGCAGTTATGAATTCTTCTCCAAATCACTTGTGGTTGCTCTCACAACACAACTATATGTAAAACAACATTAATGTTGCACTACAACTTACTTTCATAACATCATCACATGTAAACTAACATATAAGTTGTACTGCAACACCTAATTCTCACCACATTTCTCCACATTGTATTCCATAGACTAACTCTAACTACAAGGACTTTTTGCAAGTGAATATCACCTAAGTCCCAACAACAATGGCATTCACTCATAATTTATGTATATTACAATACCCTACCATATACCATATGTATAATGGTTACTTATCAATTACGAATATCAAAATAGTAATTTAAGATTTACTTTAGAGTTACTTTGTGGAGATTTAATATTTACTAGCATAGATATCTTACATACATTTATCTAAAAGATGTCAAACGATCAATATCAAGGCGCCTATTTATCCTATATAACATAAAAAATTAAATTCACTATAGGCACCTTGAGACTAATATCTCTCAGCCTCTTTGACATAGATGTATTTAAGATACCTATGCTAGTATTTAAGATTGGCCTTACATTTAATCATAGCAGCAAAAATCTCTCGGGAAAAAATTGGCAAATGGGAAAATATAAGATTTCAGAAAATGTAAGAAAATGATATAAAAAAATAAAATTAAAGGCATTTTAATACCATAGAGGTATAGAGAACAAACAAAAATGAGAGTTTAGTCCATAAATTGTGGAATATATATTTTTTCTTTCATGTTCATAATGTTGATTACATTATATTGCATTGGAATATAGTTTACCAGTATTTTTAACAAACAGCTAAGACAAATGCAATATAATTTCACATTCATAAATGGGGATGTATAAGACCGCTACCATACAATATTATAAGCTTACACTTTATTAACTTGTTGCTTCTGAGGGAAGTGCTGCTTTTCTTAACAGACATTCATTTCTAGTGCTTTTAAAGTGAGAATCATGTATAGCAGTTCATGCTGCATGTTACTGTGATGCATGTAGTAACTGCAACTGATCAAAGCATCTGTCTTTGGAAGATATAGTAAAGCCAGTTGTGGCTAGTTTAAAGTAGCAAACAGATATCACCAAGGCATCCCATAGTTGATAAATGTTTGATGTGTTAAGCATTTATCATCTTACAGGACATTAGGCCTTTTCAAATGCACGTATTTATGTTTTCCTTGCTCTAGGTTGTACTTGTGTTAAAAAATTATTTGAGCTGCATTTGTTGTAATAGGTGATATTCATATTTCCCTTGTGCTGGCCTTTAGAAAAAATTGCGTAGAAGCTGCTCTGCTATTATTATGGCTGGTTGGGGCCTGATCTCTGGATCTCTGTGACTACAAAACTGACATAACATCCATCACAAAGCCATGATAAATTATTAATAGACTCATTCTTGTAGAGCTACCCTTCACTGGAATGAATATTCAAATTTTTGTTTTTTTGGTTTAAGTAAAACTATTACAATCTCAGAAAAAGGGAATTGAGCCCCATAATCATGTCAAATGACATGTACAGATGTTTAATACTTGCAATCAAGTAAGAAATTATCTTCTAACTAAGCAAACACTAAAAATCAGCCCAAGCTAGAAGCATGCATGCAAGTTTTTTATTTTTTGCAACACATTCCCTTTACATAGTTGCCAAGTATTTTGCTAGTTTTTTTCCCATGAATGATTATTTTTCTATTTACATGAATGTTTCTTTGTATGCATACATGCTTTTCTATGTGCATGTGACCAGTCCCTTGAATGAAAATTAAATTGCTTTGATATTCAATGTAAGCTTGTGTTTAAGCTCTTCCCGAGAACTTATTTCAACAGAGGTTGGAATGCCTTTACTAAATCTGCCATAGTTGCCTTCTGTATTATAACATGCATGTTTCCTCTCCCTCTTTTTCCTTGCCCAGTGTCTGCAATTATTGGCAATGCATCTTCAATTATTGGCAGAGATTGCCCTGACACACATTTTCTTACAAAGTTTCCCATTTGAAGTTTGAGAGAATATTTTTTAAGGTCTAAATAATTTTGAAGATGTTAAGTATTGTCTTGAAGCCTGGGCCAATTTTATATGCATCTCTATCCTTCTTTCCACATGACACCTCATAACCCCAAAATAATGAAATAGGTTGATAGGTCACATCCAACCACCAAGGGAACATCATATATACAAAATAAATAATCAGAGTCAAAAATAATGAATGTGCATTCTTTAACCAATTCATGCATAGAAATTTAAGATATAGTTAAGTGATGATAGCTTTGAAAAGAGCCATGTGAATAGCCTGTGATTAAGATTTTGTCTTTTGAGTGGCTTGGGTTGTGGCTTTGACCATGGCTGACCCACATGGATGCTGTAGTGCCTGTTACCCAATCCCCCTGACCTGCGTTCCTCTTTTAAAATATGTAGTGAATAGAGAAGGCAGTTCCCTCAAATCATCTTTTTCTGCACCTGCTGAGGAGGACTCACTGACAGACAGTATAGAGCAGGTTATGCAGGCCCTAATTGTATCACTGCACATGGCTGAAGCTCCCAAAAGAACAACGGTTGCAAGCAAAACAAGTCATGCAAAAGCCAAGTTGGCAGTCCCCACTGAATCTGTTCCAGAATATATATGTTTATGATAATCATCATGCTATGATTTGCAATTTTAAGGGCATTGAAGCAAACGTAACTTTTATCAACAATTGGACATATGAGACCTAGCAACTGATTGGAAAGATGGATATTTGAACATGTACTTCATAGCAGTTTTAAAAGGATAGAAAGCCAGACTATGGCCTTTGAGGGACGCCCCTGCTTGAATATGTAGGAAGGACTGTTCAGGAAACCCTTGCATTTTGAGTTTGAATCAAGCTATAGTGAACTGGGTCGGTTACTAGAAATTACAATTTTTTGCAACTACCTTCAAAATTCCAATTTGGATGCACTTTTTTAAGTGCCCATTAACTTATTAGAGATACGATCTTCTCAAAGTGATAGGAAAAACTGTTTCCAATTTTCGGGGGATTTCATGTTTCACCAAGGAAAGGAAATCAATAGCATACTCAAGAATCTGCAAAGAAATGGACCTCCAAACTGGAAATTCCTTTCCAAAGCCTTAGTGATTCAACCAACAAAGATGGTTCGGGATCAACCACTTGATTATAGGGCCTTCCCCTTTAGATGCAAACGCTCTCATCAATAAGGCCTATAAGGCCTCCTCCAGAGAGACTTTCATTTATAATTAAAATACACTACAAATCCCAGTACCTCACAAGCATCAACCAAAACAAGCCATTGGCAATCAAAGCTTAATGAAGAGTTGAAAACAATTTTGTTCAATTCAGGGAAAGAGGCCAGCCCTAAAGCCATGAAAGAGACCACTATGAGGATGTTGAGACTCATGCTTACACCATAATGCTACACTCCTCATTTACATCACTTACAGATTTAGATTCACGAGACATGAGTGTAACATACGAGATCACAAAAAGAAAGAAAGAAGTTATATTAAAGTCCACAAATTACCAAGACTAGGTCCAAGAGACTGGAATGTACATCGATTGCAATAGCAAAGAACCAGGGTAAAAGGGGCCCTAAACTCTAAGCAAACACAACAAAGCAGGAAAAACAAAGAAATAGAATGAAGCCAAAGTAAGGTGGTAAAGAGTAGAGGGTTTAAGAATGTGTAACCATTTAGCAAATGGGAAAGTTGCACAACTAAGCCAAAGGCAGCTTGAGCTTGGAACATGTCTGCATGTGCATGAATAGGGTTTCCCCACATAGGGAGAACCTAAGTGACTAAGTCACCATATTCGACCGAATATCAACTTGAAATTCGAAATTCGTCGAATTTAAAAAAAAAAATTGAAATTCGTTCATATTCGAATACATTCGTACGGTAAAAAAATTTGCATTAAAAAATCTCAAAATATTAGCAAAAATTCGTCTAGGGCACTGTGATTTTATTAAAAGATATTTAAAAAACATTTTTTTAGGTTTTTTCTCCGCATTTTTTGCCGTAGGTTTTATCTTTCTCTGTTTATCCACGTGGGCTGGTTTGCAAGGCTGCACAAAGTGCTTGCGAGTGTCGGCATGAGGCGGACGCATTAACTCATCCATCGTGCACTCGACCATGAGCGGGTCGTCGGGATTCAAGCGGCTGGACTGGAGTTGGACCGTAAACGAACTCAGGCACGTCTCAGGCACCACTGGGTTTGGAGGGCTCCGACGCTGGCGACTCCTTGCCTTCGATTTATTATTTTCAATATGTTCTTAAGATCATTTCTTTTGTTATGTTTTTATATTTTTTAAATATTATTTATTTATGTTATGTTTTCATATATTTTAATATTATTTTATATGTAATATTATTTTTATTTACCTTCATTTGTTATTTAATTTTTTTTTTTAATTTATAATGTTAAAATTTAATATTTTAAAATAAATAAATTAAACTTTTATTATAATATATTTATTATTTAATATATAATTTAATTAATTTTTTATTTATATATTAATAATATTTAAAATTTAAAGTATATTTTTAAACATATTTTATTATTTCTTTTGTTTTGTGTTTAGCTTTATTAAGATATTTTAACATATTAGTATATTAATATTATTTTTTATTTATTTTTATATATTTTAAAAATCAAAATTATATAAGACGAATTTAATTCGAATTTTTTACTTTTCGAATTTTTTTCTTGTCGAATTTCATCCGAATTTCAATGTTGCCGAATTCAAATTCGAATTCGAACCTGGTGACTTAGGGGAGAACAATAGCTTTACTGCACAAGTTAGCATATAGAACAATGCAATGCTTGGGTACACTGAGGACCTTTCATGTCACAACCCTCAGCACCCTTAGCTCAACTCCCAGCTTACTGCTTATTAGGTTGACCAATCAGTTGTCATTTTAAACCCAACCGTTAAACACAACCATACATAACCAGAAACGTTGATGTAAAAATTATCACACAATCAAAACCAGAAACCATTGCAAAGAACATTATGGATTGTGGAAACTTAATATCATTAAACAACCATACATAACCAAAAAGTGACTAATACACTGCCTGAGCTGACAATACATAACTAACAATGCAACTAACTTTCAATATAGCATTTTATTCATTCATTCACTTGTTCCAATATTAATGAGAACATAACCAACCACAACTCATAAACAAAAGGAATTTGCAGCACAGTATGCTCTATAGGAAAACTATGATGGAATTTGAGATTTTTTTGATGTCCTAGGAGCAAACACCCTGGGCTACCTATCAAAACCGAGACCCAACCTTTGTGTCAGGAACAAAACAATTATTTATTCATATACTGATTAGAATATTAGTGAGAAAATAACTGAAAAGGTAAAAATAAATAAAAAATAAAATATAAATGAGAACTTAACTGAATAGAACTCATGATCAAAACAGCTGTGTGGCACAGTAAGCCCTGCAAGAAAAACAAGACTTGGAGGAAAATATGGAATTTGAGATTTTTTTGAAGTACTAGTAGCAGAACTTTTGCATCATTGTAGGCAGCAAGCAAATCAATGCAAGAAATTGACAGTTCAAACCCAGGTAAACCCCAATCTCAATTTGCTAGTTATATAACGAACATTTCTATGGAATCAACAATCACAATTTTAATCTTGTAGACAATTTTTCAACTCAACCGACCTTTACAGGTCAGAAAACAAAAAATGTGGAAATGAACCAGCTGGTTGAAGTATACAAAAAAGAACTACATATGGGAGTGAAGTAGAACTAACCTGCACAATTGGATCTCAAAAAACATCATATAATTTCATACGCTGCAAAAACACCACCTAATTGTAACCTACACAATCTAGGCAAGCAGGCAACCAATAACTAGGAAGAAAATTTCATCAAAAGAATCTTAGATTGGCAGGAAAAGCATCGATCTTGTTAAGCCCCTGGATTCGCACTTCATCCCCTCCAAGAAATTACAGTGCCATCATGGAACATAAGGGGTCTAGGTAATGAATCCCATTAAAATACCCCCTGGAGATTGAGCTATAGAGGACAACCTCATCTCCATTTTTTTGCAAAAGACCAAAATTGCATTAGACAAAGGAACCAGGTTGCTTAGAAATTTTCTATAACTGAGAATCAGTTTTCTATGAAACACCAGGAGCTTCCAGGAAACTAGCAATTCCCTTATTCCAAGGAGAATCACAGTTGTTGATATCATAGTTGAAAAATTCAGACTTGGCAATTACTTGGTTAACCCAAAAAATATAAAAACACAGGACTTGGAAAAAACTCAGCAATAACTTAGAAAATTAATATTAAATAATTAAAAGTGCATCATTTTTTTAAACTATTCTTCAAAAACATACATATAACTGAATTTATTGAACATATTTTTCCTTCATATATACACTGGAACATAGATCCTTGGGATATATGATAAATATTAAAATACATCATCTAAAGAAAAACAGACCATATTCTTTTTTGCAGTCAGGGGCCAAAGGTGAATTCTGCACAGTTATCAATGGATGTAAGAATGGGTGGCATGGAGAAGTGGAGGAAGGGCTGCCACAGTAGTTATTCTCTGCTGCATCTATACTTCCTATCAATCAAATACAATGACACTGGCATCAGAACTAGACTCAAAACCAGGTGAAGTAAGGTGCTTCAACATAGAGAGTAAAGGTGTGAAACTGAAAAATCCTGACTGACACCACACCATTAAGAATGGGAATATCATCATTCTTTTTATTTAGTTTCTTCTCCGTTTTTGTTCTGCCTTTTCTAGGAAATATTAATGAGGATTCAGAAACTCGCAAACATATATGAACAGAAGAGCTTAACTGCACCAAAAAATCTCAGAACTGTGTTCTTAAATGCATTTTTTTTATCATTCATACAAATCCTAGGTATATTCAGGCAGGACCCGCCCAAGATCTGTTACCAAACTGTCATCCTTAGGGCAGACCCTTAACCTGCACAGCATGTTAAAACTACAAATGAAATTACGTTTTTCTTTTTTTCACTTTTAGGCAGCCGAATTTTACCCTAGCCACAAGTTTTCCAATTTCTTGGAGCATTTTAGAAAGTTTTCTGATTAAGATCACGGCATTTTTTATTGAAAACTCATGGCCAAGTTTTGCTGCAAGTTACTCATCAACCATTACCATTTGTGAGTCCCCAGTTTTTCAACTATGTTTGATATGATTGGAGGAAAAGGATGCCTTGGATATAGGCATTCTTAATTTCATTTCTCAAGATGAGTATGGTATTAGACCTTTAGGGATAACATTCTTAGCTATTGTGTAATGATAAAGTGAGATATCCCCCTGGGGTTTGGATCTGCGTTTTTTGTGTGTTTTGTTTTTCTTATTTTTTTTTGTGTTTTTGCAAAATGTTGCCGGAAATTGAAATAATTGAAAGAATGCTAAAATAGGAAGGAAAATGCATAAATGACAAAGAACCCAGATAATATTTATTGCTTTCTAACAAAACAAGAACATACTCATTTGCTGGAAATGTAAATTTAGGATCTGATTTTCTGACACAGCAGATTTAGGGCACAAAACCCTAGGCATCCTTGTCCAGATCTACTCCTAATCACCTTGGGAAAGCTGCTGCTGTGTTTGCCAATGTTAGCCACCTTAGACCAGGTTGAATGAAGTTATTAAACCCTCATGAACTGCTTCAGGAAATAACCACACCCTTTCACAAATCTGTATGGCCTCCTTAGGAATCTTACATGTGCCTCAAAGTCTGATTTTCTGCTGTCAATAAACCTGCAACAAGTTGCACATCTGAACGGCCTCCTTGAGTGAATAATTCTGTCCTTGTACAGCCCAGCTAGAGTGTTATCCCACATGCTCAGCAGGTATGCACAATCCCCCAAACTCCCATGTGCCAGTCAAGGAAGAAACAATAATTAATACTGATTTATTTCTAATCTGCAATTGATTGATCGCATAACCTTATTTCTGATCTACTTGAATACTAGAAAAAAACTGATTTATTCTTCTTCTAAAAGCTTGTGAAGCTCTAATAATGATTCATGTATGAAACCATTCAATCGAGAGTTCTTGGGTGATCTCTTACACTTGTAAACACTGTCCTATTCGAGAGTTTCCATCCTCAAAATAGCTTAAAACTTCATACTTGCAAACCCTGTTGCTCAGCTTTCTTCATTTGCAAAATAATAGCTTGGATAATTGAAAATGATCTTCCTTTTTACTTGTATCCTTCTCCAAAACCTCATGCCCTAACTTGGCATTTTACTTTTAAATAAAATATTAAATAATGCCTTCACAAAATCCAACACCACTTTTGGCCTTTTGCACAATTAAATAAATTTTTTTGAAAGATATGCCCTTTTCATAAAAAAACATAAAGTTACTTTAAAATATAATCTTTTAAAAAAAAGTTACTTTATCACTTTATACTGCCAAAATTATAAAGTACTTTATTACTTTATAACATTAAATTATAAAGTCACTTTAATAATATAACATTATTAAAGTAATTTGACTTGAGTAATTTAATTAAAGTGCCCACTCTCGACCAAACTAACAATAACCCCCTGAGAGTGTCTTCGACACAAATCCCCTCTGCAAGCGTGAAACCACCGAACCTAGTATAACTTGCTATAAATAGCAAGTATGAATGATGAGCCCTAAATTGCCTTCAAAAGGCCTACCAACCAACTAAAACTAAGCTAAATGTGTAGGAATGAAATGCAAGCTTGTTGAAGACCTTGAATCCCCTCCAAAGAGCCCCCTGAACATCTCGTTAGTCTACAGGGACCGCAATAATAGGCTAACCCTAACTCCCAAACCACTGGCTAGGGAGGTGTTGTGACCTTTTCACACATCGCCCCATTCAAAATGGGGACCCCTAATTTTTGCTCCATTCTGGTCTTTTGGGCTTTGGTTTTGTCTCTCTCTCTTTCTGTCTCTTTTCTGTTATCTGCCTTCCGGGGACGTTCCCGTCTGCGAGCTTAAACGTGAAACTTTTGGCCCAGTCTGAAAATTAGGGTTTCCATCTCTCCTGGTCAATCTAGGGTCAAACGAGGTGAATAAATTTAAAAATTGATATTAACGTTGATGTCAGTATGCTTCCAGTTGACTCTCAGCTAAATTTCATCAGATTCTGACAACTTACTATTTTTAGTAAGTGTGTAATTCCAGGCGTTCCTTCAGCAATCTTGAAGTTTTAACAGTCACACTGCATTCAGAACACATCAAGCTACTCACTGGCAAAATTTGAGCTAAAACAGACAACTTGCTATTTTTAGCAGTTCAGCTTCCAGAGCAAATTTCAGGGTCTATATGCGAAGTTTTTCAGTGCATGTCTGAGGATTCCTTCTGGGTTTCCTGAGACCTTCGCGATGGTATAACATGCAAAGTGAGATAACGACTCTCAGAGTTCAGCCTTCCGAGGCTATTTTTAGGGTTTGCATGTCTAATGATTCCTTGTGGGTTTTTCGAGAGCTTCGCAGTGATGTGACATGCAAACGGAGATGATCATTTGTTCAGCAACTTGCTATTTTTAGCAGACGCATTCTGGCAACCACCTCCCAGCACTTCAAAATCACAAACTGATCGCAATGCAACAGAAACGAAGACAAACAGAGGTCATTTGATATGCATGCAAGATGAATTAGGGTTTCCAGCTTCGAGACCCAAAAAGAGGGGTAAAAAGTCAAAATTTTCGAAAACCGGTGTAAACCACCGCGATCAGTATCTTTCAAGCTATCCGCTGGTAAAATTTGAGGGCAAACGGAGCACTTACTATTTATAGTAAGTCACTTCAAAACTGGCTAAAAATAGTAAATCAATGTCAGGCGCCGATGTCAACAGGCAGGTCACGTGGTGAGGAGTGCGTCATTCGAATTTCAAGTCAATTGGAGTTGTGGAGGTATCAGAAACAAGCAGTTACTATAAATAGCAAACCACCTTCAAAAATGGGCTAAAAATAGCAGGCCAACTCAGAATAGCAGTGTCAACAGGCTAACGGTGTCATGAAGATCCAGTGTTCAAAATTTCAAAGCAATCTGAGCTTCTGAGATATGAAAATTAAAGGACTTACTATTTATAGTAAGGTATGGAGAAGCTGGCAAAAGAAGGTAAAAAATAAAAATAAAAATGTCTAAGTCTGAGCTTCATCCTGCACCACCCTCCATATGCGCCCAGCTTGCCAAGGAGAAATAAGGTGGTAAAAAAATATCTTAAGTGTTGGTAAAATCCACCTGCCACCCCAAAATGCGCCCACTCTAGGAAGGTGTTCAAAAAAATTTCTAAGCATAAAAGTTTATCCTCCACCTATGGCAAAATGCGCCCATGCTCCAAGAGGGGGTCAAAGATTCAAAGGCAGTCAAAGCTAGGCGTTGGAGACTTCATCCACCTCCCATGCTTAAATGCGCCCAAATGAGGGCATGTGAAGACAAAAAGAAAGAAGCTCAAAGGTCAAAACAAGTCAAGGACGTTGGAAGTTATATCCTCCACACATGCTAGAATGCGCTCAAGCAAGGAAGTCAAAAGAAGAAAGTCAAAGATACTCATCCTCCTCTACATGTTATATGCGCCCATGTATTAAACTTTATCCACTTCACTATATGAAATGCGCCATCCTCTTCAAGTGCTAAATGCGCCATGTAAAGGGGTAAGTATTGAGGGTAAGGTGGTGAACAAGGTAAAATATGGTGAAGTAACCTTGGCGTGGTTAATATCCTTCATTAAGTATAATATGCGCCCAAGGTGAAGTAAGTAAGAAGGTGGTGATGGTGAAAATAAAGAGTTGCCTAGGCGTTGAGAGTAAAGATGGTAAATAATGCTAAGCGTTGAAAGTTTAATATCCTTCATGATAAGGAAAATGCGCCCAAGATGCAAGGGGGAGAGATGATAATTGCTAAGGCGTGGGAATTTAAATGTGCTAGGCGTTAGAGTTCTAAAAGGAAGTATGTCCTTCATGATATATGATATATGTGCCTTCAAGGCAATTTTTCTAAGTGAGTTAAAATAAAAAATTTCCTCACCACAAGCAAAACGAATGAAGTTGAATAAATTTTCTAAGACAAGTGCAAAATGTGCTAAGTAATTTTAAATTTCTCTAAGGCACAAAATGTTTTTCCTTGGGAAATTACGCCTAGACTTGGAGGATGATGAAGTTTTCCTGGATGTGGATGAATTTGCCAGTGGTGAAGTCAGAGAATGTTGGCATTGCAGGATGGATTAAAAATTTCAAGTCAGAGCAACAAAGCACTCACAGAGATGAAGGAATGAAAAAAAATATATATATTTTTTCTAAGGTTCAAAATTCAAGAAAATTAAATGAACCCGTTCGTTATATACCCATGAATTTGACAAATTTTGAAGAAAATTTTCTTCTGGGTATTGATGATCTTCGATGAGAAGTTGATTTCCAAGTCTTCGGCACTTCGCCAAGGCTTTCGACATGAAGAATTTAATCGGTGCCCGAGTTATGAATTTAAAATTTTTTCTAAGGCAAATTGAATAAAATGTGTTTTCAAGATAAAATTTTCCAGACGATGAGTTTGAAGTGAAGTGCCTAGATAATTTCGATTGAATTCTTCACAGGATGAATTTTCTAGAGGCAGAGATAAATGAAATTTAAAATTTTAAAATGACAGAGCTCCGGCTGGTAAGTGAAATTTGTTAAAAAGTGAATTTAAAGTGAATATTTTCGAAAGTGAATTGAAATACGCCAGTCAAAGTTGAACTTCTAGAAGATCAAGATTCCAGGCGTCGGATGACAAGTGTTGCAAATGCAAAAGGAGGGAAATTCGAATTCTTGAAATGAAGTAGTGGAGATTTAATGTACTGGCTAAACTTAGCCTCCTTCTAGAATTCGAATTCCCTATATGAGCTGAAGAGTTTATTCATTCTTTTCACAGTTGAAGAAATTCGATTTGCTCTAAGTTTGATGTTGCAGTGAGTTGTTGGGGCTGAAAGTATTGAGGAAATTTGAAATTTGTTGAGGCAAGTGGCTGAAGCTAAAATTTTAAAGTCTAAGTCTGGAGTTGCTGAAGAAGTTCGAATTTTTTTGAAAGTGCACATTGTTGAAGGCTGAAATCTGAATTTATTGCTGAAGCTGAAGAGGTGCAACTTGAAGTAGAAGCAAGTGGTTGAAGCTGAAAATTGCTAAGTCATTAGAAGATTGCTGAAGTTCGAATTTAAAAGAATCTAAGTTGCTGATTGGAGTTGGGCGATTTTCTCTAGTATTGAAATTATTGCAGCCAACTTAGAAAATTTGCTGAGAGTGTGAAGTTGCTGAAGCTTAGTTGCTGTAACTTTCTAAGTGTTGAAAGTTCGAATTTGTTGAAGGAGAAGTGAGGTTTGCAAAAGAAATATGAATGTTGCAGCTTCTGAAAGTTTTAAAAAATCGACTGGCAGCCAAGCATGGTATTTTATTTATTTTCTAAATTAATTTGCTGATGGATGTTTATTGTTTTGTAGGATGGTTGAAGCAAGAACAACTGGCAAGGACAACAATGGTGCATCCAGACAAGTTGTTATCAAGAAGCTGAGCAAGCCTTTCATGCTAGAGTCAAAGTTTACTTCGAAGTTGGCCAAGCTTGCTGACACGAACTTGGGCTCTTTCAACTTGGAGACTTTCAAGAACAGAATGTTGGGGCTTGGTAATCATCAACCTTCAATCACTTCGCACAACATCATTCGAAGTGGATTATATGCAGCTGCTGGTTTCCCACCAGCTATTCAGTGTTCGGAGCTGATGATGGAGTGTGCCAACTGCTATGAGAAGGATCATAGATCAATTATGTCACCAGATGGTCAAGTGCTCACCAACCTCACTCTGCAGCTATTGGCGAAGCTTTTGGAATCCCAGCACACAGGAATATGATTTACAAATCGAGAGAACGTGTTGAGCGAATGTATGCTTCTGCATTCGAGAGATGTACGGAGACGATCAATACTCGCTGGATGAGCAACCCCAAGCCCTCTCGTACGAAGCTGCCAAGGCAAATTATATCAGATGACTTGAAGCAGGAGTACTGTGATCTCATTATGATGCTGAGCAGAGTTGGAGGCTGCCCACAAGCTTTTATTTTCGAGCCATGGATGTTCTATTACATCAACCTCGTGCTGGAAGGAAAGGAGTACGTCAACTGGGCTAAAATGATCAGTGATAATTTGCACGAGCAGCTCCTGAGCTTGAGAAGAACGAAGACATTCTATATGGGCTCTTACATCATTTACATGCTGGCTCGTATGACAAAGTATAGAGGGATTTCATATAAGGAGCCTGTTGGTTGTGGCTCTCATCAATTCAAAATCCATGAGGCTTGTCCACAGTTGCATTTGACAAACACTACTCATTATAAGCGTGTCAACAACACTTTTACCATGCACATCACGAGAACACTTCAAGAGCGTATGCATCATAGGATCTCAAGGGAAGCTCAAGAATTGATTGAAAGGTATGGGTGCTGGTTTATACAGTTTCCGAAGTTTTCTTATATAAGGCTGCAATGATTTTCTTCATACCCATATAGGCTGCCTAAGTACCCAACAAACAGAATTTTAATGTTAGAGATATCTAGGCAATTGGTTGCCTACGATAAGATTCAGAAGAAAAAGAAGAAGGGAGGTGTTGACTTCCCAATTGTCATGGGCAATTCAGATGAAGTGTGTCCTTCATTACAGGCAGCTAGAGAAGCTGAGAGTGAGCTTCAATTCTTTCACTTTTCCTATCACACCAGTAGACAGCATTATGATCCACATAACAATATCAGATGGGTACTGTCAGAAGAATTTAAACATAAGGCAAACATTGAGGATTATTGGGCTGGTGCATCAGACGAGGCTAAAGTCAGAAAGAGGGTGTTCTCTAGATTGCCATTGAGTATGATCAGGGAGTGTGAAGTCATTCCAGTACTAGACCAGGTGAGCGAGCACATGAATGTTCTCCATCCAGATTATGAGGCTGTGAGAGATACTCCACTTCCACTTCCAGATTGGTCAAAACCAAAGATAGCTGATTTGGACACACTTTGCATTCCGGTCTTGACATTCACCAGAGCATGGGTTGACAGGCATGTGAGCAAACTAAAGGTAGGTCAATTTCTTTGACTTACAATTTGATGGGAATGCACTTCTGGATGATGATCTTCTAGAAGACTAATTGTGGGCATTAATTGCCTTTACTATTTTGGGAGTAAGTGGGAATCTTGGATTCATTTATTGTACCACTCCCCATTCTGGCAGTTTTTAGGGTTAGGGCTGAGGTGGCTCAATCTGAGCCATTCTTTTGATTGTAATCTGAGCCGTCCATTGGACTGGGCTATCTATAAAAGGGGGAGTCCCCCTCATTTGTATCGAATTAGAAAATTAGAAACTAGAGGTTAGAGGAGACATCAGAGAGCAGAAGAGAGATTGATAGTATAATTGTAGCTTAGCATAGCATAGTTTGGAGGAGAAGGAAAGTTTTCCTTTGAAAACTTTTGTAAGAGATTGTTGTGTAAAACTTTCATAATAGAAGATCTTTTCATTGATTGTGGAATTTGTCTTTGTTATGGATAGCTAGCAAGGTTTCTTCATCCCTTTGAGTCCAAGTAGCGTAAAGTAGCTTAAAGTAGAGTAATTTTCATTTCATGCAAGTAGGCATTAGTTGTGGGTTTGTGGTGTTAATCAAAGCAACTTCGTTTCATTCCATACCACTAGCAGCTTGTTGACGGCAAGTTTGCCTTGCGTGGTCAACTGGAGAATTTTATAAGCCCAACTTCAGTTACAATTCATATCTTGGTATGCGTCGTCTTGACGGTGTCTTGGTGTCAGATTGTAGCTTGAAAATTTCTTGCTATCCCCTTGAAGATTGCACCAACTTTGTGTAAGTTGTCCAGCGTGAGGTGGAGCAGAGTTTGGTTGAAGCTGTTGAGATTGATCCCACATCCCGCCTTAGAATAGAACTTAGAACCTTCTTACCCCTACACTCATTTCAATTCTGTTCATCTTGGGTTAATTTTAGGAAAGTGTACTTATTGTTAAATCATCCGCATTATACAAATCCCTTCCAATCATCCATCTACTGTTAACTACAAGTATTTTGAACAATTGTGTAAGTCCCCTCGTGAAAACAGCAATTCACAACCAACCAACTGAGGGTATTCTAAGTATTTCGGAACCTTGGAGTTGAACGTGCGAACTTTCTTGCAATCTTAGCGCACGGAATACTTTGATCAAGAGAGAATGGAGTAGCCTTCAAACAACTTTGTTCTGCTGATTGGTGCGGTCACAAAAATCACATCAACAGGAGGGGACATTACAATCCGCCCTCCCTAAAATTGCTTGTCCTCAACCAATGTCAACTTTGGATGCTGCAATATCTCCTCATTCTCCCAGGTTGCATCCTCTATCAGCAGGTCCTTCCACTTTACCAAAAAATTCCCTAATGACTCTCCTCAAACTACGCTCACAAGCATTAAGGATCGCCTCAGGAATAAGAACTTCCCCTCCTCATCCAGGGGTGGTAACACTATAGAAGGTGTCACATTGTGCCCCAACACCTTCTTGAGGCGAGAAACATGAAACACATTGTGAAACCTGCTCTCTGCCGACAAAACTAGCTTGTAAGCCACCTCTACAATCCGCTTGGAGACTCGGAATGGACAATAGTATCGTGGCTTGAGCTTCTCAATGCCACTCTTCCTAAGAGTGGATTGCTTGTAGGGTTGCAGAATAAGATAGACCATGTCACCCACCTCGAAGGAACGCTCAACTCTACGCTGATTTGCATACTACTTTTGTTGGTTCTGAGCCTTTTGTATATTCTCCTTCAAAGATCTCATGATGTCCTGGGTATCTTGCAACAAATCCTTCGCACTAGGCACCCTACTATCTCCAAATAACAAGTCCAAGAAGTTAGGAGTGTCATAGCCATAGAGTGACATGAATGGTGACATTTGTATAGTCATGTGGTATGTGGTATTATACCAATACATGCATAAATGCAACCACTTGACCCATGCCTTTTGCTGCCCCAAAATGTAGTTCCTAAGGTATCCCTCCACCCATTTATTAACTATTTCTCTTTGTCCATCCGTCTGCGGCTAGTAACTCGTGCTCGAAGTGAGTTCTGTGTCACTGAGTCTAAAAAGCTCCTTCCAGAAATGACTCATGAATTTGTTGTCCCGATCACTCACTATATTTCGAGGTAGCCCATGTAATTTGAATACCTCTCTAAAAAAAAAATCAACAACCTACACTGCTGTGTAAGTAGTTGAAACTGGAAAGAAGTGTGCAAACTTCGCGAATCTCTCAACCACAACATATATACAATCCCTGTTCTGGGCAAACCCGTGATGAAATCCATGGATATGCACTCCCACTTCCAATTAGGAATGGGTAGGGGCTATAATAAACTTGCAGGGAAAGAGTGTTCTTGTTTGTTCTGTTGGCATGTAGGACACTCTCTCACATACGTGAGTACCTCTTATTTGAGCCCTTTCCAAGTGCACCGCTCCCTAATCTACCTGTAGGTTTTAAAATAACCTGGGGGACCTGCCATAGGGACATCATGAAAGGCTCTCAATATCCTCTTCTTCATAGAGGATCTGCGCATTTACAAGGGTATACCTATCATCTGCAATTGTGCCATCAATGAGGTCGGAAACCCATTTATCCTTAGCATACTTAGCAGCAATCAAATCTCTCCAATCATCTACAACCTCACCTAGAGAGCACAAGTAGGGTCTCCTCGAAAGAGCATTAGCAACTACATTTTTCTTACCCTTGACATAAGCTATGTCAAAATCATATGCCTGCAACTTGCTGACCCATTTCTATTGTCGATCATTGAGGTCACATTGACTTAGGAAATGTTTCAAACTATTATGATCTGTCTTCACTAAAAATTTGTTGCCCACCAAATACTGTCTGAATTTAGCCAAGGCATGCATTATGGCTAGTATTTCCTTATCATAAATGTTGTAACTCCTCTCACGACCTCAAAGTTTCGTGCTCTCAAATGTGATTGGGTGCTTATCCTGCATCAAGACAACACCAATGCCTTCTCCCAAGGCATCACACTGTAGCTCAAAAGGCCGTGTGAAATCCGGAATAACAAGTACCGAACATGAGCTCATCAATTGTTTGAACTTATCAAAACACTATTGTGCTCCTGGAGTCCAAACAAATGCCCCCTTCTTCGTCAAGTCTGTAAATGGGACTGCCTACTGTGAAAAGCCCTTGACGAAGCGACGGTAGAACCCACATAGCCTGAAGAATCCCTTAAGCTGCGTGAGACTCGTAGGAGGGGGGCAATCAACTATAGCCCTCACCTTCTCTATATCCATCTTAACTCCCTCAACACTGATGATATGCCCCAAGTACAACAATTCTCTCATGCCGAAGTCACATTTTGATTCCTTGGCGTATAGAGATTCTCTCTCCAACATGCCCAATACTAAATCTAGATGTGTTGAATGATCATCCCAAGTCCTACTGAAGACTAATATATCATCATAGAAGACGATGACTGTCTTCCTCAACTGATCCCTGAAGACCCGGTTCATACAGGACTAAAAGGTGGTGGGAGCATTGGTCAAACCGAAATGCATGACCAGGAACTCGAAGTGCCCATGATGGCAACAAAACGCTTTCTTCTCCACATCCTCCTCTCTAACCCACATCTGGTGATACCCGGTTTGAATATCTATCTTGGGAAAAAAACATGCTTCATGCAACTCATCGATCAACTCATCAATCTACAGAATTGGGTACCTGTTTTTTATATTCTTATTCAATGCTCTGTAATCAATACACATCCTCAAAGTGCCATCTTTTTTCTTCACCAAAACAACTTAAGACGTAAAGGGACTTTTACTTGGTCTAATGTGACCCATCTCCAGGAGTTCCTTTATCATCTTTTCAATCTCATCCTTCATCCTCTTGGGATGCCTATAGGGAGTGATAATGCCCAACTTAGCGCCGTCCTAAAGCTCTATAATGTGCTCAAACCTCCTGTCGGGAGGTCTCCCATGTGGTAAACTCTCAAACACCTTATTGTGTTTGTCTCTCAATTCTTGTATGTCAGGTGGATACTCATGCTTTTGCTGCTCAACCTATGATGGCAAGGCATAGCACTCTACATCCCACTCAACTTGGTCATTCTTGATCAATCTCTCCATTCTCTAAGTGAAATAACCCAAAGACTCCCATCTGACATACCCCTCAACACATGTTTTTGCCATCAACCTCAAATTTCATCTCCATGACTCGCAAGTTGAAGGTAAACTCACCAATAGCATGAAGCCACTTCATGCCAAGTACAACATCTATCTCCCCCATGCCAACGACATAGATATCTACCTAGAACTCATAGTCATTCAATTGCAATGTGAGGTTTGGAATCCTTTGAGTACATTTGAGTGTGAACCCATCAGCTGCTCTCATCTTGAATCCCTCGAAATCCTCAGTCTTGAGACCACATCTAGCCACCAACCCCTCATCTATGAAGTTATGAGTGGCTCCTGTATCAAGCAATGTAATCACCCGCTGCCCACTCAAGATTCCTCTAATCTTGAAGGATCGCTCTTTCTAAATGCTCGAGAGTTGTGTTGTAGGTGGTGCTTCTTCCCTTTCTTTTCCTAATCCTTCGGATGCACTATCCTCATCATTATCTTCTTGATCAGTCTACTGTTCTAAATTTTCAAAATCTGATTTATCAGCATAAAATTACTCCATCTGATTTACTTTACCCTGAGAAGAGCACTTATGACCTAGTTCACAAGGTCCTTTGCATTTGAAACATAATTTTTGTCTTCTCAAGTCTCTAATAGTCTCATCATTGAGTCTCGGAGATGGTTTCCTTTGTTGGTCTGAAAATTTATTTTGTGGTTTATCTTTTGAGAAAGAGAGTTTTTGACGAAAACTTGCTTTTTGGGGCAGCAAGCTCCATATCTCATGCCTTCTTCATAGCATCCTATAGTGAGGGTGGATCAAAAGCTTTGATCCAACCACGTAAAGGTTCCAAGAGACCTTCACTAAATAGTACCACTAACCTCTCAGAGATGCCTGTCACCATCACTGATAACCGCTGAAACTCTAAGATGTAAGATTCCAATGACCCAACCTATTTGAGCTATGCAGCTCACGAAAGAAAATCTTTGGGTCTCTCCTATCAAAATGTTCGATGAGTTTATTAGTGAACTCATTGTAAGTGGTGATTGACCTGTGACCCAATGTCACCAACCCGTGGTACCACCACTCGTGAGCTAGGCCATCTAAATGTAACATGGCAAACCTGATTGCCTCTTCCTCAAGCATAGGCCTCAAGGAGAGGAAATTGTCTAACTTTTGAACCCAAGCACATGTGCATTTATTTCCACCATCGAAATGCTCCAAAGAAAGCTTGGCCACTGCCTGCTAAAAATCTTTAGTTCCTTATGGTGGTTTGGTCTCCAACCTGCCAACTACCACCACTTTTTGTCTTCTCTAGTTCAGGAATTGATCCACAATCAATAAATTCCTGATATCAGGAGGAAGTGAAATGTATTACACATGGTTGGATCTAACCTCATTAACCATGGACACCGGCTGTTCCAGAGACTGCTCTAGGCAAACATGTGCCTCAGTCCTAAATGTGAAAGTAGGTTGTAAAGGCTTAGATGTGGGGAAGAGTGGAGTCCTCTGCCCGTCCTCGGGTCATGCATGGGAGCAACCAATCTCCTTGGGATGCACTGTTTGGCCACGAGTAGTTTTTTGATTCATTTTATGCAAGAGATCTGCCATCATGTCCAACATAGTGTCGAACTTTTGCTCTATTCTAACGTTGGGGCCAAGGGAGTCGACATGTCTCTTTTCTCTACCCGCCATTGCACCTGCAATGCTCTCACTGTCACTAGATAAATGCTTGGGTGACTCTTGAGAACTATCAATAACCAACGCACTAGTAATAGTTTGTCCCTCCGGCAACTGCAGAGGTTTCCATGACTGTGAACCCCTGTTACATACCTGTTCTGGTTTACTCACAAATTAACCACACGAGCTGGTAGGATATTTAAAGCTCTAATACCACTGAGATGTCCCCCCTGGGGTTTGGATCTATGTTTTTGTGTATTTTGTTTTTCTGATTTTTTTGGTGTTTTTGCAAAATGTTGTCACAAATTGTATAATTGAAAGAATGCTAAAACAAGAAGGAAAATGCATAAATGACAAAGAACCCAGATAATCTTTATTGCTTTCTAACAAAACAAGAACATACCCATTTGTTGGAAATGTAAATTTAGGATCTGATTTTCTGATAGAGCAGATTTAAGGCACAAAACCCTAGGCATCCTTGTCCAGATCTACTCCTAATCGCCTTGGGAAAGCTGTTGTTGTGTTTGCTAGTGTTAGCCACCTTAGAGCAGGTTGAATGAAGTTATTAAACCCTCATGAACTGCTTCAGGAAATAACCATGCCCTTTCACAAATCTGTATGGCCTCCTTAGGAATCTTACATGTGCCTCAAAGTCTGATTTTCTGCTGTCAATAAACCTGCAACAAGTTGCACATCTGAACGGCCTCCTTGCGTGAGTAATTCTATCCTTGTACGGCCCAACTAAAGTGTTATCCCACATGCTAAGCAGGTATGCACAATTCCCCAAACTCCCACGTGCTAGTCAAGGAAGAAACAATAATTAAAACTGATTTATTTCTGATCTGCTATTGATTGATCCCATAACCTTATTTCTGATCTACTTGAATGTTGGAAAAAAATTGATTTATTCTTCTTCTAAAAACTTGTGAAGCTCTGATAATGATCCCTGTATGAAACCATTCAATCGAGAGTTCTTGGGTGATCTCTCACACCTGTAAACCCTATCCTATTCGAGGGTTTCCATCCTTAGAATTGCTTGAAACTTCATACCTGCAAACACTGTTGCTCAGCTTTTTTCATTTGCAAAATAATAACTTGGATGACTGAAAATGATCTTCCTTTTTACTTTTATCCTTCTCCAAAACCTCATGCCCTAACTTGGATTTTACTTTTAAGTAAAATATTAAATAATGCCTTCACAAAATCCAACGCCACTTTTGGCCTTTTCCACATTTAAATAATATTTGTTTTTTTTTAAAGATGTGCCCTTTTAATAAAAATCATAAAGTAACTTTAAAATAAAATCTTTTAAATAAAAGTTACTTTATCACCTTATAACGCCAAATTATAAAATATTGTATTAGAAGTTACTTTATGACATTAAATTATAAAGTCACTTTAATAATATAACAATCTTAAAATAATTTGACTTTAGTAATTTAATTAAAGTGCCCACTCTCAACCAAAACTAACAATAACCCCCTAAGAGTGTCTCTGACACAAATCCCCTTTGTAGGCTTGAAACCACTGAACCTAGTATAACTTGCTATAAATAGCAAATATGAATGATGAGCCCTGAACTACCTTCAAAAGGCCTACCAACCAACTAGAATTGAGCTATATGTGCAAGAATGAAACGCAAACCTGCTAAGACCCTGAATCCCCTCCAAAGGGCCCCCTGAACATCTCATTAGCCTACAGGGACCGCAATAATAGGCTAACCCTAACTCCCAAACAACTGGCTAGAGAGGAGACATTACATAAAGCTCCTAATTTCAAGCACAAGGTTGATCAATAGAGGAGAATTTAAAATGTGAAAGAAAACTACTACAAAATGCCCGCACACTGACTTGAGACCTTGATGCAATTCTATTCACATCCAGAAAGAGTTTAACAATAAGGCACTTGGACTAATCCTTATTTGAACAACACCCCACCCCCCCTCCTTCACTTCCATCTTTGTCAAGCATGGGATGAGTCAAGAAGCAAACTGTTCAAATCCGCTACTTCGCAGTTCACTGGAATCTAGGCCCAAGAATTGTCTAGTAGCAAGTTTGGCTTGTGTAGAATAGGAGAATTTCTCAATAGGTTTTGATGTAGATTTGTCTAGTTTGGGATTGTGTTATGGAGACCATTGATGAAATCATGGCAATTCGGTTCTCTTATATGGTGACCACCTCTTCTTTGGAAGACTCTACTAGCTCCAATGACATGGCAAATAAAATTGAATCACAACACACAATGGAACCTCACACCCCTACTCTGAAGCTTGGACCATCCTAGAATTGAATGGTTCCCCTTGAGGTTATCCAAGTTGATTCGGAAATATAAAAGAATGTCAATATTACTTTGATGACACCTTTGACAGTTCAAATCATAGTTCACAAACTCAAACTCGAAGAGTACTCAACAAGCTAAAAAATTTGACTCGGAGAGTACATGGCAAAACTCGACTAAAACTCAACACCTTAAAAACACTTAAATTTTTGAAAAAAAGATAAATTCTATGCAAAATATAACTACAAAATGAATCAAATGAGTTTGGTGAGGGTTTGGAGGCAACACACCCAATGGGGTCGAGGGGTAGCACCCCTCGCAGGGGTCTGGGGGCAACGCCCCAACAGGGTCGAGGGGCAACGCCCCGAGTGTGCTCCCTATCACAATACAAGGGTCAAGGGCAGGGTCGAGGAGCGAAGCCCCCGCCACCAAGTCCAAATGAAGACCTTTAAAACCATACAAACCTTCACAGCACACACCATTTTCATAATTTTTTAAAAGGCAAAAAACAATGCTTAGAAATTTAAAAAAACAAGTTTTCGGTGAGTTTGTATATAGAATTCAATTGAAAGGTATATATAGATAATTTATATACTGTAGATGCTCAAAGATAGCATATATATACTGTATAGTGTATACATATACAAACTTGATAGTTCATACTTCATAGTTCATAACTTCATACAATATACAAACTTCATACTTCATACTTCATACTAATATACATACATGATATAGAAACTAAGATACATTGACTAATACACAGCGATACATATTGTAATTTTCCTATCGTGCGACCTTTTCCCTCACACAAATCGCCAAAGCCAAGTAAAATTGCTTTCAATGGATGGTGTGCAAAAATAGAGCATTTTTTAGGGTTAAAAAAAGCAAAAAATGTGTCAAAACTGTTAATTTCTTATAACCCAGCTACAAATTAATTGCACAATAAATTCACAAAATAGAATCAAAACAATTTATCTATCTGATTTAAAACAATTAATACACTGGATTAATTAATAGCTAATAACAACAGAAGCAAAAATAACAACAAGCCAATCACAGATACACAATAACACAGAATTACTCAGGAAACCCCAATATGGGGATAAACCTACAAATGTTGGATCTTCTATTCAACCTAAAGCCAACTTTCCTTCCAGAATACAATCCTAGTTTGTTGTTGATTTACATCAACGTGCAAGAAAAGAAACTTCCCTTCCATTACTTGGCCTATCTTACACATAAAATCACTCTCGGTCTTATCTCAAGCTCACAAACTCGAAAACGTTCTATTAATGAATAAAAAAATATTTGTTGTTGAAAATCCAACTCGAGTTGCTTTAAAGCAACTCCATACTCCACCTTTTGAGCTACAAAAAAATCAACACTCCCTCTTAGCGAGGATGGTGTTGTGCATTATCCCTGAAGAATTCAAACTTACTCTTGATCAAGGCCTTGGTCAAGATATTTGCTATCTATTCGTCCGTAGGAATGTATTGGAGCTTCACTATCGCCTTCTTCACACAATCTTTGATGAAGTGGTACTTGATCTCAATGTGCTTTGACTTGTCATGAAACACTAGATTCTCAAAGAGTTTGATACAACTTTGATTATCACAGTAAATGACTGTAGGATCTAGCTCTTGATCAAAGAGCCCAGCTAGAAGTTTTCAAAGCCAGATAGCCTCACATGTAGCCATGTTGGCTGCCATATACTCGGCCTCCACAAAACTCAGTGCAACTGACTTCTGTTTCCTATTGTACCAAGAGATTGCTCCTAATCCCAAATTGAAACTGCACCCTGAAGTGCTCTTCCAATTAGTTGTACTACCTACGCAATCTGCATCGATAAACCCCTTGAGCTTCACTCCATCCTGCTGAACATACTTCAGCCCATAATCAACTATGCCTCATAGATACCTCAAAACATACTTCGCAGCTATCCAGTGCACATGTTTAGGTTCCACCATAAATTGACTGAGTTCATTGGAAAACAAATGTCTAGCCTAGTGTTGACCAGATACATAAGAGAGCTTATCAACTGTCTATATAAAGTCAGGTCCACTGCCTCTGATCTGGAAGCATCCATCTTCTTCCAGTTGGTCACAAGTGGCGTGGACATGGGCTTACAGTTCTCCATCTTGAATCGCTTCAAGATATCAATTAAGTACTTCCCTTGTCCAAGGAAGATCTCTCCTTTTTGCCACAACTCCAATCCCAGAAAGTAGTGCACCAACCCCAAGTCCTTCATCTCAAACTCTCCTGCAAGATCCTGCTTGCAATGTGCTATGAGCTCTTCTGACCTTGTAAGAAATAGGTCATCAACATACAACACCGATATCAGAAGTCCCCCCTTCACCTAAACATTGTACAGGTTTGGATCTGCCTCACTCTTGATGAAGCCCGCACTCTACAAGTAACTGTCAATATGCGAATGCTACACCCTAGGAGCTTGCTTGAGCCCATACAGTGCTCTTTTCAACCTGCATACATGAAAATCCCTCCCGTGTGCTTCAAATCCTTCTAGTTGTTTTATGTAAATCTCTTCCTCAATCACTTTGTTGAGGAAGGTTGTCTTTACATCCATTTGGTGAATTCTCCAACCCATTTGTGTTGCTACAGAAATGATAGCTCTTATGGATGAGTACCTGGCTATCGACGCGAAAGGCTCGTCATAATCAATCCCTTCCTTTTGAGAAACCCCTTAGCCACAAATCGGGCTTTGAACTTTTCCACACTACCATCTGCAACATGCTTAATCTTATATAGCCATCTCGAGCCCACCACAAACTTACCTTTTGGTCGTGGTACTACCTCCCACATGCTATTCTTCATGATGGAAGAATACTCTTCCACCATGACATCCCTCCATACTTGGCGCTTGGACGCCTCCTGAAAGCTAGAAGGCTCTACTTAATTAAAATTTAATTCACTCATTGTTAGTTTTATGGCCAGATTTAAATTAAGCAGAAAATAAAACAATTCAAACAATAGAACACATCATATACCCTTGGAAAACCCTCCTTCTTGAGGGAGAAAAACCCAGTAACAATATATCACCTATATATTGAATGAAATAGCAACAAAATGCTTTACAATGAGGCAAATCACAAGGCCGATCTAATGTAGAGATAATAGCATCACACTTGATGCAAATCAAATGAAGACAAAATCGAACTCCTTGAAAAAACAATATATTGATCTGTTGTGATATCGAACTCCTTCCAAAATTATGCGCACTTGACTCTTGATAATGAATGAATGATGATAGAAATGAGCAGCGCCTCCTTTAAATACAAGTCGATATGTCTTCTCCAAACAAGGCGTCCTTTCAAGAAGTCAGCCTCTCAAAAGGTGGCAATCATTTAATTAAAGTCGGCTATCATTAATAAAATATAAATTGATATTTGAATGGAAGCGCCTCTTCACAAAAGTCGGCTCCAAATAAATAAATAGCCATGGCTTTATTTATTTGCTTATTAATTAAATTGATAGAAGGATGAGACCTGAAGCTATATCATCAACACTCCCTCTTAGCTAGGGAGGAATCCTTCCAGATATCCAATGTCATGGAGTCTCTCAACATGACACCCACAATGGCTACACCCATTTGTAAAAAAGAGTTCATCACGGAGTCACTCAACGTGATATCGTCATGGAGTCACTCAACATGACGTCCATCATGGCTACACCCATGTATGGAAAGAACATGTGCACAAGTTCCCATCACGGAGTCACTCAACGTGATGTCATCATGGAGTCTCTCAACATGATGTCCACTATGGCTACTCCCATGAGTGGAAAAACACAAGTACAAGGAATTCATCACGAAGTCTCTCAATGTGATGTTGTCATGGAGTCTCTCAACATGACATCCACCATGGCTACTCCCAAAGGGTGGAAAGAACTACATCTCCATCTCAAAGATGGACAAGGGCTTTCACCTCAAATTTCTCCGTCTCAAAGAAAAATGCATTATAGCAAATAACAAAAATCACTGATGCCGAGTCTCCCTCTCAGCAAGGGCTTCATTCTCCACAACTCCAAGCTTGTCTCAAAAGTGCACAAACTTCACTCTGGAGAGAGGCTTGGTGAGAATATCAGTCGTTTGATCATCAATGCAAACATATCTCAATTGACTAGCTTTCCTCAGTACCATATCTCCGATGTAATGGTATTTGATCTCTATATGTTTTGTTCTGTCATGGAACACTAGATTGACAGATAGCTTCACACAGCTTTGATTGTCACAATGAATAACAGTCGGCTCCAATGATTGTCCACACAATCCTGCAAGGAGCTTCCGAAGCCACACTGCTTCTCGAGCTACTACACATGCTGCAATATATTCGGCCTTTGCAGTGCTTAGAGCTACTAAAGACTGCTTCCTGCTGCACCAAGAAATCATGGTAGACCCCAAACTAAAGCAACATCCAGAGGTGATCTTCCTGTCAGCTACACTCTCGGCCCAATCAGAGTCAAAATAGCCTTGTAACTTTAGATCTACACTGGAAGTATATCTCAAGCCATATCCAACTATGCCATGCAAGTATCTCAAGATATGCTTAGCTACAACTAGATGAATTTTCCTTGGCTCACACATGAACTGACTGAGGGTACTCACTGCATAGAAAATGTCTAGTTTAGTGTTGACTAGATACATCAATGATCCAATCAACTGCCTGCACATGGTGGGATCAACCAGATCTGAACTAGCTGCAGACTCACTCAACTTCAAATTTGTTTCCATAGGTGTAGACATAGATTTGCAATCCATCATCCCAAATCTCTTCAAGATGTCTATGGTATATTTCCCTTGACTTAGAATAATCTCATTGGGTCTCTGCCACACTTCCAATCCTAGAAAGTAATGCATAAAACTTAGATCCTTCATCTCAAACTCAAAAGCCAACTCCTTCTTGCATTTGACAATGAGATATTCTACTCCAGTAAGAAATAGATCATCAACATAAAGAACCAAGATTAAAGCCTCACCATCAACTACCTTGAAGTAAAGATTTGAATCAGCATCATTCTTGGAGAATCCCAAGCTCATCAAGTATCGATCAATCCTTTCATACCAAGCACAAGGAGCCTGCTTAAGGCCATACAAAGTCTTCTTCAATCTACAAACATGAGACTCCTTCCCATGAATCACAAAGCCATCAGGTTGCTCAATGTATACTTCTTCAATCACACCATTAAGGAATGTTGTCTTCACGTCCATCTAATGTAGCTTCCATCCTTTAGCTGCTGCAATAGCAATAATAGTCTTGATGGATGTATAACGAGCAAACGAAGCAAATGTTTCCTCATAATCTATTCCCTCTTTCTGAGAGAATCATCTAGCCACAAATCTTGCTTTATACTTCTCAATGCTCCCATCAGCTGCATGCTTGATCTTGAAAAGCCATTTAGAAGATACAACTGATTTTCCTTCAGGTCTCAGTACAATATCCCAAACATCATTCTTGATAATAGATTGATATTCTTCAGCCATAGCATCTCTCCATACTTGCTGACTTGATGCTTCCTCAACACTTAAAGGCTCAGACTCAATAATATGACTCATCAATGCTACATAGCCTGGAAACTTCTATGGTCTTTTGCTTTCTCTGAATGTGCTCTAGGTGTTGCATACTTCTCTACATCTTGCATAGTCTGTCTAGCCCATAGAGGTCTCTTTCAACCTATAGCAATGTCTCTTGGACCATCAATAGGTTCAATGGGATCAACTGGATCACTAGCCTCTTCTGGGTCAGTAGACTCCCTTTGAATCTCAGGAGTATGATCAACGTCCATATCTTGAGGAGTCTCCTGATCTTCATTTTCTATCTCCATGTATGACCCTTTAGATCTCTTGAATGCAGCATCTTCTTCAAAAGAGACATCCTTGTTGATCTCAATTTGTTTTTGTCCTGGAATGTAAATCTTGTAGGCTTTTGAAGATTCACTGTAACCCACAAATATTTCTTTCTTGCCAGATAGTTCTAACTTAGATCTCTTATCTTTAGGCACATGAATATAAACAGGACAACCAAAGATTCTCAAATGACTAACCTCAGGTTTCACACCTGCGAAAGCTTCTTCAGGAGTCATATTCTCCAATATCCGATGAGGGCTCTGATTTTGTACACTGCAGTTCTGGATGCTTCTACCCAAAGGAAGGTTTGTAAGTCTTGATCATGGATCATAGCTTTGGCTGCCTCAACTATGGATCTATTCTTCCTTTTTGTAACTCCGTTTTGTTGAGGATTATATGGAACACAAAACTCCCTCTTAATCCCTACCTCAATACAGAAATTACGGAAGCCTCCAGAAGTGTATTCTCCTCTATTATCAGATCTCAGAACCTTGATCCTCTTTCTGAACAAATTTTCAACTTGAGCCTTAAATTCTTTGAATTTCTAAAGTACTTCTTCAAACTCCTTAGACTTCAAAAAGTAAATCCAAGTCTTTCTAGAATAGTCATCAATGAAAATCACATAATACCAAAAACCACTCAAGGATGCCACAAACATTGGACCACACAAATCAGAATGAACAAGATTTAGAATACTTTTTGATCTACTTTCACTACTATGAAAAGGACTCTTAGTATTCTTACCCATTGCACATCCTCTGCAAGTACCATCATGCTTCTGACTGAGTTTTGGAAGGCCAGTAACCATCTTCTCCCTGGATGGAAGAGCTCTGAAATGAAGGTGAGCAAGCCTCCTATGCCATGGAATCATGCAACAATGCTTGAATTGGACAAATGGAAAGTCTATATAGACTCTCTTTCCAAACACCAATCACACGGGTTGTCTTGATGCTAGAGTTCTTCGGCAAAGCAAGAACTTTTCCTTCAGAGAATGCAACTTGATATTCTTTGTCCTCCAAAGCTGAAATTGATACAAGGTTCCTCTTGATACCTGGTGCGAACAAGACATCACTCAAATGAAGAGGGATGTCGGAATCTAGGTGAAGAGAGGTGGCTCCAACACCTTTCATTGAATAGCAAGCATCATCTCCGATTATTACTTGAATGTTGGTTTCTCTTTCTACCAAATATGAAAGATGCTCTCTATATCCTGTAATGTGTCGAGAAGCGCCACTATCAATCAACCATGTGCTACTATCGGTTGGAAAATTGCTTGATAGGGCAAAGATGAATAGAAATCCACTTGAGTTATCTCTTGAATCTGAATCCTTCTAAGGAGAGACATCATCAACATCCACAGTCGAAGCATGTTGCTTTGGTCTTGTTGCACAATCTCTAGCATAGTGACCATACTTGTCACATCTGAAGCATTGAATATGGAAGAGATCCTTTTTCTTCTTTGATTCAGGAGCAGAATCCGATTTCCTATCTCTATTCCTCTTGAAATTCCCTTTTCTTCCTTCTTTTCCCTTCCTTCTTGAAGTTTGAGCAGCAAGAACATGATTGTCTTCATTGTGAGAGCTTCAACCATTACTTCTTGCTGCCAACTTGGATTCCTCTTGAATGCAATCTGCTCTAAAACGATCAAACTTTGGTAACTTAGATCTTCCATTGATACCTTGGATAAAAGGCTTCCAAGATTGAGGAAGACCATTTAGTGCTAACATGACTAAGTCTCTATCTTCAACTATATCTCCAATAGCATATAGTTGATCCTTCAATTCAGTAATCTTCATAAAGAAGGAGATGACTAAATCTCCTTTAACCATCTTGATGTGATGAAGTTGTTGCCTCAAAGCAAGAGCTCTGCTGGTGTTATTGATCTCATACAATCCCTCCAAAGTCTTGAACATCTCTCTAGCTGTCTTCAACTTGGATATAATAGGCACAAGGTGATCCTTCACGGAATCAATCAATATCTTCTTGGCCTTTGTGCCATTCTTTCTCCATTGTGTTTTCTCAGTCTCATCGGAAGGCTCGAGTACCTCGCTCTCCACGAACTCGAGAATATCATTTTCTTCCAATGCAATAAGAACTCTAAACTTCCAAGAGGTGAAGTTAGAGGCACCATCAAGTCTATCTTCAACCTTGAGTCTGTTCACCATTTTCAAAGCTAAGATAGATGCACTTAGATGAGAAGAAGAGAAGAAGATTTCGCTGCTTATACAAATCTAATCACAATCTTGCTTAAACCCGCTCCGATACCATGTTAGTTTCATGGCCAGATTTAAATTAAGCAGAAAATAAAACAATTCAAACAATAGAACACAGCATATACCCTTGGAAAACCCTCCTTCTTGAGGGAGAAAAACCCAGCAACAATATATCACCTATATATTGAATGAAATAGCAACAAAATGCTTTACAATGAGGCCAATCACAAGGCCAATGTGATGTAGAGATAATAGCACCACACTTGATTCAAATCAAATGAAGACAAAATCGAACTCCTTGAAAAAACAATATATCGATCTGCTGTGATATCGAACTCCTTCCAGAATTATGCGCACTTGACTCTTGATAATGAATGAATGATGATAGAAATGAGCAGCGCCTCCTTTAAATACAAGTCGATATGTCTTCTCCAAACAAGGCGTCCTTTCAAGAAGTCGGCCTCTCAAAAGGTGGCGATCATTTAATTAAAGTCAGCTATCATTAATAAAATATAAATTGATATTTGAATGGAAGCGCCTCTTCACAAAAGTCAACTCCAAATAAATAAATAGCCATGGCTTTATTTATTTGTTTATTAATTAAATAGATAGAAGGATGAGACCCGAAGCTATATCATCAACACTCATAAGTGCCATATACTCAAAATAACGTCTAGGAGCCTTTCTCTATCTGACTGAATCTTGTGGATCACCAACATATTCCTGGGCCTCTCTCAATGTTTGCTTAGCCACCCTGTTTCTCCTCTTCTCGGTAATAGGAATTTGAGGCTGAGGAATTATTTGTTCCTCCTTTTGATCAATCAGCTCGGCCTACTTGCTCTACTCTCCAACTTGCCTAACTAGAATTTGAGGAATTTGTGCCGCCTCAATCGTGGGTGATTGCTCCTCCTCATTCATCAAGTTGCTAGACTTCTGAAGATACCTCTCTTCCTCGAACGTCACATCTCTGCAAACAACTGTTTTCCTAAGGGCAAGAATGTAAACCCGATAGGCCTTAGAAGTTTCACTATACCCAACAAGGATACCCTTCTCTGCAGTTGGTTCCAACTTGGTTCTCTTCTCCACAAGAATGTGACAATACACAAGGCATCCAAAGATGCGAATGTGCCACAAATCTGGTTTCTTATCGGTGACCGCCTCTTCTAGAATCAATTTGCCCAACACTTTGTGAGGGCTCCTATTCTGCAAATACACGGTTGTATTGCAAGCTTCTCCAACTATAGCCCTATTTTTCCATTCAGTAACCCCATTTTGTTGAGGGTTGTATGGAACTGTCAACTCTTTCTTGATACCTTCCTGAGCGCAAAAATCTTTGAAGGCATTCGAGGTATCCTCGCCTCCACTATTAGACCTCAATATCTTGATCTTCCTCCCGGTTTGGTTCTCCACAAAAGCCTTAAACTCTTTCAACCTACTGAAGACCTTATCTTTATTCTTCAGAAAATATATCATCTTCCTGGAGAAGTCATCAATAAAAGTAACATAATACTCGTACCCATTCAAGGATACTGTTGTCATGGGCCCACACACATCTGAATGTACAAGATCCAAAATTCCTTTGAATCTAGTGCTGCTGCTTGGAAAACTGGTCTCGACATATTTCCCAAGTGCACAACCTTTGCACACCTCATGTTTTTTTTCATCTCAGGCACCCCAGTCACTATTTCCTTGAGAATATTAAGTGCTCGATGGTGAAGGTGAGCCATCCTCCTGTGCCACAATTCTCCTAGCCATCTACAACTACTTACCAACGCATGTGTTGGCTCAAACTGTAACCGAAACAAGTTGCCATGCCTAACTCCAATCACTTTTGCAACCTTGGAATCCTTGGGACGAATATAGACTTTAACCCTCTCAAAGATCACGATGTAACCCTTGTCTTCCAAAGTAGAAACAAAGATTAAATTCTTTGTCAAGCCAGGGACATACAACACATCCTCCACCAATAGAGGTTTGTCGGACTCCCTCTAAAACTTGATCATGCCAACACTAGTTGCATGGTACTTGGCATTGTCTCCAAGCTCAATACAGAAATCCAACTTTTTCTCCTCCAACTTGGTGAAACATTCTTTCACTCTCGTCATGTGGCAAGAAGCCCCACTATCAATATACCATACCCTGTTGGCAATTGAACTCGAGAGACGGGCAATGAGAGAAAAATCATTCTCAAATCGTGATGTAAATTCATCCACCTCTGCTGTAGTAGCAACTTGCTTCTTTTGCTTGTCCTTATTTTTCTTATTCGGACACTGACTAGCATAGTGAACCAACTGATGGCAGCAAAAACATTTTATCTTGCTCAAATCTTTCTTCTTCCCACTCTTGGAAGAAGAACCTTCCGTTTTCCCTTTATTGGACTTCTGCTTACCCTTGCTTGCAAGAGCAAGATTTTCTTCGTCTTGACCCTTCTTTGTCTAATCTCCTCGATGAGCACTTTCACAAATCTCCTCCTAAACAAAATCATCCCAAAGCCTCACCTAGTCAAGTAGGCGATCTCTACCGACAACACACTTGACAAACACTTCCTAGTGCTTCAAAAAACCATTCAAGGCTATACGGACCAACTCATCTTCGACAATTGTCTCTCCAACAACAATCGGCTCATCCCTGACCTGTGTCAGCTTGGACAAGTAAGAGATCACGATCTCGCCTTTGGACATCTTGGTGTTATGCAATTTGTCCTTGAACATCATCTTACGACTCTGATAGTCGCTCTGATAAAGTTTTGTGAGCATATCCCACATCTCCTTGGCAGTGTCTTTCCCCAATAGATGAGGAATTAGATGATCTCTTACCCCATCAAGAACAATCCTCTGAGCCTTGGCCTCCTTGACTGCATGCGAATCTATGGCAATAGAATCATTTGTCGGTGGTGTCACCTCTGTACTAGCATAGATCCACAACCTGTTCTCCTTGAGAACGGATGTAATCCAAACCTTACATTGTAAGAAGTTAGACGCACCCTCAAGCCTGTCTTCATAACAAACACTAGTTGCCAAAGTCACAGAAGAAACTGGAGACAAAATCCTGAATTTTTTGTTCTTGAAATCTGCGTCACAAATCTTGGCTTTGTATTCAAAGTTTAGAGCTTTGATACCATGTTAATGTCTTATAACCTAGCTACAGATTAATTGCACAATTAATTCACATAATAGAATCAAAACAATTTATCTATCTGATTTAAAACAATTAATACACTGGGTTAATTAACAACTAATAACAGTGGAAGCAAAAATAACAACAAACCAATCACAGATACACAATAACACAGAATTACCCAAGAAACCCCAATATGAGGAAAAACCTGCAAATGTTGGATCTTCTATTCAGCCTAACAACAAACTTTCCTTCTAGAATACAATCCTAGTTTGCTACAGCAATCTTACATATATAGAGCCCTGTTGATTTACATCAACGTGCAAGAAAAGAAACTTTCCTTACATTACTCAACATATCTTACACATAAAATCACTCTCAGTCTTATCTCAACCTCACAAACCTGGAAACATTCTATCAATGAATAAAAAAAACTGTTGTTGCTCAAAATCCAACTCGAGTTGCTTTAAAGCAACTTCATACTCCACATTTCGAGCTACGGAAAAATCAACAAAAACTACTTTATCCTGCATTTTTTCTCCCACAGTTTTCACAAGCGATTTTCTGCCAAAAATCGGCGAGCAGATCGGCGAGTACTCAATCTGGTTTCGATGAGCTTTTCCTGCCCTAGGCTCATGAGTTACTCACGGGCTCGACGAGTACTCACCGGGTTTGTAAACTATGGTTCAAATGAAGTCCTAGTTTCCCCACAAATACTTTTTATGGGGCTACTACCATCAACATGAGGCTTCAAGTGGCAAAGGAATCATTGAGATGTATTCTGAAATTCTAACTACAATTTCAAAGTCGAGGTAACTAATGAAAAATTTGTGATTAAGAAAAGTGGTGAAAATGATTGAAAAATATTTTTAAATAGTTACTTATGCCAAATTTATTAATATAGAGGACAAAGCAAGTCTCTCTGGAATCAAAAAAATAAATTCACACTAAAATTAATATATAGGAGGCCAAAAGGCTCGAAGAAAGCCTTCATATCATCATCAATGAAGACTATCAATGATATTAGAAGAATAAGGTACCATTTCATGTCTCTAGAAGCAAATGTTCTAGGTCCTCTTCTATTGGAGGTTCTTGTTTTAATTCTACATTCCAAGACTATATATCATCATCAATGAAGATTGCCAATGATATTAAAACTACGTTACCGAATCAACCTAAGAATTGACCGTTTCTAGGTACAAGTTGTGCCAAAGTCAAGTACAAAGTGGAATCGACTATGGGTTCGCACAAGGTTTGATTTGGAGTAGTTGGATTCAACTTAATCTAAGGTCAATATGGCGAATCTAGAATGAAACCAACGATCCATGAAGGTTTCAACACTTCTTTTTTAATCTTTAACCAAGAAACCCTAAATGACTATTACAACACTACTAAACCCTATACTCTCAAATTTTTAAAGGCATTTTTGTGTATTTCTTTATATGCGGATGGGTAGGTCAAGTGACCTCTCTAGAAATGACCTAACGTCATGCGAATCCCTCCCATCCACCCACTCCCCTCTATGGTGCACTCACTTTGGATCTAGTGGTTAAGTCGTTCGGAAGAAAGCCATAAAACTCTTATGGATGTTCCCAATCTTTAGTACAAGGTTCCAACTTCGTACTAACAAGTACTAGCTAAACCCACTATCCCCGATTAATCGAGCCATCCAAGTCTGCTACTCTAGTCATCTATGCAAGTTGTGCACAACTAAGTAATAGTGAGTGGCCAATGCAATGAAAGGGCATTAACATATTATAATATATATTGTTATAAATATATATACTTTATATATGTTATAACATTTCAATTTAATGTATAAATATTAAATATTTTAAATATATTTGTATATTATATTTTTAAAATTTTATAAATTTATAATAGTTTTGTTTAGTATATGTAGTATTTTAAACTTAACCTTTTTTTTGAACTGTTAATATATATTTTAAATATATTTGTATATTATATTTTAAAATTGTAAATATTTATAATAGTTTTGTTTAGTATATTAGTATTTTAAACTTAACTTTTGTTTTTAAATTGTTAATATACCCAACCCCCCAAAAATTTGTCATACCCACATACCCATACCCATACCTATCCACAATTCCGATTTGATAACTTAGTATTAGAAGAATAAGCTACCATTTCATGACCATAGAAGCAAATGTTCTAGGTCCTCTTCTATTGGAGGTTCTTGTTCTAATTCTATATTCCAAGACTATATCCATGGTTAGTTATAAGGTTGTTCCCTCATGATTACAACGAGCTTCATTGATAGAATGTCTTTCTAACTTTTAGAAAAGTAGCTTATAATCAAAATTTTCTACTAATGGACATGATAGATGGCAATCATAAAGGTTATAGTGCCATTTTCAAACTATTAATAGTGATGAACTCCCTTTTAATCCTCAAATTACAGTTTGAGTTGAAACCCTTTTGCTGAGTTTAGAATTACCATAGCCATCCTACTGTGTTGGCCTTGTTTTGGGTCACATACTTGGAAGCATAAAATTATGCTACACTATTACTGCAATTGATATCTAGGTCTAGTTTACACATTTTATTGGAAAGAAGCTTGACCATTTTTGGATGATTCTTCCTCAAATTAGGTCACTTTTTTGTGCATACAGAGAAAAACTTTAAATACGGCCATTAGTTTAAAGCAATGCCAAGTCTAAGGTAATTTGCTGCACCTCTTTTGATTGACTTTATCCTTTCATCCCTCTATGTGTTATTTTATTAGAGAACAAGAGGAATTGATGGAGCCCTCCTCACCTTGTTATCTACCTTCTACCCTTCTCAACCATGTTGAAGAAAAATACCCCAATTTGGTTCCTTCCTCTCCTCTCAGTTTTAGAGTAAGTCTAAGACATGATGCCAAGAAAATTCATTTAATCTAGGACAAACAAGATTTTAAGGAAATGAATTCTGACAATGAGTAGTATCTAGAAAATAAAAATATAGAAATATTTGTCAAGGCCCATTCTACCTTCAATGACATTACTACCAAGGTTCCTCCTAAACCTTTCAAACCCAATCAAGGCATGATCACAATAATGCTAATATTGTAAATATTGGAACTAAAGCCTAGATGTAATGTCCCCTTTTGGGATCACCTTATACTTTTCTCTGAAATCACAATTCCAAATGAAAGCAATAGTAGATTATAGTTTAAGATATAATTCCCTACTTAAAATTGAGATGATGTAAATCTGGTTATGGAAGCCTGCAACCACGTTAGATAAACATGATAGGCATAATCCATGAAATACATTTAATTCTAGGTTTAAGAGCGATTATATATATATATATAACAAGTCCCAGGGACTATGTGGGCTCAAACATAATGAGGAGGACGTGATGGGTTGCCCCAAGTATCCTCTACCCTAGGCCCAACAGCAGGACCTTATCCTCTGTGGCCTCATGTGCTCCTTAACCAATGGTCCTTAACTATCATCATGAGGTGGTGTACCTAGTGAGGGCTTTACACCGTTCTCCTCCATCATGCCAACCCCTCCTCTTATGGTTGAAGACCCTTCTTCATTTATTCCAATAATTGATTCAAGTGGGGATAGTAGGGGCTGCAACAGGGTGTCCTTGATCCTCAACCCTAGCCTCATGTGGTCCTTAACCGATGGTCCTTAACCATCATCATGAGGTGCCATACTTAGTGAGAAATTATTCACAAGTCTCCCTCTTTGCATAATAGGGTGTCCTTGATCCTCAACCCTAGGCCCAAGGATAGGACCTTATCCTCCTTGGCCTCATGTGGTCCTTAACTAATGGTCCTTAGCCATCATCATGAGGTGGCATTCCTAGTGAGGAATCACTCACAGTTCTCCCTCCTTGCAGTCCTGCCTCATCCCTTCATGATTATTGCCAAACCAAAATCATATCACTGTTAATAATATCAGCAAATACATGCTACATAATATGCTATTATATTGGTGTTTAATATCTATATTTATCTGATTAAATAAACATCATAGCACAGGATTTGATTATGTTGTTACTCTGATTGAATCTGCTGTATATGTGTAAGAGGCCATGCAGTTGGTCAATCACTCTTGCTATTGTTTACCGACTGCAGATTATATATTTATATATTATATATATATATATAAAAAAAATACTTTGTACTCTTCTTATGTTGATCAATTTCTAAAACTCAATAATTGTTGCAAGCATCATTATTGCATAATCGTTAATTATATATATATATATATATATAAGATATATGCATATATATATATATATATAACTATTTCTAATTGATTTCTATCTCCCCATAAGCATTTTAGATGAATTTATTTATATGTAATGATATTCCATCTTCTGGTTATGTCTGCTGCTGCACTCAGAAATATATTTCAGACTTCTTATTTATTTCTTCATCCATATCTGAGTATACCATACATTAATGTATTGGCTGCTATGCTCAGGAAATACTACTTTTTTTATTTCTGTTCCTATTTCCTCTCCCCCACGTCTCTCACTTATGTTCACTAATTCTTAATCATTACTGCCAATGATATGAATCGCTGCCCCTAGTTAAGCACTGCCTTCTTTAGAAAGGAATCGCAGCCTTTGTGTATTTCTTGCTGCCTCCCTTCACATTTCAATCGCTACCTTAGGAAATGTATTCGCTGCTGTTCAATATTTGCCTTGTCCACATATATGTTTTCTTTTATTTTTATTTTATATATATATATATTTAATATTTGTTTTGTTATTTATTTTATTTATTTATTTGTATTATATATTTTTCAGGGTTGCAATTTCGGGGGCATGACACTGGATCACATGAATTCTACTTCTTAGAGATAACATAGAACAATAAACACTGCCAGAAAAAGGAAGCATGCCACCAAGTAAAGACCTGGCTGATCTGGCATTTAAAGTTGGTCTTTTGATCCACTCTATAGGATATAAAGCTGTCCTATTCCTCTAACAGTTAGTCAACCAAGCTTTCTCAAGAGCTTGGAGCTAAGAGCCTTGTTACCATTCCTAAAGATAATTTCCAAAAGCTTATGCAGAAATTGGCATTTTATGAAATTGATTGAGACCCAACAAAATCAGAACAATATTTTGATGATTCAATAGATCTACAACACTAATGTGCGAAAACAGAGGAAGAAGGCTGTAGATACCCTGCAATATTTCATGTGCTTCCACAATACATGGCACGGAAACCTCAAATCCTCAAAAATTCAGTTGTCTTTATGATATGATTAGCAGCGGGTGCCCTCAAGGGAAACAATTTTAATTTCAAACAAGGACAGTTCTTGAACCCCTTTGATGGAAGATTTGGTGCAGGATGAATGTCCAAGGATGATTATTGACACTGTTTGTTACATGATTTTGGAAATAGATAGAAGGTGCCCTTGCTACACTTCTTCATTCTAATAGATGATGAATTTTAGAAATAGATTGTGAGAAAATATGGTATCCCTTTTAGTTAATTTTGGTTATTATGTGTACAATTGTATGTTTGGAATCTGAAGTTAGGCCCTTTAAATGCTAGTTAATAACATGTAGAGGGGCTGTCTTGGATTATCTGGTGAGAAATATGATTTCCATTTTCAATAATTCTGGTTATTGTATGTACAGTTGTATGTTTAGAATCCAAAGTTGGGCCCTTCAAACACCAGTTAATCACATGTAGAGGAACTGTCTTGGATTCTCTGGTTAAGATTGCAAATAGCCATAGATTAGTCAATAAAAGCACCAATAGGTTTATCTTCAGTAAGCCCTTCAAATCTTTGAACATGAGTGATGGTGGCAAAACTTTGGATACAGACAGTGTCACTCTATGGGCTCCCAGGTTGTTTTGGGTTGTTAGATAGTCTTATGCTGAAAATCAGATAGATCTTCCTGTAGCATTGTTTCAAATATCAATTATCTTTTTTTGTCTTTTCACAAAATAAAAATAAAAAAAAAGTCAAGGATTAAAAGAAATTATGTATAACAAATTGAAGAACAACTATTTTATTTCAATTGAAAATCATAATTAAAAAACATATATTTTTACAAGCCTATATTATATTGCTAAACAACATAACGTTTAAAAAAATAAATGCTTGTGTAGTTGAGTTCATAACACTTGAGCTACTCACATACTTCCTAATGAAGCTCGAATCCAATGAAGGGCTCCAAGCTCCCCCAATCCTTCAAAAACTAAAACAGAAACTATTATTGCCCAAAAAGCATAAGACTATCTAAGTATGTTTTTACAAAAAATCTGCATTGTCTCTAGCCTCATTCTGAAATGCCTTCTCCAACGGGCCTCTTTTTTGGAAAGAAAGAGAGGAATCTTCTTGAATAGACATCATCTCCAAGAAAGGATGCGAGGCAGCCACTAAGTGCAGTGAAGCAGGGCACTATGCCAATGAGTATAGGGAAGAGAAAAAGAAAGTATGTATATTTGTGGCGATATTACACATGAATCCTTCAACTGTCCAAGGGTATCACAATACTTAAAAAAATATTCAAGCACTTACTAAAAGTGAAAAAGTATCTAGGCTGAATACAGTAAAATAGGCAAAAGTTCTAATGAGAATACCTAAAGAAAACCCCCTAACACATGAAGGTGTCAAAGAATAGAAATAAAAGATAAGGAGGAAGTACAAGAAAATTATTTGATAGAAGAACAACAATTGGAGAAGGAATATATGGAAAGAAAAGAGTAGCTGCAGAAGAAAACCATTACAAAGTATAAGAAGAATAAAGTGACTATCATTACTAGAGGAGGAACAGATACCAGAAAGGGGAAATTTATGATGGAGGACTTAGAAGAAGAGGATTTAGAGAAGTTCCCCACAAAAAAAGGTCATGATCTTGTTGTAGAGAATGCTAAAAGGGTTATTAGAGAAGAAAAAGAGAAAGAAGACCATCACAAGGCATGTTATTCTGAATAAGAAGTTCTGTTATTGAAAGATTGGCCTGGAAAATTTAAATAGTTCACCAGGTAGGGGAACAAATGTGAGGAGATCATTCCTAAAGAAAATGTAAGAAGAACAAAGAAAACAGAAAATGCTGAAAACACCCTATGTTGATTAAGAGTCCATGGTAGATGATGAGGAATGTACTAGTTGATTTGCAAGCAAACATGAACATCATGCCAAGAATAGTTTGGGGAAAGCTGGACAAGTGATGGATAATGCTAATACTAAATTTGGTAGGTTCATCTCTACAGAGATCAAGACAACTACAAGATACACACTCATACATGGTGGTCCCTCCATGGGCAAAGTTATATCTTCCTCCAACCTCTTGCTATTAAAATTCTATCACAAGCAAGCATTTTTTTTTCATTCTTACCATTCTTTTGCATTTTTAAGTTGTATTGACTTTCTCTCCAATTTCAACAAGCTGCAAATTCTTCTTTGGCTAAACAGAATTGGAGTACATACTCGTTTATCGACTCAATTAAGTGCAACTGATTGGCTACAAAAAAAGCAAAATATTTCGTCTACATCCATTTCAACTTGCACCTCCTATCACATAAAGAAGTTGACTATAGGCCAAAGGCAACAAAGAATTGGAATATAACCCCTAAGTGTGCCAACTTGGATGCATCTGCTCTAGAGCTTGCCAAAGTCACTTTAGATGATGATACTCCTACACATGATGTAGCTAGTGGGAGCATCACTACAATTGTTTGTGGTTCAAACGAAGTTGAACCAAGTGATTACTTAGATCTATATGCTTTCTTTGGAGAGCAAGATACAATTTTTTTATTTTATTTACTATTTTCAAATTTTATAATGATTGGACATATATGATATAACATTGAATTACTGATTATCTTTATCACTATCAATGAATATAGTATCAAATATCAAATGTATTTTCAATTCTGTATAGTGTGTAATTTTAGTATCAAATATTTATGTATTTTCAATTCCATAATGTAATGTCCCCTTTTCTAGCTCGCATTGTCTGATGTTGTCGTCCGCCTATTTCTCCTTGATTCCATAGGCTAACCAAAACTTTTAAAGAATCTTGAGGATTTTTGGCCTAGGCAATTTTCATTGCAAGTCAATCCAAGGCGTTTGGAGGCAGTTTTGGTATACTTACTATTTTAAGTAAGTCATTAATGCTATTAATAGTATTTCATCAAGTGGGTCGGGATCTTCAATGATAGTGCCTTTTCAATGGAAGATTGGTTATTATCGTCAGATGATTTCAATTCCATTGGTTTAAGTCATCTCTGCATTAATAAAGTTTAAATTATAAAGTTAAATCCAATTATTTAACTTTCTTAATGTGAGCCTAAAGTTAAGTGGGAAAATGAATAGTAAAAGGGGCCCCTTATTTTAAAATACATGAGACATCAAAAAGGCAAAATGGAAGTTTATGTTTTATGATTATCCCACATTGGTTAAAAGTGTGAATGAGCTCTTATGAAAAGTTTATATAAGTGTTACAAGGGCTCACTTTCAGCATGCTTGGTTTATGCTTGGTTATTATTTTCTCTTGGAGAATTCTAGGAAGCTTTGGCTTTTAGCAAGTTGGAGGACGGAAACCCTCGAGCTTGGAGGCAGTGGACAGAAACCCATTTTTTGTTGGAGATATTACTCAAGTGTCTCACTTTGTGCTTCAAATTCATACTTTTGGTTATCCAATCCAACTATAAGTTCTGTGGCTACGATTGGATATTTATGTTGTATTTTCCACTTAAGATTTTAAGGCAATATTCATATTTAATTTCAGATCTCTATTTCAGTTTGATAATATATGATTTTCAGTATAATCTGTTGGATAAATAGAAATCAGTTTGCATGCAAATTGTTTGCTAAATTTTCTATGGAACAATTGGGAAAAAATCGGGGCAAATATCCATAGGGGATGTTTCACGTACAATTTATAATTTTTTACATATGCATATGCATATACAGCCATACTCGCACCCAGGGGAAAATAGATTGTTGTATCTGTATACCCAAACCCCAAACTCATATCCATTCCTGTATCAAAACTGGCAAACTAATTAATTACTGAAATTGAGAGTTGTCTTCCTAGGGGTCACACTCCTTTTGAAGATGGGTACAAGTCCCCTAAAGACTTGCAGGAAATGTCATCCTACTGAAAAAGACATCTCTTGCAAGTACGGTACATCCCTGATGTCTCCTAAAACCTTAATGGATGTCTCCTGCTAAAAACAAAAAGAAAAAGAAAGTCAACTATCCCAAACCCTAAATGTCAAACGATCAACAGCAACCCATCTTTTATACCTTTAGAGAAACGAATCAACAGAAAATTTGGAGAACATGCCCCAGAACTTGAAAAGGAAAAGGAAACCAAAATTGAAATAAACAAATATCTAAATTACAGATTTAAACAACATGGATGTGCAGTCTGCGCTACAGAAGCAGTTAAAAACAGAAAAATATTTCATAACAGAATGCCCAGCATAGAATGATATTTGAGTCAAATATATGAGGACCTTAAAAGTGAAGTCTGACAAGGAATGAATAGAGAATTCTGGATAATTTTGGATTCAATTCAATAGAAGCGTAACCAGCTCTCATAATGAAGCCATGCTGTTCTAAAATTCAGACCCTTTGGGTGGTTGAGACGACAGTAGCAGAAATCGTGAGAAAACCATGATTAATCAACAATCGCACCTGGGTGGTTGAAGGGTTTGGATCTTGATTAAAAGCATTTAAAGCAATAAAACTATAAAAAAATAGCTTGCACCATGAAGGTCTCTGTGGCCTCAGAGCTTTAATTTTGACCTAGGTGGCAGGGGCTACACCCCTCAACCCTTTCTTATATCAGTACAGAGAGCACACAAGAAGCCCCCAGCTCTGGTTTTGAAAAGCAATAGTAAAAGTTGCTTTGGGCTGGACCGGGTGGAAAAGCAACATTTTTTATTAATTTATTTGGCTTGAAATAACAAAAATAGTACTTTTTTCAATATTTTTATTAGTTTTGCAGCAGTTTTTTTATTTCCCATTTAAATCTCAAGTAATTGAATTACAATTCTAATAAGTCAATCCTGATCCTGATTAATGCTACCATAGTTCAAGCAACGTGGTTCCATACCTTCTAACTGAAAATATCTCATTTCTGGAGAGAAAGAAAACAATGCTAACAAAAACTTAAATGCATTAGTAAGAAAATAATGGCAAAATCACAATCTAACAAATTTGTTTACCATGGGAAACCTTTCTAAGGATAAACCTAGCAAAAAACAAAGCTCACTTACTGAATGCGTCAACTGGTTAGAATACAATAAAATATTTTATACTAGTGTTTAATCTTAATCCATATGCAAAAATTTACAGGCAAATTAGTATAGGAAAATGTTCAGCAGTATTACATTACAACAGGTATAAAATTATGGGTTGAAAAAAATACCTGAAGGACCGAAGGCAGGGGCATTGCCTGTACCCTACTAATTGTGACACCAAACACGGTCCATAAGGAGTGTAAAACATGCAAAGTATACAACTCATATCAACTGGGAAATTTATAAGGAAACAACAATGTCTTAGTTCAGCACATTTGACCCCTGGGTTTCATGAAAATAACTAAATCATTTTATTTTCTTACTTCATTCTGAAAATCATGACAGAACAGGCGATGCACTTAAAACCATTTCATTTTCTTTCGATCATTCTAAAAATGGTGCCCCCATTCCATGCGTCAGGGCCACACCCGTGTCTACTGTTCACTGGCATGAACACTTCTGACAACAGAATTTTCCGCATTAAATGGTCATTGAGAATAAATTTAAAATTTAAGCTTGAGCTACGTTTGCAGTCTCCAAACATCCCTCACAAAAGACGCGACGACTTATGTAGTCCTCTAAAAACTTCACAATAAAAGGTATTCAGAGAATTCAAAAACCCACATTAAGAAACTGTGCTACGCAGAAAAAGAAAAAACTAAAAAGTAGCAAAACCTGCTTAGCAACCAACTCGTGGTCCGCAGCAGAGGGCACTTCATAGCGCCCAATTTTGTTGAGCGTTGGCTCCAGAAGATGCCCTATGAATGCCTGTATGCTGTCCTCCTTTGGTGGCATTTCAGCATCCATTTCCATCTTCTCTTTTTCCTTCCCCTCCAAACAAAACCACCCAACACTATTTCCAGACGGCGCAGATATGGTACAAGTCGCGTCTAGCAGAACAAGTAAAGGTAGACCTCCTTAAAACCATGCATGGATTTTCCTCCAGTTGGTGAAGAAAAAAAAAGCGGGGGTCCAATTCTTGGCATATCACTCACCCCTACTATAGAGCCATGTTTTTTCTCTACTAAACAATATTAACACTTATACTCCATTATTAGAAAAACCAAGCTGAAAACACACCACCTCCTGCTTTTCCAGATAAAGAAACGGTAACAAGGAATGTGCGCACACTGCTGAATTTGGAACCTCGACGCTATTTATAAACTTCAAATTTCGTGTGATGTATCCTGCATGTCGACGGTCCAAACTTGTTCGCTCCAAAACTAGGCAAATCTGACCATCCACGCCTCCAAATTCTTGATGGATTTCGTTGGCTCCCTCGCTTTTTCATTTATTAGTAATTACAGATCATTGCTTTTAATATTGGTATTTCATGATACGATGTCACAATTATTGCATGAATATGGTGCTGATTTTGTAACGTTAGTTAGTGAAGAACGTGTGCGACGTCACATCTGGGCGAACTTGAAAATTATGAAGACGCATCGGCACGCCAATCAATGTTGTGCTGTAGGAAGAGTTGGTCTTACACTGTTTTGTCTGTTCGGGGAAAAATATGATTCCAATTATCTCTGATTTTGAAACATGTTTTAATACTAAAGGGAAATAACCTTTCCCTAAGTTAATTTATGCAGGGTCATTTCCTTTGCGTGAAAAGAGGGAGGAAATGTATAAATGTAGATAAAGATACTAGTTTAGTTATATTATTTTATAATCTATCTTAATTATAACTATGAATTGTTGTGAATACAAATGTTAAATT